>JAPXFQ010002081.1:600000-1172868 GCA_028564705.1 Apricaphanius iberus
ATTATTGGATCAGGTCGGATAGATATGGAGGAGAGAAGGTTGTGGATGGCTTTGAACATGAAAAGAAGGACTTTGAATTAATTAAGTTGCATAAAGTGATAGTCTGGACTTTGTAAGAAAAAAGAGAGAGAGGGACATGATTTGAAAAAAAATCCCGACCCAAGCCCCCTCCCCCTCCCTTTCTGATTGGTCTTGAAGCCGCGGCTACTTTTCCATGCGCGCGCCAGGTCAATGGGCCAAGACGTGCGGAGGAGAGAGAGAAAACAACCAGGGTGTCAACAATGGAGTTATCGGAGGTGAGGATGCTTTTTTGGTTTGAAATCGGTATCTCCTGCTCTTGAGCTGAATGTTGATCCATGGCTGCGCTCGGGACTAATGGCGGAGGCTTGATTCGAATGCTCCGTCTAAACAGAAAACATGCGCGCAGTTACGAGCACACAGCGTTCGTGATGATTGACAGCCCTGGGCATCACTTGATTGGTACAAGTGGACGGCACCGTGGCTTTTGAGCCATAGCTGAGATACGGGAAGGCGGGACTTACCCGTAATCTTATAATTCATAAAATGACTTCTTTTATATCAACATTTAAGGCCAGGAGGTCAATTTAATAAATTTTTAAAATTTGTAATTCATTTAAAGATCCAGACTATCACTTTAAGTGGGAGCCATTGGAGGATATAGGGGTGATATGAAATATGGGAGATTTGGTGATGATGCAGGCAGCAGATATATAGAGGGGCTTTTTTTGAAAGAAAACAACCAGGAGTGAATTGAAGATTTCCGTTCATTAAGTGACTAGAATGTAATTGAGAATTGAGGCAGAATGGAGGGAGAGAGAGAGAAAGGTGAAGATGATTAACTGTCGTTTTTCTCTCTCCCATTAGCAACTCCTGTGGTTTCCACCAATATCAGCCCTAAGTTGATGAAGGTCACTTATCTGACGTAGAAACACAGCTCCACTAGCTGGCTCACACAGAAATGACCAGGTGTACATGTAGTGGCACGACTTCCCTGTGCAACCGGGCAAACCGATTCAGGTTTCAGCAACCAAATGTTGCATGTATGAAATAAAAAACTGACCATCATTACATCCTGTTATGAAAGTCTTTGGCTTTTCTGGCGGAAACTCAGCTGTTGATGAATCATGTTTTGACCTCAATGCGATCCCTTGCCAGCACAGACCACCTCAGTCAGCCAGACCTGGCTGCATAGATGGAATTTGGTTGAGCAAACTACTGGAAGTAGTTCATTTATGTAAGCTTAGTTTGTGGAAAAAGATGTAGTTTTGACACCTTTTAGGTTTTATTCCACTTGATGGCGTGATGTACATGAACTCTGATCTTTTCCTGCAGGAAGCAGCCATGGCCAAACTGGCGGCGTCCGAGGCTGCCACCTTCTGCGCTCATCAGGTAAACAAACTGCAAAGACAAACCTGGGAAGATTCTCAGGAAACCAAAGGGATGCTCCTTTTAAAATCTTGTCCTGTTTTGCGTTCTGAATCAGGCCATCCAGGTCCTGGGTGGGATGGGTTACGTGACGGACATGCCTGCTGAGAGACATTACCGCGACGCTCGCATCACAGAGATCTACGAGGGCACCAGTGAGATCCAGAGGCTGGTCATTGCTGGTCAGCTACTGAAGGAATACCAGTTATAGAGGCTGTTTGATTACGACGTTGCACCTAGCGGACACTTAATTCTGGATGAAATGCTGTTTTCTACGTTCTTCAGGGGTACAAGCCTTTATGTTCAGTCTTGAGTGAGTTGAGTCTTGAAGAGAGGATTCAGGTCGTTTAAAATCTCCACAGACTCATGTCTGTAAGACATTCTGGCATTCACTAAAACACACTGCCTCACTCCCATAATTATGAAATAAAAGCTGCACGTTTAACTGGCCAGTTCTTAAACATATACAATCGGGGCATCTTTTCTCCAAATCTAATCTGTTAAATGAGACGTTTTAATTTGTTGAATTTTGTGCATCTTCCTGTTTGCCAAGGATTTCCTGAATCCTTCCATTTTAATCTGCTCTTGCATGTCATTCAAACCAAGCCTAAACGAGGACTGCTGCTATAATGTGCCATTCAGAGCTTCAACCACCAGGGGGCTACAAAGTGCCTTCAATGCATCTTGACCCATTTCTGTGTTCTAACATCAGGAGTGATTGTGTAATAGCAACACAGTGTTCACACTTGCAGATCATCAGAATGCTTAACGGGTTGCTGTGTTAAAGATGGTCTAATTGAAACAGTTTTGATTCATTATATGAAGGTGTGTGATGATACACCATGCTTCTGTCTCACACAGATGCTCAACATGTACATATTTGATTGTAATTTATTGTGCTCGGATGTTATTAGAAAAATGTGAATAAAAAGAATCCCCTCAAACCCACCAGCTTCAGGTTGAAATGAATCAGATGAAGCAGCTCCTCTCTCTGTGGGCAATCTGCCGCCTACTTTGTTTTCCTCGCTGTGTGTGTGTGTGCGTGTGTGTGCGCACTCCTTTCCTCTCCATTACTCCATGTTAGGCATCTGACTGCCTCGCATTTCCAGATCTAGGCCAAGATTCTGGATACTGGAATGACTCCCTGCTGATTGTGCTGACGATATAGAGCATTGTTTGATGCAGTCGTGCTGCTCGTTTACTGCTCTGGCTGGGTGTGTGAAACTAGGACCTGATTACCCTTACCCTGGCTTAATGGTTTTATTTATTTCCTTTCACATACACAAAAAGCCTTTCCACAAGCTGACCAGCATCCTGAAGATCCACAATAGTCTGGCAGGATGTTGGTTTTTTTCTTTATGCTTTCACACTAATACCAAGATTTCAGATTTATGGATTAATTCATGCTTTATCTTTGATGACAATTTCACTCAAATCTGCACCCTTATTTTTTAACCAATATTGATAACTGTTGATGTGTTCACCCCTCGCAACATAACTACAAACTTGAGTGTATTTTTATTAGAACATACCAATACAAAGTAAAATGTAAATTAATGGCTGCTTTCCGAAATTCCATTCATATAACAATCTGAAAAGTGTGGCATGCACTTGAGTTAAACCCCTTTAAAGAGTAACTCACCACTTTCCAGAGGCTTCTACCAGCATTAAAGGCTGACGTCTGAAATAAGGTTTGAGCCAGTAGTAATGCCCGATTTAAATTCGAGTGCAGGTCGCATCACAGATGACCCTTCTCACCCTGGAGACAGACTGTTTAACCTGCTCCCCTCAGGCAGGAGGCTCCGGTCCATTCGGACCAGAACCTCTACTTGTAGGAATAGTTTCTTCCCCTCTGCTGTGGGACTCATGAACAATAACCCTAAAACCATTCCCAACACCTGCTTTGTATGACCCATATTGTGTTTTTCTGCACCTGTCTAATTTGCACTAACCATTACCTGAACTCGTGTATATATCAATCTGTTCAGCATATGTTATTTTTTTTTCTTATTTAAGTGTTTGCCTTTTTCATATGTTTGCACAAAGTACTGCAGCAATTTTTGCTAATATTGTAAGTCTGCCCAACATTTGACATTAAACCCTTTTGGATTCTGTTTCTGAAAATTCAAGTGCAGTGTAAAGATTCAACCTGAAGAGGGCACTCCGGTGATGTTTTTTGGTAGAAAAATAAATATTTTCACTAAAATATACAAAAAAAACCCTGAAGATAATGAAGAGACATGTAGACAGTACAATTAGCCCCTCATTTATAAAGTTTATCAGCAAAAAAGGTTGATTTTGGCTGAGATGAGCTTTAAGTCAATACTGCGTATAAACATGTCTCTCTTGCAATTACAACGGTAGGTCTTCTACCAGGGTCATGTTAATTTCATTTAAAAACATCAGTCCACCAAAGTGCTGACCAATTACATCTACAACCATAAAATAATAGAATAAAAGAAAATAAAAGAGAATAGTTTTTTGCTGACATTTAACTGATTGTATGGCCTGAGCAGTACAAACGTAGGCGTACACTTTTTCACATGGAAAATGCTTGATCACCTCAGTGATCATTGCAGCTCTGGTTATACAGGTCCTTCTCAAAAAATTAGCATATTGTGATAAAGTTCATTATTTTCTGTAATGTACTGATAAACATTAGACTTTCATATATTCTAGATTCATTACACACAACTGAAGTAGTTCAAGCCTTTTATTGTTTTTATATTGACGATTTTGGCAAAAAAGTAAAGAAAAACCAAAAATTCTTATCTCAAAAAAATTGCATATTTCATTCGACCAATAAAGAAAAGTGTTTTTAATACAAAAAAAGTCAAGCTTCAAATAATTATGTTCAGTTATGCTCTCAATTCTTGGTCGGGAATCCTTCTGCAGAAATGACTGCTTCAGTGCGGCGTTGCATGGAGGCAATCAGCCTGTGGCACTGCTGAGGTGTTATGGAGGCCCAGGATGCTTCGATAGCGGCCTTAAGCCCATCCAAAGTGTTGGGTCTTGCGTCTCTCAACTTTCTCTTCACAATATCCCACAGATTCTCTATGGGGTTCAGGTCAGGAGAGTTGGCAGGCCAATTGTGTACAGTAATACCATGGTCAGTAAACCATTTAGCAGTGGTTTTGGCACTGTGAGCAGGTGCCAGGTCGTGCTGAAAAATGAAATCTTCATCTCCATAAAGCTTTTCAGCAGATGGAAGCATGAAGTGCTCCAAAATCTCCTGATAGCTAGCTGCATTGACCCTGCCCTTGATAAAACACAGTGGACCAACACCAGCAGCTGACATGGCACCCCAGACCATCACTGACTGTGGGTACTTGACACTGGACTTCAGGCATTTTGGCATTTCCTTCTCCCCAGTCTTCCTCCAGACTCTGGCACCTTGTTTTCCGAATGACATGCAAAATTTGCTTTCATCCGAAAAAAGTACTTTGGACCACTGAGCAACAGTCCAGTGCTGCTTCTCTGTAGCCCAGGTCAGGCGCTTCTGCCGCTGTTTCCCATTTCCTGCACACGCCTGTGCACGGTGGCTCTGGATGTTTCTACTCCAGACTCAGTCCACTGCTTCCGCAGGTCCCCCAAGGTCTGGAATCGGTCCTTCTCCACAATCTTCCTCAGGGTCCGGTCACCTCTTCTCGTTGTGCAGCGTTTTCTGCCACACTTTTTCCTTCCCACAGACTTCCCACTGAGGTGCCTTGATACAGCAGTCTGGGAACAGCCTATTCGTTCAGAAATGTCTTTCTGTGTCTTACCCTCTTGCTTGAGGGTGTCAATGATGGCCTTCTGGACAGCAGTCAGGTCGGCAGTTTTACCTATGATTGCAGTTTTGAGTAATGAACCCGGCTGGGAGTTTTTAAAAGCCTCAGGAATCTTTTGCAGGTGTTTAGAGTTAATTAGTTGATTCGGATGATTAGGTTAATAACTCGTTTAGAGAACCTTTTCATCACATGCGCATTTATTTAGTGCCACAGGCTGATTGCCTCCATGCCACACCGCATTGAAGCAGTCATTTCTGCAGAAGGATTCCCGACCAAGAATTGAGAGCATAACTGAACATAATTATTTGAAGCTTGACTTTTTTTATATTAAAAACACTTTTCTTTATTGGTCGGATGAAATATACAAATTTTTTGAGATAGGAATTTTTGGCCAAAATCATCAATATTAAAACAATAAAAGGCTTGAACTACTTCAGTTGTGTGAAATGAATCTAGAATATATGAAAGTCTAATGTTTATCAGTACATTGCAGAAAATAATGAACTTTATCACAATATGCTAATTTTTTGAGAAGGACCTTTATATTAAAGGGGCTGCAGATTTTTGCTAAACTTTTCAGATTTTATTTCTAAAATGATTTAACCACCTTATGTAATCTTTGTTCTGTTTCATTAATACGTACTACTTTGGGTTGGTCTATCATACAGTATAAAATCACCATAAAATAGATTGAAGAGGGGAACTCAACAATATGTTAAAAGTTCAAGGGGTGTTCATAATTTTGCAAGGAACAGTTTCTAGATGCTTCAGTGTATTTCTGTAGCTACCTTTTTTTTAAAAGCCTCTTTTAATATATAAGCAGCACTTTTCAGCCTGGCTGGAGATGCCTGACTCTCAACATCCTTGTACAAACACTTGATTTTTATTATGTAAATTAATACAAATTGTTAACACTTCATCAAGTCTGTTGGAAGGAAAAGATAAACTAAATTACTAAAAATACAGCAACCTGGTTTTAAAGGTATGAACACTCATAAAGTACCACTTTGCAGAAGTATCTTTTGATTCAGCCTCTCACATCTTGACTTGACAATGTTTTTCCGCTCTGCCAAGGGTGAAGTTAGGGGGTGACTACTTGGGCTTAAACCCCAGATTTTTTTTTCTGAAAAGCCCTGAATCTAAATTGTATCTTATTTTAAAAGGGCTGGTTTTCTAAATGTCAGCTTATCAGTAAAGTTTTGATGCAAAAAAAATGATGTAAGAAGATCATTTTACATATGTGGTCATATGGGAAAAATGCATAGTTGGGTAATAATCATAAAATATATATAAAATCTCTTTGTTATAATAAAATTAATAAAAATACTTTAAAAAAATAATTCTTAAAACTTGTGCAGAAAACAAGGAAACACAAGACTGAATTAGAGTTACTCATTTGTATGTTTAATCCAGTGATTTTCAGCTGTCTTAAAAGGGGGTATTATGCTTCTTCCATGCACACAGTACCAGTCTATAACAAGCTCAAATAAAATTGTTACCCTAAATCTGTCTTTATATATCAAAATCCACTGTAAAGAAATTTTCCTTTGTTTCACGTCTATATTTGACACCTTAATATTTGCCTGTGCATCTCTAAGACCCTTCTATCCTCTGTGAAACTCCCAATTCAGAATGTCATGTACCGGCCATTATCACAGCATGGAGACTCTGATATTGTTTACAGAAGTTTTCAGTGTGTTGTATTTTAGTATTTTGTAAAAAAAAAAAAAAAATATATATATATATATATATATATATATATATTACATCGGTGAACAATGGCAACACGGGAGATTGTAAGACCATATGCCACAGATCCCATATCTGACCCTGAAAGTGGTTTTTTGAAGAACCAGGGGGAATTCAGAGGCTTTTAAAAGACATGTTGGCTTTGTAATATTTAACCTCTGTTATAAATATTAATAACTATGAACCTAGGTATTGCATTGAAACCACAAATTCAAAAAAGCTATGTTTTGCATTGCAACCATGAATGCACAGTCACAGTTCTTACCTGTGCAGGTTCCGGTGAAGCAGTCTTGCCTTTAGGGCTAATCTGCTTATTCGTCCACTATTAAAAAGCCTCTTTTTTTTTTTAACAAAAAAAAAAAACAGTCTGCTGTGAAGTGATTTGCTCAAAAGATAACAGATCTTTTTCGGCCTAGGGCTGTTTCCACAGGTAAGTGAGCTTGGTTTATGCTTGACGCATGTACATTCCGCGCGGAAATGAGACGTGCGGAACCGGCTGAGATGCCTTCTAGCAGCGTTATTGAAGACTGTAGGTAGCGGCGTAGGGCTCTACTGCATGCATACAACACTACACCCTAGCAGAAGTAGAAATCACTGTTGTTTACAAGATGGCGACACCGATGAGCTTAAACAAAGCACAAGAACTTTTACTACTGTTAGGAAAAAAGACTAAAAAGGAGATGGTCCACTTGTCCATTAAAAAACTGTTGATCACAGTAATCTCTATGGGCCGAATCATAAAGATGCCTATATTTTACGAACCTCCGCCAGTAGGAGCTCTTATGTGCATAAATGTGGGTCTCAGCAAATGCCGCGCTGAGAGGTATGGTTGCTGAAATGACGTACTTAGGCCGCGTGTAGCCGTGCGGACATTCCGGATGCTTCAAGCATAAACCAAGCTTAAGCCTAGGCTAATCGTAGCTGCTGCTACTCTACCGGAGTTGTGTGGGGAGGAGAGGGGGAGTGCTCTGCAAAGCAGCAGCTTGGCTGGGAGCAGGCAAAACAGTACCCCCAATGACTACCCGGAGAGACTCAAAGATTAGTCACACATAAGTGGATGAGCCAAAGCAACACTTCAGGCATGTTTTTAATGAGGGTGTGAGTCCCTCCAAGCAAAACAGACGCATGTGATTTCTTTTACGGGTTTATTGAAAGGCTTTCCTCCTCACTCTTGTTCTCAGCCCTTCTAAAGACCTCTTCCAAACCATGAATCTGAATACAAATGATTTTACATTTAGAATAATTAAATACAATAACTACTAAATAAATAAATACCTCATTGGCTGTATGCTCAAAAAGGGAATCTGTTTTACTCCTTCCATCCTTTCACGAAGGCTTTTCCATCAGTCGTTAAAAAGTTAGTCAGCACTTCATCCATGCTGTGTGTTGTCAACACAGGTCGTTTGCATCTATAATTAAGGTGTGGCTTGCTTAGCAGCTCAACATAGTTTAAAAAAAATAAAAGGCAGTATATAGAAAACTCAAAACAGCCTTACTTTTCAAACCCAATTTCTCACAAATCACAATATTAAATAAAATTAGGAAACAACAGCAGTTACAGACAGAATAACATGTTATAAGGCTGAAACGCATCAAAAAGTCAATATTGCATAATACCTTGCCTTTAAATTGAGATTCTGTATAATTCAGAGCTACTACCCTAATAATCAGGTGCTGGCTAAATCCCTGGATCTTCATCAATCCTAAATCTGGCCTGTACTCTGCCCTGCAAAGATTCTCCCAATTTTTGATTGTGAGGACATCTCTTGTCCATAGTCCTCTTCAGATAAACCTTGATTCATTTTCACTTAAATTTAGCTCTGGACATTTATCACACCATTCCAGAACATCCATTTGAAGTTAATGGCTATGTAGTCATGCTAAAGCGAGTTCATGCTTGGATTCTCTGCTTAAAAAATAAACTCCATTTTTTTTTTTTTGAGCAGACACCTCAAGGTTTTGAGTCATTTTAGAATAATTTGATTTCCTCCCAACCTCTAGGGTTTTAACAGGGTTGTTTACACTGTTGAAATCCTATGTTTATGATATGTGGATGTTTGGAAGTAGTTTAACAGCCTTTGTGTGGCTTTCCCAGGAAATGAAAGTACACAACCAACTGAAAAAAGGAAAAAATAAATAAGATAGGACTTTTTTTCTCAGGGCATTTGGTTTAACTATTAATTTGAGCTTAACCTTGTTTGGAATAGTTAAATGGAGAAAGTGTATGGCTCCAAACCCCCACTAAATATGGAAATACTTAACTTGGTTAATGGTAAATTTCCTTACATTTTTATCAGTACTGAAAGAGAAAATGTGTATGACATTTATAAGGATCTGATTTTCCTGATAATTACTACATTAAAATTATTGTAACCATAATTTATTTTCCCATATGCAGCACCACAAAACCCTTTAGATAGATGGTATCAATGGAGGAGGGCACTTTTTAGCAAGAGTTCTATAGCAGTTGGCTTTGGACCAGATTAACCTGGATTATTGTTCTTTCTTGTTTTCCACATATTTAGCTTTGAACATTTTCATTATTACTTGGATAGTAGAGATGGACCTTTCATTTTTTTCTTTTGAAGCCATTGGCGTTAAATCAATGCACATTTTATCTTACTTGACTGTCCACTTTCCCTGGCCTGGCCCATTTTGAAAAGGGACTAATAAAAATGTACCCACAGCACATCATATTTATATATTTACACTGATAATTAAAGGTTCTTGACAATCTGATTAACTTTTAAAAAATTGTAAGCTGCATATACATTTAAATTTATATGACATAGCTTGGTGAATTTAAAGAATGGATCTTCTTTACCCATGTTCCTCAGAGGTGCCTCTGGCCTTTTGGTGTATTTTCTATAAATTCTCACTTTCCCCCTTAATTTATTTTCTAGAGAAACAAAAATACTAATATTGTGAACATTCTTTATATACAAAAAGGAAAAACAGTTGTAATGTTTTATAGTTTATTAGAAAACAAATATGTACAAAAAGTCAGGAACAGTAGAAAACTATGTAGTTGCACATATTCAAAAAGAGCAGTTCTTTCTTATCACACTTGAAGAGAGGAGCCCCACGTTAACAGTAAGGACTGACCTCAGGGTTCCCAGTTAGCACCACACAAAGACTGGGTCAGAACAGATTCAAGCCCTTAGTTACACTATAATTATTTGTTTTTTATTGTGTTCAGAGTTTAGGCTACTTGCCATGCTGACATGCATTCAAAGCGGGTTCAACCGCTGGAGCAGCCTCAGGAATTTACATTCATTTCAGCAACACTCATATTTTACTGGCTTGCACCTTTGAACTTCTGAGCTCCCAGTCGGAAATCATCCAAAGCTGGATGGGCATCGGCTCAAACTAAATATCCCCATAGATAGTCCTTTGGTCGCTTTAAACATAATGATTTTTGTCAAACTCTCCGCTGACTGTGAAGGTCTTGGTGGGGGCCAGTTTGAGGGGGAAGGATGCGCTTCTGGCTCCTTTGGAGAAGGAGCAGCACAGCAGAACCCCACCGATGAGCAGCAGCCCGGCGGCGGCCCAGCCGATGTAGATAGACGCTCCGATCTCCCTCTTCTGGGAAGGAGGCACCTTCGGGTCGTGGAAGCTCACGATGATGTTGTTGGCGATCCAGCAGACGGGCAACAGCACGAAGAGCCCGCAGATGATGTAGATGATCCCTCCGGCGTACACCACCCTTCTCTTCATCGCCTCGTCCTTGATGCAGTTGGTGCACTGCGCTCCGGCCACCATGACCGTCAGCCCCACGACCCCCAGCACGGCGGAGATGACCGTCAGAGCGCGGGCCATCTGCAGGTCCCGCGCCAGGGCCAGAACCGAGTCGTGGATCTTGCACTGCGTGTGGCCGGTGCTCTGCACCACGCAGGACATCCACAGCCCGTCCCATATGGTCTGAGCCACCACGATGTTTCCCTCGATGAAGGCGTTCACCTTCCAGGTGGGCAGCCCGCAGGCGACCATCACCAACAGCGAGCCGGCGACGCTCAGCGTCATTCCCAGGAACTCCAGACAGACAGCAAACATCTTTCTGCTGATCCTTTAGAGGTCAAATGTTTTTCTGGGTACTTCTGGGCGTGATGCTCGGGGTTTTTATTTACCACGCTGGCTCAGTCACAGTAAGAGAGGCAGTAGAAAAACAAACTTTGGGCCAATCAGCAGCGGAGGTATCTTTTTACGTCATACATAGAGGGGATGAGGAGGGCAGCATTAGGGTGGGAGCTGTTCCCTCTCATGAGACGTGTCTTCCCGTAATTCAGACCAGGAAGCTTTACGAGAAACTACATTTGGCCTGGATTTAATCTCCGATTATTTAAAGTTCTTTCTAAATATGTACAATAAATAAATAAATATCTTTCTGAACTAAAAACAGAAATGAGAAATTTGACATGAGCATCTTTTAGAAATAATTGTAATAATTCTGATTTGTGACTAAAGAGGTGGCATTCTTGTCGTAAAGCATATAACATTCGAAATGCCACATAAAGCGTACAACATGCCGATAATGTTAAAGGCATATATATATATATATATATATAAACAAATGTTTATGTATATATATATGGTTAAAGGTGATGGGTTATAACAGCAGACAGAATCAGTTAGAAAGGGATTTATGGTTGTTTGACAATAGCCGGCACTAAGTTTTAATTTGAACTCGTGAGTAGGTGAAACTAAAACGAAATGGAAGCATTTTCACACTGCAGTATGTTTGTTAAGTTGTCCAACAATGAATTGAGTTATTTGATGACTCGTTTTAGCTGTATTAGACTCATAAGGATGTTGTTCATACAATGGCTTTTTTCAGCTAGAATTAGGATTCTTATTTGTTGTTTTTTTGCCAGCTAAGAGAAGAAGGAAACAACCTGGGCTTCTGCGTCATTAAACAAGGTTTTCCTGCTGATACTCTGTCCTCCCCTTGCATCAACAACTGTCTAAGAATCCTCCTAGTCCCCTAGTTGCTGAACCTTATGTTGACAGCAGCACAGCTTTGACTACTAATATTTTTCATAAAAAATAAAATAGAGAATTTTTTGCTTAGAATATCGCTTTGTTGGGCTTCAAACATCTTGGACTCGGGTCAAGCTGACTTGTTAAACACTAATTTTATCTTTTTGCTGTTTTTCTCTAAAACAGAAATACTGTTATTAAATGTAGGCCAGATGGTATAAGACTTCTATAATTAACATATATAAATAAAACATGTTATCTAGACCAAATGCTAATTAAACAACAATTCAGTTAAATTTAATTCAGCTTGATGATGAACAGACTTTCTGAAAATTGTCATAGTTAACGCAAATCATTTCATTCATTTTAACACCATTAGTTAATACCCTTTGTTATCAACGGTTCCTCGTGCTCATGTGCCCACCTCCCCTCATTCATGAGTTAAATTCATGCTTCATACATAACCCTAACCCAAGTGACAGAAGCAGTAAATGCAGTCGGGACAGTGGAAACAAACAAACAATCATAAAACTGAATACAATAAAACATCCCTTAGCACAGAGATGGGGTACATCTTCTACTGGGGATGGACAGATCACATTTGATATGTATGTGGCCATATGTTAGTGAATAAACTGCTGTGGCTGGCATCAGTAACCTACTGCAGCAATTAGCGAGACCGTCTAGTTTCCACAGTACAGTTTGAAAACTTTTTATTCAAAAGTGTAACAACATCCTTTTAAGCTAAACCGCTTGATGTGACATGTTAAAAAAAGTACAAGGGGAGATCAATCAATCAATCAATCAATCAAACTTTATTTATAAAGCGCTTTTCAAACAAACAATGTTACTCAAAGTGCTTTACAGATTTAAAATAACACCACAACCCCCCCTTCAAAAATAAAATAATCAATGCAAATACAACCGATCAGACCTCTGCACCCATCATCCATCAATTGTGAGTGATGCAAGCTCCTGTACCTCAAAGAGCCTCCGCTCCCGCACAGCTAGGCTTGCGATTTACAGGATCTCCGTTGCAAGATCACCCCCAAAATTTTATTATCTAAGGCAAATTTCTAACATTTCCAAAATGTTTAACCTAAAACTGTCCATAACTTTTTGAGTAATTTTGCTTAAAGACAGACCACAACGTGACTTGGCTACTTGGCAGAGGTAATAAACTGATGAGAGAAATATTCTGTCAAAATAAACTGTTTCAGTAATGCACTTCCCCGGTTCTAACACTAAATGCTTTGTTTACAGAGATGTGCACAAGTACAAAATGGTAAATACCATACATAGTGTAAAATTGTTCCTATGCACAAAATACGCATAGAAATGTGCATAAGTATAGTTGATAAATGAGGGCCGTGGCCTGTAAAGAATAGCTCTACAGTTTTTAACTTTTGCCTTTACAGTGCATGCTAGATCATACCCACTGACCTTACTTTATTCATTAAATATTTTTTTTACTTTATTAGAGGCAAGGTATATTTAAAAAAGAATGATAGTAGTAAGTAAATGTCTAGGCTTGTAGCTCTTCAACTATTTGAATGTCTTCTTCGTCTAGACTCCCTGGCTGATAACTGCCCTGCCTCCTCCTCCTCTGTACTTCTCCGAACTTTTGCTTGGGTGAAATGTGGATTGATTCGAAGTATATTTAAAATCAGAGCCAACAGCTAAACTAAAATATAGCAATCTGTAGCCTACTTTAGCTAGTGGATTGCAAGCTTGAGATCAGTAAAACTGCAGTCAGCTGTTCTTGATAGTCCAAGATTACTTTGAAGAAATCAACATAACAGCAATAAGTGTAGCCTGTAATGTCATGTACAGATACATATAACTTTATGTTGATAATAAAGTCAGATTTTTAAATTAAACTGTTAGCTGATCAAAGATGCACAGTGCTGGACCGTGCATGAACCCTTGGGAATAAGCATTGCACGTTCCGTTATGTCAGATATATTTTCAAAATACAGATTTTCCAGTATGTAATTCCCAAGCTTCAAATAATCTTAAACTGGTTTCTCGAACACGATGATTAGTTAATTTTATTCTAAAAGCAACCTCAGTCATCAGATCGCAATTGATCATCTTCAGGATGTAGTGGAAAAAGATATTTACATTATAGATGTGCAACTGAAAAATCATCAGCAACTGCATGATGCTATTTCAATATTAACCAAAATCTCTAATGAATCTTTCAGAATTATATCATTGAATCTGGTCACTAAATAATGAAGACGGTTTTGATGATAAAATCAAACCTGGTAAAAATGCTGTACCTGAAGAAAATGTCCAATTGGTGCATTTTGATGAAACAAATGAGAATTTGCAGGATTCTAATCTAGTTGGTCCCTATCTCTAGCAGTCATGGGGCAAGAGGCGGGGTAAACCGTAGAAGGGTCACCAGAGACACACAATTATGAAGACCTAAGGACAATTTAGAGAGATCAGTCATGTTTTTGCACTGTGGGGAGTACCTTTAGAGAGCACATGCAGGCAGAGGGAGAACATACAAAATCCATGCAGAAAGACCTCCGGTTGGGATTAGAACACAGTACCTGCTTGCTGCAAGATACCAGTACTACAGAATGTTCTACTGTGTACAGATCATCGGATGATCACTTCAATTTAAATTTGAACCTGTTAATACTTTGCCATATAATATGCTGTAGATTCAACACACACACACACACCAATGAAATACCCATTTGTTCAAATAACTTAACTCTAATATGTAGTTTCTACGCAAATAAAATATGTTTGGTAGATCTACATAACTACATTTCTTTCATTTTATGTAAAACTTAATCTCTCAACATGATTTTTTTTCATTCATGTTGAGCTAACATGTTGGAAATTAAGTTCCAAGTTTAATTAACACTGGACATGAAGTGATATTTCTTATTTTAATTTGAAATCTTTCAGTTGCTGAGTAGCAAAGTGGTTAGTGCAGCTGCTTGGTGTTCAGAGGCCTAGTTTCTAGGTCCATCTCCTGCTGCATGTTTTTTGTGGCTATGGCCATGTTGACTTAACAATTTTACTTTTAACTAACCTAATTCAATTCCGTGGAACCTGTTGACAAAATAAATTTAACTAAAGTAAACATTTCAGTTTTCTGTGTGAACACTTATTGTGAAATAGCATTTTGTAAATGTTATTTTATTTTTCGTAGAGAACCATCAAATCTTTTCAAGTGTTTGCTGGTGTGTGCAATTTTTACCCCCACAAAGGGCAAGCCAAGGAGCAAAGCAGTGACCAGTTTTTTGGAAAGAGATCACACAGTTGACTTATCATGGTTTTGTCAGAAAAAAAGGGTCATTCTAAAAATGGCCTGAGATGGTTGGAAATGAGCAATGATTGAGTGTTTCTGTGGCAAAAATGAAGCGTGCAGACTGTAGCAGGGTCACACCCACTGTAATCACCCAGCTGTCGGTAAAGGACACAATCTCAATTTTGTCGTCATTCTTTCTAATACAAACATGTTTAAATCATAACAGTGCACTTAGAAGGGTTAGGTAGCGTGTTGGGGTTTCCGTTCTCTAAACCCAATGGAATCCCTTGGCAGATAACACAAAATGCAAGGAGGAAGAGGTGTGGTTCAGAGATAACATCTCTTTTCTCTAATGTTCAGACCTACTTGGCTCCAAAATTGGAGCTAGAGCTGGGACTGATGGCCTAAAAGAAATGACCATAATTCATTATCTGAGTCAGAAAACCAGCAGGACTTAATTACAAATCATTGCCAGCTGATGACACATTGCAGTGATTAACGCAAATCATTTTTTGACACAACGGATACAGCTGTAAAGATTCACACAGCTTTAAAATGAATTATACTTTAACTTTGTTTTACGATCAAATTATATATTTAGGTCAAAGTTAGTGTGAGTGTGCTCTGGGGGACATTTTTCACAAGGAGGTTGGGAATTCAAAGAGCGGATGTAAGACACAGTGAAAGGCCAAAAAGTTAAGTCAGCCAACCAAGCAGGACTAAAAAATGTTATGACTACAGGATAGCTTACCCCACATTATGTTTAGTGTTCTTTCCTACTTCCATTTTGCATATGTGATGCAAATTAACAACTTTATTTTTCCTTTTAGATTTTTATTTAAAGGTATTTTTTTTCAGTTAATTTGCTGTGTTCTGTAGCTAGCCTTGTGAGTTGTTTCTGTGGAAAAAAATTCCTATTTCGCTCCCATTTCAGGAGGTTGATGCTAGTCAGAGGAGTAGGTGGGTGGGGGTAGAACAACATGATTATGATTCCTAATGAGATAATATTCCTGATATGCAAATGTCTCGCCTCTGATTGGCTAACACAAATGCAACTCTTATGTCGCCCTCAAACAGATAACTAACCAAATGTCATTTGCTGATGGTGTTCCACAGACAAATTCCAACCTTTTCTTCCTCAGCTCTTCTTTGTTTGGTAAAAAAAAATGCAATGTTGATGTTCCGTCTACAGAAATAACACAAACCTGAATGTGTTCCACCTTGTTGTAGAGTTGCTAATAGTTAGCTTCCACAAGCAGAGGCTAGTAGAAAGTTTAACATACAAACATACAATAAACAGCTGTGAGGATCAATGGAGCACCACTTCACTCCCTGAATATTCACCACCCATCTTACCCGTATAGCTATTACAATTGTGAGCGATGCAAGCCACCTCGTACTCTAAAATAACGCTGAGAAAGTTTATATAGTTTGGCACTTTTGGGCCAACAATGCACAAGCTGATTCACACGAGTTTTAATGGCTAATAAAGCTAAATATACGCACCTATGATCAGTTTGGTGGTAATTAGTAGTGTTTTGGTATAAAAATGCGCATGAGTTTTTTGGTTTTCTGGAACTGCAATTCAGAGCCAAGAGGAAAGCAGAAGAATTATCTGCAGAACAAAGTGGATGAACGTCATAAAGTAAGATGAAAATAATGCAAAATGAGCGATGCTGTTGAAACCAAGCAATGGTTGGCCACAACATTATAATTCACATTCTCCAAAAATCTGAAACTTAACAGGGTATGTAAACTTATGAAAGCTAAGAAAAATATAAATGTAGGGGCTCGAAGTAATCTGCTTGCTAAGAACGTAATGCTAAACTTGTTGCCAGGCTTTCAGTATTAAGTGAAGGTCAGTGCAGTATGCTGCAAAAAAAAAAACATTCCTTCAAGAAAAACACAATCGGCTCCTGGCCTGGAAAGCTCATTACTTCTTTGCACAAAAAACACACACGCGTGCATGAATTAAAATATGTCATGATGTCACGTAGCAGGTGAGGGGGTCAGAGTAACGTGCTCCTGTTGGTTAAATCCTGCTGCCAGATACTTTGTCTTAATCAGTGTGGAGACAGCAGAGGTTGCCAGGAGACTCAATAAGGGGAACCGAAACTTTTTCACTGTGTGAGAGTGCAATGTTCAAAGTGTGTCTTTAAAAAGCCAGATGCTTCCTCTGCTCTTTCTTTGGCTAAATTTTTATAGCTACTCAAAAGACTACACCCTCCCTCTGCAGGCTGAGTGATCCATAACACCTTCTGTACTGTAAGGCTGTGGAAAGCAAACAATATAGAGTAGTGAGATTAACAGTGGTTTTTACCACCTCTTCTTATTCCGAAGGTTTTCATAATTATAGTATTACCTCTCTGTCACCTGGCTAAAACAAGTTACAATTGTTTCTTTTCCCAGTGGAAGCATATTCACATCCATCCAACGTCTGTACCCGCTTGTCTGTGAAGGAATGTGGGAGTGATCAGGTGATCGGGAGAATGGGGCCTATCTCCAGCAGCCATTGAGTAAGAGGAAAGATACACCCTGGACAGGTTGCCAGTCTATCACAGGGCAACGCAGAGGCAATTTAGAGTGATCACTCAACCTTATAATCATATATTTGGACCCTCCTGGGTATGAAAGCCTCAAAAACTGTGCTTTTTAAGTCCACTTTTAAAATTATTATTTGCACAAAATATTCTATGAGATCAAATAAACAGAAGAGCTGTGAATGACACAGAGTTGTTGCAGAGGGGTGGTGGACATACAAAATAAGGAGGACGCAAGGAGGAAGATGGAATGCAACCTCCAGAGTGCGTCTGCCACTGGTGGGAAAACCCAAGAGAGCTCCACAGCTGCAGTCGATGTAAAACCGAGCCCAGTTAAGCTTGTACATCTAATCAGCCAATCAGTCCATTATCATGGGCCAGGAAATCTTTGTGATCTCTAAAAACCTTCCAACAGACCTCATCATTACTATCAATTATCATTATCAATAACGAAAATGAAGGAAGTAACAAAAACTAGAAGTAAAAAAACATGTTCCTTAACTGAAATAAAAATAAAAACGAAAATTTGCAACAAAATGAAAATGAACTGAAACTGTAATGAGTGTTCAAAAAACTAACTAAAACAAACTGAATTTATTGAGAAAATGTGCTTAGTTTCATTTCATAAAGTGCCTCATAAAGTCTCGAAGAATTCTTTCTATATCACCCCTTGTCTACTGCACGCTGTCACCAGAAACAAATGGGATCATGTGTTTTTGGTTGCACAAATCGATAAAAAGAACAGGACGGGAAATTTACAATTCCATCGACTCGCCCCCATTCAAGGCAAATAAAAGACATCTTTGGATTGCAAGCTATCAGAAGAAGCGATTGAAACAATACTTAAACACAGAACTTCATATCAACTGAGCCACTGCTAACAAACAAGCTAACATTGCTAACCAACACTGCTACTAGAAATTGCAAATAAAGGCAATGGGAACCATAGCTGTGTAGCTGGTGGAGGTTTTGCGTGTATCCGCTGTGTTGATGAAAAAATAATCCCTCTCTATTTTCTAGTTGTTGGTGGTTTTTACTGGCTTTACTGCATTATCCCACCATGTCAGTCAAGTCGTCTGTGTAGCTGCGGTCTGCCTAGCGTCATGTCAGCAAAGGCTGAGAGAAAGCGCCAATTTTGGATTACTTACTACTAGAATATTTGCAGAATTATCAAAATGATCATAGTACTACTCATGGTGGCTTGGCTTTTGTTTTGTTGTGTTGCCCATCAGTGTCAGTGTTTTTAATAGAACTGTAGCACAGTATTAATTGTTGGGTTTTTTAATGCACAGGTGCTGTTATTGTGATTACAGAACTTTGAATGTTACTCTGCCATATATCTTTTATACTTGCCTGATTTGTATGGTTGTTCATCTAGCCCATGTCAATATGTCAATGTCAATAAAAAAAAAAAAAAAAATTTTCTGAGATTTTGATTTCTTTTTTTTGTAGTCTTGCCCCAGTACCCAACTTGGTTAGAGAAAAGACTAAAACTAAAACTGAAACTAATCAAAACTAAACTAAAACTAAGCATTTTCAAAAAACTAAAGCTAAACTAACCAATGTTACAAACTAATTAAAACTAAAATAGAATTTAAAAACTTAAGGGAAAACTAAATAAAAACTGAAACTAATTAAAATTTTAAAAGTATTAAAACCCTGCTTCACATTACATTCAGTCATTCACCCATTCACATACACATACAAACACTGGTGATGGCAAGCTATGTTGTAGCCATAGCACTCTTTGCCTCTGCACTGACAGAGGCAAAGCTGCTGGACACTGGCCCTCTGACCACCACCAGTAGGCAACGGTTGAAGAGTCTTAGGACAAAACGACAGAGACGTGTCTGGGCTGGGGCTCGAATCGGCAACCATCCAATTACGGCCAAACTCCTAACTCCTGAGCCACGGTCGCCCCATAATAAGCACAGTGTAAATCAAAAAACATCAAAAATGTATATTCTAAGTAGCAGATTTATGAAAATGTTTTCTTCCTTTCTCCAACTTTTTTCATGTCATACATTTTAGGTTGTTGTTGCCACAGTGCAATGTTAAAAGTTCTATTTTGTCAGTTACTCTGGTTCAAACCTTACAACGTGTTACTGTATTTGTGTTGAGCTCCAGGGTTTTGTCTATCTGATAAGTTGTAAATCTATCTGACGTAACAAGAGTGTGTCACAAGGCTGAGATGCAGCTTTGTTAGGATGTCCTGTGTCTTATCACTTCCCTGTGACTCCATTGTTCTCCAAGGCACTGGGAAATGTTTACCTCCTCCTCTTCCACATCAGCCCTTTTTATTATCCACCATGAAATGTCACCTGCCGATGCTGTTTGGCACATGTATCGGAGCAAGGCCTTGTTTTATGGTGTTTTGTTGTGCGTCTGTCCGGTAGCAGAATTTGGCACAGTGGATGATGGCTTGATCTTTGTGTAATGCTGGTTTTTATATGTTTTCTTTTTACAAATCAACAGAACAACAGGATAGGATAGGGACTGTGCAAACAAAGAACCTACATGGTAGTTGACATGTAGACAGTAAAGTTTGATACAATTGTAAAGAGAAAGAAAGCCTACCAACCAGCTCTGGAAACTGCAGCAAGTATGCTGGGAGATTTTCAATCCAAGTTAAAAAATATCCAATTACAGCGGTTGCTGGAGAAATAACAAGAAATCCCTTTTTTTAACTATAAAGTCAAATTAACTCAATCATTTTACTTATATTAGAGATGAGGATAAGTATACATTTTGATGAATTGTAAAAGAGAATCAGCTTATTACTAGAAGTAGCTGCTTGAATGAGAAAAAAACCATTCAGAAAATCACATGGTCTGATTTTTAAGTATTCATTTGCAAATTATGATGGAAGATAAGTATTTGGTCACCTACAAACACGCAAGATTTCTAGCTCTAATAGACTTGTGAACTTCTTCTGTAAGAGGCTCATCTGTCTTCCGATTGTTACCTGTATTAATGGCACCTGTTTGAACCCGTTATCAGTAAAAAAGAAAAAAAGAAAAAAACCTTTCCACAACCTCAAACAGTCACACTCTAAACTCCACTATGGCCAAGACCAAAGAGCTGTCAAAGGACTCCAGAAACAAAATTGTAGATCTGCAAAAGGCTGGGAAGACTGAGTCTGCAATAAGTAAGCAGGTTGGTTTGAAAAAAAAAATCAACTGTGAGAGCAGTTATTAGAAATTGAATTATTAGAAAATAGAAGACATACAGGACTACTGATAATCTCCCTCGATCTGGTACTCCACGCGAGATCTCATCTCGTGGTTTCAAAATGATCACAAGAACGGTGAGCAAAAAAAACCTGAACCACATCGGGGGGACCTAATGAGTGACCTGCAGAAAGCTTGGACCAAAGTAACAAAGGCTACCATACATTATGCAGTGCCACACATGTCCCACTGCTTAGGCCAGTACATCTCCAGGCCCATCTAAAGTTTGCTAGTGATCATTGGTTGAGAGAATGTCATATGGTCAGATGAAACCAAAATAGAACTTTCTGGTAGAAACTCTAATTGTCACGTTTGGAGAAGAAAGAATGCTGAGTTTTATCCAAAGAACACCATACCTACAATGAAACATCGGGGTAGAAACATCATGCTTTTGGGCTGATTTTATGCAAAGGGACCAGGTAAATCTGGTAAAGGAAAGAATGAATGCGACCATGTATCGTGACATTTTAAGTGAAAGTCTCTCATCAGCAAGAGTACTTGAGATGAAATGTAGCTTGGTCTTTCAGTATCACAATGATATCAAACATACTGCCCGAATAATGAAGGAGTTGCTTTGATAGATGCATTTTGATGTCATGAAGTGGCCCAGCCAGTCTCCAGATCTCAACCCCACAGATAATTTTTAGAGGGAGTTGAATGTCTGTGTTGCCCTGCAACAGCCCCAAAACATCACTGCTTTAAAGGAGATCTGAAGGGAGGAATGGGCCCAAATACCATTCATTGCCAAAATTGGGTATATAACAAAGTATCTTCCGGTGAGAGGTGCTGGGGTGGGCATACTTGTTGCCCCCCATCTTGGCGCCTGTACGTTGGGGTTTACCCCGCTGAATTAGAGGGTAGCCTCCCTCTGCCTACGGGTGCGGGGACGTGTCCTGACTATTGTTTGTGCTTATGCACCAAACAATAGTTCAGATTACCCACCCTTCTTGGGGTCCTTGGAGGGGGTACTGGAGAGAGCTCCTTCTGGGGACTCCCTCGTTCTGCTGGGAGACTTCAACGCTCACGTGGGCAATGACAGTGAGACCTGGAGAGGCGTGGTTGGGCGGCATGGCCCCCCCCGATCTGATCCCGAGTTGTGTTTTGTTATTGGACCTCTGTGCCCGTCATGGATATTCCATAACGAACACCATGTTTAAGCATAGGGGTGTTCATGTGTGTACTTGGCACCAGGACACCCTAGGCCGCAGCTCGATGATCGACTTAGTTGTCGTTTCATCTGATCTGCGGCCGCATGTTTTGGACACTCGGGTGAAGAGAGGGGCGGAGCTATCCACCGACCACTACCTGGTGGTGAGTCGGCTCCGGTGGTGGGGGAGGACGCCGGACAGACCTGGCAGGCCCAAGCGTGTTGTGAGGGTGTGCTGGGAATGTCTGGCAGAGTCTCCTGTCAGAAGGAGTTTCCACTCTCACCTCCAGCAGAATTTCGAACACGTCCCAGGGGAGGCGGGGGACATTGAGTCCGAGTGGGCCATGTTCCAGGCCTCCATTGTCGAAGCGGCTGACCATAGTTGTGGCCGTAAGGTAGTCGGTGCTTGTCGCAGCGGCAACCCTCGAACCCCCTGGTGGACACCGGCGGTGAGGGATGCTGTCAAGCTGAAGAAGGAGTCCTATCGGGCCTTTTTGGCCTGTGGGACTCCGGAAGCAGCTGATAGGTACTGGCAGGCCAAGCGGAGTGCGGCTCGGAAGGTAGCTAAGGCAAAAACTCGGGCGTGGGAGGAGTTTGGAGAGACCATGGAGAACATCTTCCGTGTGGCTTCGAAGCGATTCTGGTCCACCATCCGGCGTCTTGGGGGGTAAGCGGTCTGCCACCAACACTGTTTACAGTGGGGGTGTGCTGCTGACCTCGACACGGGACGTTTTGAGTCGGTGGATGGAATAGTTCGAAGACCTCCTCAATCCCACCGACACGCCTTCCTGTTTGGAAGCAGAGTCTGGGGACTTAGGGACGGGCTCTCCAATCTCGGGTGCTGAAGTCGCCGAGGTTGTTAAAAAGCTCCTCGGTGGCAAGGCACCAGGGGTTGATGAGATTCGTCCGGAGTTCCTCAAGGCTCTGGATTCTGTAGGGTTGTGTTGGTTAGCGCAGCTCTGCAGTATTGCATGGACATCGGGGGCAGTTCCCTTGGATTGGTAGACCGGGGTGGTGGTCCCCCTCTTTAAAAAGGGGGACCACAGAGTGTGTTCCAACTATAGGGGGATCACACTTCTGAGCCTTCCTGGTAAAGTCTATGCGGGGGTTCTGGAGAGGAGGGTCCGACGGGATCTACAGTTCTCACTGGAGCGGTTCGCGGCCGAGTGTGAAGCGGCTAGGATGGGGATCAGCACCTCCAAATCCGAGACCATGGTCTTGAGCCGGAAAATGGTTGGGTGCCTTCTTCGGGTCGGGGATGGAGTCCTTCCTCAAGTGGAGGAGTTCAAGTATCTGGGGTTCTTGTTTACGAATGAGGGAAAAATGGAGCGGGAGATCGATAGACGGATTGGTAAGGCGTCTGCTGTTATGCGGGCGCTGTACCGGTCTGTTGTGGTGAAGAGAGAGCTGAGCCGAAAGGCGAAGCTCTCGATTTACCGGTCGGTCTACGTTCATACCCTCATCTATGGTCATGAACTCTGGGTGGTGACCGAAAGAACAAGATCACGGATACAGGCGGCTGAAATGAGTTTCCTCCGTAGGGTGGCTGGACTCTCCCTTAGAGATAGGGTGAGAAGCTCGGTCATCCGGAGGGAGCTCAGAGTAGAGCCGCTGCTCCTCCACATCGAGAGGAGCCAGTTGAAGTGGCTCGGGCATCTGGGCAGGATGCCTCCTGGATGCCTCCCTGGTGAGGTGTTCCGGGCATGTCCCACGGAAGGAGACCCAGGGGAAGACACAGGACTCGCTGGAGGGATTATGTCTCCCAGCTGGCCTGGGAACGCCTCGGGATTCCTCCCGAGGAGCTGGTCCAAGTGGCCGGGGAGAGCGAAGTCTTGGTCTCCCTGCTTAAGTAACTTCCCCCGCGACCCGACTCCGGATAAGCGGAAGAAGATGGATGGATGGATGGATATATAACAAAGTACCGAGATAAACTTTTGTTACTGATCAAAGACTTTTTTTCAAAAATAATTTGCAAATAAATTCTTTAAAAATCAGACCATTTGATTTTCTTGGATTTTTTTTTATTTTTAGTCTCATTTTGAACCTATACTTTAGTTACACATGATGAAAACTACAGGCCTCTCTCATCTTTTTAAGTGGGAGAACTTACACAAATGGTGGCTGACTAAATACTTTTTTGACCCACTGTATGTATAAAGTACATGCAGAACACATAATATTTAAGTATGTTTTTCTTACATGTTATGATTGATTTTTCATAAACTTGACCCCAGCGTTCTTTAGCACCGGCCTCAACTCATTCTCTATGGTCTGTGACCAGTAATGACGAGAGAGATCACACCATCCTCACAACATTCTCATTGGTCTTTGGCGAGTGAGGACAGGCAGAGCTCATAAAAGGACTGTGAATCAGGAAACTATTGTCTTTTCATGCTCACTGGGCAAACGGTGACATGCAACCCTTCGCTAACTAAATTTCATCCTTTGGTTCTAACCCTGCTGGCTAGGATAGGACCCTTTTCTGAAACTCTGGAGCATTATTGTACCAAGCTACCCGACTTCCCGTTTGTGCAGCCAGGAAGTCTGCTAGCATCTGAGCTAAGCCAAGATAGCTCACCTTCATCTGAACGCATTCATTTAAAATCAGCTGTGTACACCGCTGTTCCTAAACAGACCTTGCCACAATTTGGATCGTGCTTCTTTCTAGTAGGATAAACTTAGTTTATTGTCTAAGTAGGGCTTCTTTAGGAAGTATTGAAACATGAGTTTAGACTTGTGTGAAATTGTTTAATTGATTTATTTAAAAATTGTTAAACCACTGTTACTCACTCTTCATTAGTGCCACCGCACACTAATTTTTTGCTGTGTATGCCTGTTTGTGTTGCTGTTTTTGCTAAAGGAGTGTTGCATCTCCTTTCTTTGTAATTTGCTTTCATTTTGTTGACGCACTCTAAGCGGTCGTGTGGGTTCATGTTCTGCTAAGAGCTAATACCATTAGCTCGTCCCAACTTCCCCCTGCATACTGATGACCATCAGACTCTCTTACACACATACACACACACAGACACGCACACATACACACACACACACTACTGTTTCTATGACAGTCTTCTCTAATTCTGTCAGTGTTAGTTGTTTGTTTTAGTTGCATATATTATACACATTCTAATTGTGGTGGATGGACCAGCACCCACCACAGAGGTGTTAGTATTTCTTTTGTTTTTCTTTAAATTAAAACATTTCATTTGTTTACTTGATATAGGTTAAATGTAGTGCACACATTTGATTTGTCTTAAGTGAAAACAGTTTATTTACTTTGTTTGTCTTTGAGTTTCACCCCAGGTGCCCTCAATCCCACAATCACTGAAGGTTGGCCTGCTCCACTGGAGGGGACAACTGCAGGAGGAGCAGCAAAACCTTTACATGGACTTTGGTTTTGTTTCCTTAAAGATTATGATTTAATTTCTTTATACACAAGATTATTTTTTTGTTTAATAATTTGTCAGTTTAATGGTTTTCTTTGTTTCAACTTAGATTAGTAAATTGTAATTTTAGTTTATTTCTTCTCCCCCATGTGTCTAGTTTAGTCTGGTCCTTCTGCTTAAAACCTCCCCTGAGTGTGTCATTTAATAAGAAGAATCCTTGTCAGAACTGTCAGTTCTTTTTGTCTGTGTTTTATTTAGTTAACTTTAAGTTGGGCCCAAACTATTTTTGTCCCTCAACCCCTTTTTCAATGTTTGTTGGACTTTTTATCCCTTTTTTTTTTCTCAAAAGAAAATATTAAAAAACAACTTGCAGGTCAAACCACCTTTGTCCACTGACTATTTGTGAACCTTCACACTGTTAGTTTGTAGGCTGCATAATTTAGAATAAATGGTCTGTTACCTCAGTTATTTAGCTGTGAGGTTATTCGATTGTGTCAGTAAACCCTGTTATATTTTAAAGAGAAAATCCTATGTTTTATTCAGTATCTGTGAAATTACTGTTACAGCATTTGAGCTCATATCCTTTAGAAAAGAGGCTGGATTTGTCTGGATTATATTAAAATATATAAAAGATTTAATTAATCAAGTCATTAAATCTAATGAATTGTCTTATTAAAGGTCCTATATCATGCTATTTTACAGCTTTCAACATATGGGATAGGCACATATATGATAAAATGTTACCATTGGCACTATATAAGTATTCATTTGTCCTGAAATACCATTTATATCCCGGAGTTACTCTTCGATCCAGAAGTACGCTTAGTTTCACTATAATCCTGCATCCCCTCCCTGTACCTTTGGTTTATTTATTTTTTTTGTGTGTAAACAATGAATACTCAAAGTTGATTTAAAGCAGCTAAAGCTACCAGCATCTTACCAATAGCAGAGTGTTGACGGAGGCCAAACCATTGGAGCTGAGTACAGTGACTGAGAGGTGAAGCCAGCAGATCTTTCCAGCACTGTTTGTATTTTAAAACATTCTCGCTTCTGAGAATGAGGTTGAGAACTGGGTGGATATTTTATTAGCGCGGCTGTTGTTTGCAGCGTGACCTTGGTGTGTTGGGCCTGAATGCTAAAGCAGCTTCATAAATGGATAACACATATTAGCATTAGCATGTAGCTAGCGTATACTTAATGCGCTGGCCTTTTCATCAGGCGTCTTTATTTTTTGTAATTTATCTGGCTGCAAGAGTTAATCTCTCCAGCAGTCCGCTTTGGTTCTGGCCTAGGTTCAGAAAGCAGACATCAGTGGATTGACGGTCACTAAGAAACATTTGGTAGTTGGCTGGATGCAAGATTCTGGAGAAAAATTCCAGCCATTTCTGGCGATTTGGCTGTTCTTTAGGGAATGTTAAATAAAATCCTGTAATTCTTTCACCCAAAAGGGTATTTTCGCCGAGACATTTTAGAAAGTAAAATACTACAAAAATGGTGCAGCTCACACCTGTGAAAAAAGAGGCGTGTGTGTTTAAACTGCAGGGGCATCACAAACAGGGCAGGCACTTCCTACGTCACCTTGTCATGAGTCAGTCGTTTTCCAGAAGAGGGTGATGCAGCTGCTCAGAGTGCAGGATTTAGGAAGATTACTGAGAAATGCGTGAATTAAGCCCAAAACCACTCTGCCTGGATTTTTCATGAGAAAATTTATATTAAGTTATTATTCACATCTACTGCTGTTGATAAAAACCAGACAAATAACGTACACTTTGTACAAATCTTAACCCCACAAGTATAAGTTACAACATAGATGTATAAGTTATAATTATAATTAAAGCTGCAAGCAGCTTCTGAGGCTACGTCCACACTAAGCCGATAAGGTTATACGGGGAGTTAGACGCCTAATGTTATCCACTCAACAGGAGCATTTACGCCCCGTTTAATGTCCGTTTAAGTTCCCATGATTGCGCAATCCCATACCGACCTGTGCAAATACTGGGCATGCGCGAAAAGACGCACGAAAAACGCGTATAATCTACGTGACGCCAGCGCCTACATAATATATACAAGAAGCTCTACAGCACAGTACATATCTGCTTGTCCCGTTAAACGAAGAGAACAATAGCTGCTCAGAAGAAGAGAGAGTTTTTGGTGTGGACAGACGACGAGATCGATTTATTACTCTTCGCTGTTGTCTTTGTCTGCAGTGTCGTATTGTTATTGACGCGGCATTCATTGACGCCACTTCCTTTCATTATCCGGGAAAGCTGTCCACACTAGCTCGTTTAGCCGTTGAATTTAAGATTTACACGGCTCTCTTACCCGGCTAATAGTTATCCGGCCACAGACCTTAAACGACGCCGGGTTAGTGTGGACGATAGGGGGGTGTACACTAAATAATTATACGTTTAAGGCATTATCCGGCTTAGTGTGGACATGGCCTAACAGCCCCTCGCAGCTCAGTGCCGCTCTTGCTTTTGCTGCAACCTTGGGACTCAGGGATTCATGCACCTCTGCCTTAATGCCATCTCAACACTTCCAACAATCGTGTTTTTGAGAAGTCTTCAGAAACTATATATATTTTCTTAATTTAGAATCCTAGTCAAAAGGATTGTTTGAGGAGGATTGTTTTGAGGGGCCGCTCTGCAGGTTCTATCCCATACCCACCATTTGCATACACACGTGTTTAGGGTTCAATTAATATCAATGTTGTTGAATTTGGAGCAGATTAATTGTTGCATGTGGAAATAAGAGCCAAACGTATTTCCATGGCGTGATGTGAGGATTCACCATGCTGCTACAGTCAGCTCCTCTATCTAAACCCCTCAGTTCTTGACATCAAATTAAACCAGCTTCTTTTCTGTCACTGTCAACAGCCAAATGTTGATTAGGTAAAAGAAGCCAGATATAGAAATTGCTTAGTGAAATAATTTCACATTCCTGTCCCGGCTTTAAGTTGACATTTCACGTTACCAAGGCAAGCATCTTGAGTGAGTTATAGATGGATATAAAGGACAGAAATAAAATATTGTTTAGACTCGGATAATAAATAAAATGGAAATACTGTAAGTTATTTATTTTTTAATGTGTGGCGCAAACCCCTTTATCGTTACACGTATTGGGGAACTCTGGTATAAGTACTTTGGGGTCCTCAGGACTTGAAATAGCACTGTAAGTACAGGCCATTTACCATGCGATGGAATTTGCACTCAACAGCTGTTTTTTTTCTTCACGTTTTGCCTCAGTCTTCCACCACTTTGTATCCTTGTAAAATAATCCTTTAAGACAAAATCTAATATTGTTTCAGATGTAGTGAAAGGAAAGTACATAATATCAGGGTATATAACTCATTTAATATAACGTTTTCCTTTACTGTTTTAGCACAATGTAAGGAGAGTCTGCATTTTGTAGACCATCACCAAAAGTTGCAACATCTATTATGCTACTAATTTAAATTTTTAGTATGAACAAAAACAGAAAAATAGGACAAACTCATTTACATTGTGGATTATGAATACATTTGTGCTGAGAATTTGTGTTGAAAATTTACAATGACATCAATGTCAATAGGAAAGAAAGTTTGACGTTTGGAGACATCAAATGACCTTCAACACGCAACAATAAATGAGAAGCAAGTTTGTGAAGTAAAACAAGGTAAAGTAGTTTTTAAAATAATAGGTTGGACAAAGACAAAATATTACAAGGCTTTAATAATGAGCTGCAACACAAATGAGCTGAGTGGCTAACTCACAGGAGGTGAATATTACAGCAGTTTTTATGGAAAGCCATTAGTCACTGAGCATCATTGCTTTTACAAGCCAATGATTCAGACAGGAGGAAATCTCAACACAAGGAGGTCACCAGTCTGTGGAGATAACAAATGTCACTGGGTTCTCCAAATCCACCGCGCCTATGCCCCCTTCTCTTGGTGACTCATTCCACCTGCTTTAACAAATGCTGGATATGACAGAGTCCTGCAGCTGAGTGTTCCTCCACGCCACCGCTGTCTTCTGAGAGTATGGGTGTGGAGTTTCATTGTGAGGCCATTGCGATCTGCCACAGCCATGTACAGTGTAATCATTGTTAGTATTTCAGCAATTCATTCTTAATTTATTTAACCTATTAAACACAGTTTCACAGGAATGTGAATCTACCACCACAAAACAGACTTATCAAGTTTATATTTTCCAATCACATTCAGTCTAAAGATGACTGATAAATGACAAATGAGCCAGCTATGTGCATGCTGCGCTCTGCACCACATTTTTTGCGACACCCACGCTTTGATGTTTTTAAAGGACGATACAAAACCACAAACAAAAGTGGTTTTAATGTTTGCATGTTAGATGACGAAAACTAAAGATTAGATGTTCAAAATAACTGTAGCCATTAATTGGCTTTAGGGTGAATTTCTAAATCTGAATGAATGATGAATGCAACTCCTCCTCCTCTCCCAGTACTTCTAGGAATGTGAAAATTTAGATAATTGGAAGGATCTGACTCATTTATAATTACAAAATACCTCTGCTGCAGCCAGGTTCTGATAGGCAGAATAGATCAATTTTATTAGGTTTTATCCCCCCAAAAAAATCAAATTATCAATATAGCCCACGTTGTTTGGTGGAGACCACTCAGACAACCATCGATGGAATGACAGTCTCTGGTACGATTGAGCAGGGGACCAGAAAATATTGCAGAATCCGACATGGTTTTAGAAAACTTACAGACAGAAGCAAAACCACTTTTAGTGACCTCCGATTTCATTGACAATAACAACTTTGCACCTGGGGAGTTAAATAAGTAGTTCGTGTAATTTCTTGGTCAGGAAAAATGTACATTTACTTCTCTGTTTTCTTTCTGTATGTTACCAGCAGTTGTAACAGCCAATGTGTAGGCCTAACGCTGGTGTGCACCTGCTTCATCACTGCTTTGAGTCTTTTTTAGGTATCCTCTACAGCATTTAAATATCTCCTGCTATGCGCTCTGGTTGGATAGATGTGGTCAGCCCATCCATCTGGATTGGACATTGATATGGAGTTGTTAAAAAAAATATCTGTCTGTCTGTGTCTGGCATTCAAAAGCAAAAATCATAAATTTCAGATAAGTTTTCAAAATAACATTTTTTTTCTACTGCAACTTTACACTCATTAAAGCCATGATAAAGTGCGGTGCTTTTCAGCAACATTTGTATAACATGGACGTCTTAGCGACCTTGTTCTGTACATCCTGCAGCTTTAATACATCTGACTCTGGATTACAATACCAACATGGAGCAGAATGCAGCATACGTACATTGTACGCATTCAGTTTATTACTGACAAATGAGAAATAGAATTCACAACATTCTAGTTTGATTTTAGATATCTCTGTAACGGCCATAGAATTGATATTTACGTCAATATTGCGTGTATTCTCCGCCTTTTTTTGCCAAAGACCCATTATGAATCCATGCACATATTCCTCCTCTCTCTTTCCGTGGCAGAGCTCACATCAGCGGCTGCAAAATCCTAATTTGAAAATTGTTCTTTGCGCCTTTATGAATTGCTCAGGCAATCTTAATAGACAACGTTGGGTAGTAATGGATTACATGTAATCTGAATTATGTAATCAGATTACAAAAATTAAGTAAATATAATCAGCACAGATTACAATATAAATATTGTGTGATCAGATTACAGTTACATTGTTGGGGATTACCTGATTACATTTTATCATGCAAACAATGCAACTTGTTTATGAAAGCTTGACTATAAATTTTCTGTGGCCTGTGATGAATGAGTTTTGAAAAATTAGATGTGTTGAGGAAATAAAAAATTCCTAATATGTTGAAAAAATAACATTTTCATATCTTTTGTTCTAAGATTTGTTTACAGATCTATTTGCAGATTTATTTTCAGATTTTGAAGACATATTTTGGAAATGTTATGACAAATGTTCAGAGAGAGAAATATGAGAGAAGATAGAAAATGTTTTAGGAATGTTTTTAGTTGTCAAAATTCAATATGTTGTGAGAATTGAGTTAAACGTGTTGATACAATTATCAGGGCTGCAGTGTTGCCAACTTAGCGACTTTGTCGCTAGATTTAGCGACTTTTCAGACCCCTATAGCGACTTTTTTTCAAAAAAGCGACTAGCGACAAATCTAGCGACTTTTTCTGGTGTTATTGGAGACTTATCTGGTGTTTTGGAGACTCTGGCGTGAAGCACGTATTGTTCTGCAGTTACTGTCCTCAACGTGAGCCCCTCCCCCGTCCCAAAGCACTTACAGGCGGCCAGTCTAACAGTAGCCTTGCGCAGCAGTCCCATCTACAGTCTATGGGCGGAGCAGAGAGAGAGAGAGGAGACCCTCACCACTCGGCGTCCGGACTGCAAATGAAATGCGCTTGCGCAAAAGAAAGCCGCCGCTGGCTTGCAGAGCGGGATTTAAATGTAAACGTTTCTTCGCTGTGACGCTGTCACACAAATAAATCACTGCATTTGACTCACACAACCTCAGCAGCTCAGTCACTTATTCACCTCGTCCACTGTGTGTGTAGCAATTAACAATACAGGACAAAACTGATGTGTGTAATGTGGATCTAGACAAAGCATTAAAATCATTAAATGTTGTTAATGTTGAAATTATTTTTGTACATTTGTAGTTCTAAACATATTTAGGGTGTTTTTTACTCACTTTTACTGTTATTTGCAAATTGCCAATTATGCAAATTAGGCGATGACGTCATTTAGCGACTTCTAGCGACTTTTGGGACAGCCAATAGCTACTTTCCTTACTGAGGAGTTGGCAACACTGCAGGGCTGGATTAAGATAACAGCGGCCGGTCTTCTGGGATGACGAGGAAGCGAACAAAAGCGTGATATTTTAGCTCTCTGACGGTCTAACACTCCCTGGCGGAAAAATCCCTAAAAACCAGAAAATTATTGTCCAATATAGTATGTCAGGGGGTAAACAAAGAAGAGCAAGGGCGAATCAGCAAACAACTACTCAACCGGCAGATATTTTATCCTCAGAAACCAACAGGGCTAACGAGCTAGCTAAAGACAACAATAGCATGGAAGCTATTCAAGCTACCATCATTGCGGAGCTGAAAAAAGTTCAAGATGACGCTAAAAATGAACTGATTGACAAGATTGGGGCATTAAATACTGAAGTCAGTGGCTTCCAAGAAGAAATGGGGAAACGTATGGATGACATTGCTGAAAATTTAAAAGGAGTGACTCAAAGAGTGGAGGAGACAGATCAGAGAGTGGCCGACATTGAGGAGGTCAATGCCGAAGTTTACGATGGCCTGGAACGCTCTCTGTACCTACAAAAGGAGCTCCAATCACGAGTAACAGAGCTGGAAGCACGTTCACACAGGAATAAGATTCGCATACATGGTATAACCGAAGATTCCGAAGGCACCAATATTCAACTTTTCATGGAGAACTTTTTAAAATCAAAGCTTCCTCTCGCCAATACGACATTGAACATACAGTGCTGCCACCGCTCACTACGCTCCAAACCACCGCCGGGTGCTAATCCCAGATCCATTGTCATGTGTTTTCTGGAGTACACAATGAAGGAGAAAGTGCTGCGCGGCATGGGAAAAGAAGGCTATTCAATTCCATGGAAAACGCGTGTATTTCGACCATGACTACCCCAGCGACATTCTCTTCAAGCGCAAAGCTTACAACCCAATCAGAAAAATGCAATCATTTCCAAACTATGTACCCGGCCAGACATCGCGTGTTCTTTGATGAAGGCCCAATCATCTACAAAAGCCTGGAGGAAGCTACGGACGACATGAGCTGAAAATATTCAAGCGCCCCGAAAATAATGACTGAGTAAAACGTCCCAGCTTATCATCTCTACGTGTCGGAATAAAAAAGTAAACAGAGGATTATGACTCCGCCCTTTAAAAAGTGTGACATTGTCATTGACCGTCGCATGAGGAACGCTTTCTCTTTGCGCTGCTACGATAGACAGGAGGACGAGGAGAGGAAGAGTGGCAGCACTGAGAGGGATACCCTGGTTGTCCAGGCCCTCCCCTCTCAACTATGAAGGTGGAGTTATACTTCACCTTTGGAAGTCATCTGTTTTTTCTGTTCAGTTGTGTTTTGGTCAAAGAGTCTGAGTCCATTCACATGAACAATAAACTAAAACTCTGCACTGCTGTATATACTTACTGTACAATAACCCTGGTTTGGTGTATATATTATCCTTTATTATTTATTTGTATTTATTTTTATTGCCATTTTAATTTCACTTATTTAAGTTCTGTACTGGAGAGAAAAGTTGCCGGAGTCAAATTCCTTGTATGTGTCATACTTGGCCATTAAAGCTGATTCTGATTCTGATTCTGATTTTACATTTTTCTTTATATGTACATTATCCTGTACCCCCTTAAAGATGACGGTAAAACAACATTATAAGGTAATTACCCTTAATGTAAATGGTTTACATAACCCAATTAAAAGAAGTAGGGCTATTGCTAAAATGGAACGTGGGAAATATGACATAATATTCTGGCAAGAAACCCATTTTTCAGATGCAGAGCATAAAAAGGTACGCAAAATGGGGTTTAAAAACTTGTGTTACTCTTCATATTCCAAGGGAAATTCTAGAGGAGTTGCTATTCTTCTACCAAACAGGGTAAATTTCAAAAGTTCATCTCAATTTAGCAACAAGGACGGGCGGTATATTGGTTAAAGGATATATAGATCATAAAGAAGTGACTCTATTAAATGTATATAGACCACCGGGTAAAGACAGTTGTCTAATTAAGAGAATTTTTGACCTTATTGCAACAGAAATATCGGGTGTGTTTATTTGTGGAGGTGACTGGAATATTTGTCTTAACACCATAGATTCTCCAAGCAAAATTAAAAAACCTCAAGCAGAGGCAATGCTTGTTAAGAAAATGCTTAAGAAAGTTGGGATGATGGATGTATGGAGAAATCTGTATCCATCAAACAGGAGTTATACTTTTTTTCTCATTCTCATCATGTGCATTCACAATTAGACTATTTTTTAATGCTAAACGCTGACAGACATACAATGTGAAATAGGAGTGAAGGACATATCCGATCACGCAGATGTATGTTTAACATTATATTTGGATAATGACCGTAAAGAAACGTTATGGAGACTGAACACCAGTTTTTTAAAAGATGGGGAATTCCATAATTTTGCTGGAAAACAAATTAGAGACTATACAGACTATAATAACGACACTTGCACTTCTCCAAGTATATTATGGGATGTCTCAAAGGCCGTTCTTAGAGGGAAATTGATTATGTGGTCTTCTTTGAAGAAAAAAGAAAGAGAAAGGCATATTAATGACTTGACTGCAGAACTAAAGTCCCTTGAAAAAGAACATATGCAAAATAATAATAATGACTAATTAGTAAGTATAGCAGAAATAAAGCAAACTTTAAACAGAGCCTATGAGGACCAAATAGAAAAGAAATTTATGAAGCAAAACTACTATGAAAATGGTCCCAAAACAGAGAAACTTCTTGCTAACCCTAAACTTAAACAGCAGGCTGATAGATTTATACACAAGATAAAAAACCCTCATGATGACAACATACACTATAATTTGAAAGACATACAAAAATCTTTTGCAGCTTTCTATATGCAATTATAATATAAATAAATCAAGCTATCAGAGAACATAAAAACATCCCTGGTATTATCATAGGAGACTCGGAACACAAAGCATGTTTGTATGCTGATGATGTCCTTTTAACATTATCCAACCCTAAAGTGAGTTTACCCAACCTGTTGCTCCTACTTAAAGAATTTGGTACCTATTCAGGGTACAAATTAAATTAGCAGAAAACTCAGATCATCCCATTTAACTATCACCCATCCAGAGATATTAAAGCATTGACCAATTTTAACTGGAAAAAAAAAATATTTAGGAATCCAAATTTTAAAAGATCTTTCTAGACTGTTTGAAGAAAAATTATGCTATATTGACCTCAAATATTAAAGCCTATATACAGCGGTGGTCTCTGTTGCCCATGAATATGTATAATAGGATTGACATTATTAAAATTAATGTATTACCAAGGATTCTCTATTTGTTCCAGGCTCTGCCAATTTGGATTCCCCCCAAACAATTTCAGGAGTGGAATAGAATGATCTCACATTTTATTTGGGCAAAACAAAAACCAAGAACAAAGTTCCAAACATTACAGTTGCAAAAGGAGGATGGTGGATTGGCTTTGCCATGTTTTGAAGATTATTACAAAGCGTCACGGCTACGAGTACTGATAGGATGGAGTGATCCAACCTGCGAGGCTAAATAGAAAGGAATAGATCAGTCATATTTTGACACTCCTCTACAGTCCATGCTCGGTGACAAACCTCTTCTCAAGAAATATTTAAATTCACAATTGCTAACTTCCTGGATAACAGTACCGATAGAAATTTGGTTTAAAATACTAAAAAACAGCAATACTGAGAGGAGTGCCAGATTGTTGAGATGGCCAGCCTATGATTCTGAGTTTTTCCCTTCAAAGACAGGTTGTGGTTTTGTGCATTGGTCTCAAAAGAATCACAGGATATTGGGCTCTTTCAGACAAGAAGGTTCTTAAAAGTTACTCGCAACTTTCAGAGACATGCAATTTACAAAGACATGATTTGTTCTCATATCTTCAGCTGAGGCATTACTTTGACAAGAACATGCATTTTATGGAGGAAGAAGAAGCTGGACTGTCTAAACTTCTGTTAAAATGTTGCAAAGGTAATGCTCCTAAGAAACAAATATCAAAGGTTTATACGTGTCTACAAGCTACAAGAAACCTCTCAAGTACATATATTAGAAAATCATGGAAAAAAGAAGCAGATATATTAATCTCTGAAGATGATTGGTTGAACATATTTAAGAATGCCAAATGTAAAGATCCAGACAAAGCAGTGTGTTGGAAAAACTGCGGTGACGTCAAAGCAGACCATTTTCATGTTTTTTGCAGCTGTACTAAGATTACACCCTACTGGACAATGGTGGTAAAAGAAATAAAAAGCATAACTGGACTGGAATTGCTATGCGAATTCACAATAGTCTATTTAGGTAATCTACCTCAAGAACTAACAAAATCAGATAAGTATCTTTTGTCAATACTATTAGCCAGAGAAAAGAAAGCCATAACACGCAAATGGTTGTGTGAAGATGTTCCCTCCAAAAAAGACTGGTTCCAGATCATCACAGAAATCCACGAAATGGAGAGACTCACATTCTCAATAAGGTTGGCTTCAGACAAATGTAAAAATCATTGGAGAAAATGGGACAGTTATATGAAACGGAACTCTGCCTTAAAATATTGACTATTTTATTATTTTGAAATATTAATAAGTGCAATAGTCCAATGGTATTGTATGTGTGTAACCTAGATGCTGTGTGTTTTTGTTTTGTGGTCTGCTGTTTTGTTGTTTTTGAAAAAAAAACATTTGTGAAAAATAAAAGTAAAAAAAAAGATAACAGGGGCCCCTGGGCATAGAATATTTAAAGGGCCCCCCATCACCAAAAAAAGTATAATCTAAACCTGATTTTTTAAAACCACATTCTTATAAAAACCCTTGCCTATGTAAACACGTCCTGGTTGAGCTCACCTCCACCCGGCCAGGATTACAATTCAGATTTTTTCATAACTTGAACACAAAAACTCACTCATACCCATTAATTCTTCTTTCCTGTCTCACTTCTCCTCACTTGTCTCTCAGCATTTTTTCAGTTCTTTTTTTTTGCAGCGCTCAAGTCCTGCCCTCCTGTATCTTTGTCTTCCTCATATTTTCTTCTTTTTTCTTTTTAAAAATTGTGCAATCAGTTTAGGTAAACCTGACTATTACTTTAAACTTTAAAGCATTTGATCATGAATTAAAATTAAATGCAAAGTAAAAAATACTTTTCCTTTTACACATTAATAATGTGTATAAAAAACTGTATCAGTCTTTCAGAGCTCCTGTTTCTCTCCTCCTTTCTGTTTCTCATAACTAGAACCTTGACAACATGGATTTTGTCACCACCAGGAATGCACAATATATTCGCACTATCATCAGTATCAGCTCATGTTAGTAATTTTTAACACAGTCTGATACGTAAAACTGAGCTAATATAAAAAAATTCTGTTTATGTCCATCTTTGTAAGAGATTTATGTAATATTTCTAACACTGTAAATATTGATTACTGGCCATAACAGCAATAATATCAACTATCGGTATTGGAGAAATTTTTGGATGGGTGCATCCCTACATTTCACTCTGTTTTCCTCCTTGTGTATGTATTGCGTAGCCTTTCTGTCCATCTCTTTGTGCTTATTAAGAAAATTACCAAACTGACATATGTTCCAAAATGCCAACAAAGTTACCACTGTGTGCTGTGTCCTTAGTTAATACAGTTTTTAGTTTATTCAAAAGGGAATGCTTTACAGAGAGCAAAAAGTTTTCTTAGATGTAATGAAATAATAAAGAGAAAAATAAATAGAGAATTCATTGATCAATTCTGTGACAATGTGTTTTAGTTAAGGTGCATATTTATTGATGTAATCTAAAAGTATCAGATTACATTACATGTTTTTGGTAATCCAACTGATAATGTTACTGATAACAAAAAATGCTATGTAATTTGTAATCAGTAATGGATTACATTTCAAAGTAATCTGACCCAACCCTGTTAATAGATCACCCGCAAACGAAGGTGCAAATTTTCTGCTACACACACTTTTTAATTTGGTCATTACTAGGAATCTTGATAAATCAGGCCCTGGTGGTGCATTCACACTGACCCAAACGTCAACGTCTATAGCGGCAAGAGGGGCGCCAAGTCTCTGCGGCGCTTTGTGTGCCTTGGCTGTGTCAACTTTTGAAACTTTTCCTGTGTTTCAAGCTTCAGAGCGCCAAAAACCAGCAATGCAGAAGTTCAGCTAGCTGAACCTTTGATGCTCCTAACACTCTTGACACAACGTCTCAACCAATCAGAGCGTCTCACTGTAGTGACTTCGCCCGATGTCAATGTTGTCTATTCAACCATGATCCGCCTGTGTTTAAAACATCCGTCAGAGAAAGTTCTGCAAGCTTCAGCCTAAAAATGTATAAGTGTCAAACTAGTCGCGTTGTCCGCGTTGTTTGACACTGACAAAGCATGCGGTGTGAATGCACCATTAGTTTGGTAGGAGTAACTAAGCATGTCACTGAGTTTGCAGACGTATGTGCTCCCAAATCCAAAGGTCCAGTAGATGTCCAATATATATATATATATATATATATATAGATAGATAGATAGATATGTCATGTTTACACTGAAAGATTAATCAGTAAACACAGAGGTGTCACTACTGATAAAATGGTGCTAGGGGTAAAGCCATTCTGTCAAGAGGGGGTTGAGTGTTTATAGCGCTGCTGTACTTAGATCAAAATGATGGATGCTAAACGATTCAAAAAGACTATCTGAACAATAATCACAGATTAACTAAAATGAATTGATTAAAGGCATAGTGACCAAAAAGTAACTTAAAGACCCATGTAATGGCAAAAAAGAAAATTTACTTGGTCAAAAATAGACATTACTCTACTGAAGACAAATAAGAATGAATGTTTTTGCAGCAGCGTGGAATGCATATGGGCCATTTTGTCTTCATTTGTGGTGCAGCATCATAGATGTGCTGCGGGAGGCTGTCTGAGATGGACCTACTACTCCTGCTCGCTGTTAATGCCTGGACTTGTTTTGGTTTCCGGAAGCATTTTCCCATCTTATCTGAAACATCAGCTCATTTCCTTTGTGTACCAGGACCATTTCCTGACCCTGCGGAGCATAATCAGGGAGTGAACCATGGCTACTCAGATTATCCCCTCTTTTCTGAACGTTTCTTTCTGGTCTTGCCTGTTTCCTCTATTTTCTTCTGCTCTCTGGCTGTTATGATCCTGGAGATGTTCACATGTCAACAAACATTTATGTGACAAATGAAATGTGAGTTTGTCTTCCAGGAACAGCTAGTTTTTCAGAAGAAAAGCAACTGTACCTCTTGGTTTTTTTCTTCTTCTTCTTGGTATTCCTGCATGTTTTACGAAGAAAAAATAACTGTCCAACTCCTTTGTCCCTATGGCACTGAGACGGCGAAAATACTTAATCTAAACAATACGCACTTCCTCCTGGTAGGTTGTATGCTCCATGGTACCCAACAAATCAACTGAAAACACATGTGACAGGCCATTGTACAATGCTCGCTCCAAGCTTCCTGTTTTAACCTGCTTCCCAGCTGAAGTCACTTTGTCTTAGCAGGGGAAATGTTTACATATACTGCTTTTGTTACTTAGCACTTATACTTCTGCCTCCCCCAATAAACTCAACTCATATGCTGTGAAAAAAAAGATTACTTTAGGAAACAATAAAAAACAATGCTGTTTCATTTCAATTAATTTTGCATTGGATTACAGGAATACCCCAAGGCTGAGTTTGGGGACCTTTAGCCTGGAAAAATCATCCAGTCCTTGTGTAAAGGTTGCTCATCAGTTCTTATTTTCTTAGTATGTCACATTTCTCACTTTGCATCTTCTTTTTTCACACAGCAAACCCACCCATATGCGATTTGCAATGGGACTTACCCTTGACAAATATCTTATTTATCTGTTGCACATAGTGCCATTATAAATAGTCTCTGAGGGTGCCTATCTCCAGTGGTCAGTGAGTGAGAGACAAGGACAATGCCGTCTATTAAGATTTTGCTTCAGTTATTGGACAACGTTAAGAGCTTGATAAGGTAATTCTCTTCAACTAGATAATGTTAAAACAAAAGTTTTGCCTATGCCCCTGACAGATTCCTCCCTAAGATAGTTGAGAGTCTTGGAACACTTGCTTTGTGAATAAAACAATCACTACAGAACATTGGAGTAATCTTTGAGCTGTCGTTGGCTAGCCATATTACTTCACTGGTCTGTTCCTGTTTTTATCATTTGAAGAATATTGTCAAGCTGAGTCACACTGTATCATGAACTGAGATGGACATGATAATTCACCCTTTCGTTTCATTAAGCCTAAATCAGCAGTTGCCAAAGTTGGGGTTGGGAGCCCATTTGGGGTCACAAACAGGTAAGTGTGGGGTCTTGAGATTTTCTTGAGTGTGCTTGATATTGCTTTTCTTCTCGACCCGATTCAAAACCATGTACATGAAACAACAGAGGGTTTGATTACATCAGAACAAGGGATGTTGCAGAAGCTGGTTATGGAACAAACAGAGGCAGTCCCTCTATCGGCTCCATCGGTCACTGCTTTAGGTCAGGATGAGTCAGAAGAAGTTCCTGCTAAGTAGAAAAAGAAGAGTTTGAGCAGCTACTAACATCAGCAAAGCCAAGCCAACTAGCCCCATAGTTGGGCAGAGTTTTAATGAAAAGGAGCCCCTATCTCCTACTGGAAGCAGGTCAAGACACATAACCTGTGGAATGGTAGAAGAGGAATGAGGCACATTTTCCCCAACTAGCCAAGCTAGCAAAGATATATCTTTGTATTCTTGCCACAAGTTTCTCATCAGAGTGGGCTTTCAGTGCAAGTGGGAACATTGTGTCATGGCAGAGGTCAGCACTGAAACCAACAAGAGTTGACCAGCTTGTATTCCTAGCACTAAACCTGTAGAAGCATTAGATTTCACAGATCTTTTTTTATGTTCTTATAATTTGTATCCATCATACTTGAAGTTCTTTTGTTTAGCTCTTAAATCTTATAATACTTGTGCAGCTACACTTTATACGTGACAGGCTACATGTGTAGTATTTTGAAACCTACATTTTTTTAGGGACTAACGGTGCTTACACACCGAACAACATAGATGCGACTAGAGAGTCCTGTTTACATGTAAAGTCAATGGAGGAGCGCGATGAAGTGCGACTTGGGATGCCGCGACACGTCAGAAGGAGATTTGGGTCACAAAAAGTAGTGCGGCTGGTGTGTTTCAGGGGCAACCGGAAATGCATGCTGCATTTTATGTCTGCCACAGAAGTTGGAGAAATCTCAACTACAGCTACAATTCGTGCCGCCACAACCAATTAGCTGACTGGTATCAGTGATGCTGGGACTGACGGAATGGAGTCACAGCATCAGCAGGACGTGTAAACTGATAAACACCATGGATAATCACCCCAAACTACGTGACACCAGCTGTTTTCTATACAGAGACAGGAATAAAAAAATAAACATTATAAAGAGGTTAAACTATTAAGACAGGAATGCTCTTAAGAGGTTTGTGGGTGGCTCTTCAAAGAGCCGTTGTGGCCGCAAAACATCTTCCTCACCCGAAAACTCAGACCTGGTAATGTCTGCACCAAAGCCCGCGCCGCTCACATATAAACTTTTACTCACAGCAGACAGATGGCTGACCATTAGGCCAAGGGAGGAACAGAAGCCCCCTGGGAACATCCAGCAGCTACGCCGGCAATTGGCTGCCTCTGACTTTGGCTGCAAGTCGTGCACATCCTCCAGCTTATAAAGGAGCCACCCACACACATATTTCGCATCGCCTTTTATATTTAAGACAAAAACCACTAAAATATGTACAGGTTAGTAAGTGTTTTTCATAAATCCCACAAATACTAAAACCTGCCGTAATTATCACTGGTTGTCCCACTTGTATCAGACCTGTGATATTCTTTAATATCACAGGTTTTATGAAACAAGAGGCCCTGAAGTGTCAGGACATGATATATAACTTCAGTTTTGGTTCTACTTGATCTAAGTGGTCCACCATTTATTATTTGCTACCAGAATAAAAGTCTGCCAGGGTCTCTTCAGGCCACAGTTTCTCAATGGTCGTATGCTATCTCACAGAGCGAAAAGACTTTTGTAACTATGCGTACCTCACTTCCTTTTTTTATTTTTTTTCTTTTTTTATCGTGTCACTGTATAACTGTTATGCTACTCCAGAATTGGTGTATGAGTACAAATACAAGCCAAACAGTTTTACATTTCCCCCAAGCAGAGTATTACAGCTTCGCTGTAGTAGCCACTTGATGTATATGTATGAAAAATCTTTATTAGTGATTACTGTGGGTTCAATTTCCTGACGTCATGGACATTAAACTGAGACAAGAAGGAAGAAAGGAAGAAGGTGAAGAAAAGAAACCGGACCAGCAGAGGTGCGAACCGACGACACAAGACAGGGAGGCAAACAAAGAACACAAGAGAACATCCCAGTCCTCCACCTCTGCCGGACGGCAGAGAAACAGTAATACAAAACAAAAACGACAAACTGTACAGAACCAAACCAATAGTTCGGATCTAGTAGAATAAACTAAGGATTACACATTCACTACACACAAGCATTGATTAATGAACATAATATAAATGTTTCTGGTAAGCTCCTGTGAACAACTAACTAATGATGATGATAACCTCTGCTTAAGATATGTCCGTCCTCACCAATGTCCCCACACCCATGTGTGTGCGAGCATGCAGGTCGGAATAAGGTTTCCCCATGCAAGTGATTGATAGCTGGTGTAAGGAACCGTCAATCCGTCCTACAGGAATCGGCACAGACATGGAGGAGGCAAGAGATGTATGCATCCAGGGTCCCATAGAGTACAGAGGCTACAGGCGGATCAGCGCAGGGTCGATCACCCGCCAAGAGGGGAACAGATGGAAGCCCCAGGGGAACACCCACCAGCCGCAATGCTGGGGCCCGAGAGATCGCAGTGACGAGCCCACGGGCTCCGCCGGTAACCGGCTACGCCAGGGCGGGCCCGGATCAGGAACCGGAGGACACGGGGACCAGGGACACCCCGCCCCCCAGCGGGGCCCCAACCAGGGACCAGCCGACAAGGGCCCCCCGCCGCCGCCGCAGGCAAGGAGGATCCGCAGCCAACCGACGGACAACACACGCCGCCGCCACCCCGGACCAATACCCACCGCCAACAACCCGGCCGCCCCCACACAACCACAGCCCAGGGAGCCACAGCTAGAGCCCACAGCGGATATGTACGCCACTCCCCAGCCCGCGCCCAGCCCGGCACCTGGACATCCAGTATCTTCACAGATCATCGGGTCCAGATCCCGCCCCATGCAGAGGGCCAAGATCTGGGGCCCAGCCAATACCGGACAGCCCACCAAGGCCGAAACAGACCAGCTCAGCAGAAGTCCTGGAACCGGCAGGATGTCCCTCGGGCAGCCACAGGCACGGTCCCCACCGATCCACCGGACGGCACCAACCTGTTCTACAACCTCGGCACCCCCAGAAGAGGTGCCCCAGTCAATCCAAGGAGGACGTCGGCCCGAAACAGCGGCCGTCCGACACACTGGACCACCCAGGACCCGCCCGACATGCAACAGGACCGAGCCGGGCCGCAACAGGGACCCCCGGCCCCAGGCATCGAAAGCCATCATCAACCAGTGGGCACGAGCAACCATCACCGACGGGGAGTGACGGGGAGGGAAGAAGATGCATCAGGCCAGAGAGCAGCCAAACACCCAACCTGACAGGTAGACATAGACAGACAGAGACACTCATACGTACCTCCCTCTCATGCGTACCCTCCCTCTCATGCGAACACATTTTTACAAATTACAGGAATACGAAAAAGGACGCTATACACTCATTTCATACCCTCCATTACGTAACAACTATACTCCATACTCCAGGCCCAGGGACAGAGCCCCATCAGAAGAACCCTGCCCTTGCACCCAGGAGACAGACCCCTTTGCCCACCAGGACGGGGACAAGCAGACCGCCCAGGCCCCCACACCGGCAAGAGCAGTCCACCAGCCCAGGACCCCGACCAGACGGCGTGATGTTCTATCCGGGCTCATTCCTGAGGAACACATGACATTCGTTCCCCAAAGATTAATTTTAGGTCCAATACTTTTTAATCTGTTCATGGTGCCACTTGGTGTGCTTTTACGAGTTGTTTTATACATATTAACTCTAACAGCTACACTTTATACGTGACAGGCTACATGTGTAGTATTTTGAAACCTACATTTTTTTAGGGACTAACGGTGCTTACACACCGAACAAGATAGATGCGACTAGAGAGTCCTGTTTACATGTAAAGTCAATGGAGGAGCGCGAATGAAGTGCGACTTGGGATGGCCAGCGACACACGGTCAGAAGGAGATTTTGGGTACAAAAAAGTAGTGCGGCTGGCCGTGTTTCAGGAGGCTACCCAGGGAAATGATTGCATGCATTTTATGTCTGCCACAGAAGATTGGAGAAAGAAGACAAATCTCAACTACAGCTTCAAGTCGCGCCATAACAACCAATCAGAGGAGGGGGGTCAGTGATGCTGGGACTCACTGAATGAAGTCGCAGCATCAGCAGGACATGTAAACTGATAAACCCCGTGGCTGATCACCCCAAGCAACTTGACACCAGCTGTTTTCTATACAGAGACGGGAATAAATACAAAAATAAACATTTATACAAGAGGTTAAATCTATTACGACCAGGAAATGCTCTTATGAAGGTTTGTGGCGTGGCTCTCAAAGAGCGTTGTGGCCCGCAAAACATCTTCCTCAACCGAAACTCAGACTGGTAATGTCTGCACACAAAGGCCCGCGCCCGCTCAACATATAAACTTTACTCACAGCAGACAGATGGCTGACCATTAGGCCAAGGGAGGAACAGAAAGCCCCTGGGGACAATCCAGCTAGCTTACGCGGCAATCGGCTGCATCTGACTTTGGGGCTGCAGTCGTTGACAAATCCTACAGCTTTATAAAGGAGCCACCCAAACACATATTTCGCATCGCCTTTATATTTAAGACAAAAAACCACAAATATGTACAGGTTATAGTATGTGTTTTTCATAAATCCCACAAATACTAAAACCTGCCGTAATTATCACTGGTTGTCCCACTTGTATCAGACCTGTGATATTCTTTAATATCACAGGTTTTATGAAACAAGAGGCCCTGAAGTGTCAGGACATGATATATAACTTCAGTTTTGGTTCTACTTGATCTAAGTGGACCACCATTTTTTATTGTACAGAAACAAAAGTCTGCAGGGTCTCTCAGGCACAGTTTTACAATGGTCGTATGCCTATCTCACAGAGCGAAAAGACTTTGTAACTATGGATACTCACTCCTTTTTTTTTTTTTTTTTTTTTTTAACGTGTCCTGTCTAGCAGTATGCTACTCAGAATTGGTGTCTGAGTACCAAGTACAAGCCCAACAATTTTTCTTTCCCAAGCAGAGTATTACAGCTTCGCTGTAGTACGCCACTTGATGTATATGTATGAAAAATCTTTATTAGTGATTACTGTGGGTTCAATTTCCTGACGTCCTATCGGACATTAAACTGAGAACAAGAAGGAAGAAAGGAAGAAGGTGAAGAAAAGAAACCGGACCAGCAGAGGTGCGAACCGACGACACAAGACAGGGAGGCAAACAAAGAACACAAGAAAACATCCCAGTCCTCCACCTCTGCCGGACGGCAGAGAAATAGTAATACAAAACAAAAACGACAAACTGTACAGAACCAAATCAATAGTTCGGATCTAGTAGAATAAACTAAGAATTACACATTCACTACACACAAGCATTGATTAATGAACATAATACAAATGTTTCTGGTAAGCTCCTGTGAACAACTAACTAATGATGATAACCTCAGCTTAAGATATGTCCGTCCTCACCAATGTCCCGACACCCATGTGTGTGCGAGCATGCAGGTCGGAATAAGGTTTCCCCACGCAAGTGATTGATAGCTGGTGTAAGGAACCGTCAATCCGTCCTACAGGAATTGGCACAGACATGGAGGAGGCAAGAGATGTATGCATCCAGGGTCCCATAGAGTACAGAGGCCACAGGCGGATCAGCGCAAGGTCGATCACCCGCCAAGAGGGGAACAGATGGAAGCCCCAGGGGAACACCCACCAGCCATAATGCTGGGGCCTGAGAGATAGCAGTGACGAGCCCACGGGCTCCGCCGGTAACCGGCTACGCCAGGGCGGGCCCGGATCAGGAACCGGAGGCCACGGGGACCAGGGGCACCCCGCCCCCCAGTGGGGCCCCAACCAGGGACCAGCCGACAAGGGGCCGCCGCCGCAGGCAAGGAGGACCCGCAGCCAACCGACGGACAACACACGCCGCCGCCACCCCGGACCAATACCCACCGCCAACAACCCGGCCCGCCTCCACACACCCACACGCCAGGGAGCCACAGCGGGTGTACGCCCTCCCCAGGCCGCGCCCAGCCGGCACCTGGACATCCAGATCTTCCAGCTCCCGGGTCCAGATCCCGCCCCACGTAGGGCGCCAAGATCAGGGGCCCAGCCAATGCCGGACAGCCCCACCAGGTGAACAGACCGGCCAGCAGAAGTCCTGGAACCGGCAGGAGGACTGGGCGACAGGCACGGTCCCCACCGATCCACCGGACGGCACCAACCTGTTCTACAACCCCGGCACCCCCAGAGGAGGTGCCCCAGTCAATCCAAGGAGGACGTCGGCACGAAACAGCGGCCGCCCGACACACCGGACCACCCAGGACCCGCCCGACATGCACCAGGACCGAGCCGCGGGCGTTGCAACAGGGACACCCCGGCACCAGGCATCGAAAGCCATCATCAACCAGTTGGGCACGAAAGCAACCCATCCACCGTCGGGGAAGTGACGGCGAGGGAAGTAGATGCATAGGCAGAGAGCAGCCAAACAACCAACCTGACAGGTAGAATAGACAGACAGAGACAACTCATACGTACCCTCCCTCTCATAACTTTTTGCTATTAATGAAAATACAGGACATACGAAAAAAGGACGCTATACACTCATTCATACCCCCCATACGTACACTATACTCCATACTCCCAGGCCCAGGGACAGACGCCCCATCAGAGAACCCTGCCCCTGCACCCAGGAGACAGACCCCTTTGCCCACCAGGACGGGGACAAGCAGACCGCCCAGGCCCCCACACCGGCAAGAGCAGTCCACCAGCCCAGGACCCCGACCAATGACGGCGTTGTGATGTTTCTATCGGGCTCATTCCTCGAGGAACACATGACCATTCGTTCCCCAAAGGATTATTTCTTAGGTCCATTACTTTTTTAATCTGTTCATGGTGCCACTTGGTGTGCTTTTACGAGTTGTTATAACTTCATATTAACGCTAACACGCTACCACTTTATACGTGCACAGGGCTACATGTGTAGTATTTTGAAACCTACATATTTTAGGGACTAACGGGTGCTTAACACAACCGAACAAGATAGATGCGGACTAGAGAGTCCTTGCTTTACATGTAAGTCCAACAAGGAGGACGCGCGATGAAGGCGTACTTGGGATGCCGCGACACAGTGAAAACACTCTGTGGGTCACAAAAAAAGTAATTTCGGCGGCTGGTGTGTTTAGGGGCACCGGAAATGCATGCCTGCATTTTATGTCTGCACAGAACTGTTGGAGAACATCTCAACTACAGCTACAATTCGTGCCGCCACAACCAATTAGCTGACTGGTATCAGTGATGCTGGGACTGACGGAATGGAGTCACAGCATCAGCAGGACATGTAAACTGATAAACACCATGGCTAATCACCCCAAACTACGTGACACCAGCTGTTTTCTATACAGAGACAGGAATAAAAAAATAAACATTATAAAGAGGTTAAACTATTAAGACAGGAATGCTCTTAAGAGGTTTGTGGGTGGCTCTTCAAAGAGCCGTTGTGGCCGCAAAACATCTTCCTCACCCGAAAACTCAGACCTGGTAATGTCTGCACCAAAGCCCGCGCCGCTCACATATAAACTTTTACTCACAGCAGACAGATGGCTGACCAATTAGGCCAAGGGCAGGGAGGACAGGAAGCCCCCTGGGAACATCCAGCAGCTACGCCGGCAATCGGCTGCCTCTGACTTTGGGCTGCAAGTCTGTGCACATCCCTCCAGCTTTATAAAGAGCACCACACACACATATTTCGCATCGCCTTTTATATTTAAGACAAAACCACTCAAAATATGTACTGGTTAGTAAGCGTTTTTTCATAAATCCCACAAATACTAAAACCTGCCGTAATTATCACTGGTTGTCCCACTTGTATCAGACCTGTGATATTCTTTAATATCACAGGTTTTATGAAACAAGAGGCCCTGAAGTGTCAGGACATGATATATAACTTCAGTTTTGGTTCTACTTGGTCTAAGTGGACCACCATTTTTTATTGTACAGAATCAAAAGTCTGCAGGGTCTCTCAGGCACAGTTTTACAATGGTCGTATGCCTATCTCACAGAGCGAAAAGACTTTGTAACTATGGATACTCACTCCTTTTTTTTTTTTTTTTTTTTTTTTAACGTGTCCTGTCTAGCAGTATGCTACTCAGAATTGGTGTCTGAGTACCAAGTACAAGCCCAACAGTTTTACTTTCCCAAGCAGAGTATTACAGCTTCGCTGTAGTACGCCACTTGATATTAACTCCAGTGTCTCCTTCTTTAGGATCCTTTGCACTGGGAGCCCTGCCGCTTTAGCCATGGGGGTCACTTCCCTGGGGAGCCTAAGTCTCATCACCTTCCGGTCGTCCCATGGGTCACCTGGCTGAAAAAATTATGAATGGAAGTCATGAAGTAATAAAGTTATTTTCTAGTCCACTTTGCCTTACTCCCTGAATCACACATATGCTGTACCTTAATTTAAATGATAACTAATAATGTGTGTTTTAACTGTGGTTGTCTAGTGATTTATTTGAATGTAAAAATTCAAAATTAAAAAGCCTACAAATCAGAAGTCGCATATGTGACTTCACAGAGATAACACTAGCTAGCACTAGCTGGCCCTTGAAACACTCACCAACACCTTGTAGAGCTTCTCCGTCATGCTGGCTCTCACTCAACTGACTATGTTTCCATCAGCATAGCTGCCAATTTCCACATGGCCGTATTTGTGTTGGTTTTCTCCACATTTAATGCTCTTTCCTTCATTTTGGAGGAAAGATACTGTAACGTCCTCTGGACGTTGAAAGGACAAGCTGTAGCTTTAACAGCTGACACTTTGTTTATCTTGGCACAGCAAAAATTGTCGGCCAAACCACCGTAACAGTAGCTCTCTGCTAACTCACACACCATCAATACCTACCCACACACTTCTTCCTCAGTCTCCACATACATCCCAGTCCCTAGTACCTTAACAGCCAACCACATAGCAGCTACGCCTCCAACGTCACGCTGCTCTTAAACAGACAATACACAAACAACCTCAGTACAATACTACGTTTACTAATTTCACAGCCATTTTTGCTTCTTCTTCAGTTGTAGTCTCCTAAGTGTTTTCACACAAAGCCTGATGTAACTCTTGAAAATAAGAGCTTCTTTTGCAGCAAAATGTGGCTTTAAAATACATGGACAACATATGTTCAGTCCATGGTACATTTCAAATTGGATCAGAAAATAACTTTTATTGTTGTATTAACTCTCTTTTTTGTTTGTTTTGCCCGTGGTGGAACCATGGACTGGAAGTAGAAAGGCGTGACTTTGGTTCCCATTGGCATTGCTTTTGTCGTGGTGGGTGGGGCTCTGCCCTCCAGCCTTAAGGCGTAGTTTATGCTTCTCCGTTTTGACAGAGACGAATTGACGCAGCGCCATTATCCGTCGACACAAGAGATCTCCATCACCTATGCGACGACAGACGGAGTCACGGTCCTTTTTCTAACTATCCGTTTTTGTCAACATAGAGCGTATGCCTGTGATTGGTCAGTTCAGTAAGAGATTGTTTCACCAGAACAGTGCTCTATAGTCTCTGTAATCAGTAGTTAATGCAGCGTTTCACCACTACATGCTTTATATTGAAAGAATAATTTACCTAATCTGGGGTCTCATTTATAAAACATTGCTTATAATACCTACTAAAAGTGTACGTACGACCAAAACAAAAAATTTGCGTACGCCAAAACGATTTCTGATTTATAAAACCATGCCTACGCACAGGTGTAAGCAATTTCCCTTTATAAATCACGGTCTTCTTGGAAGTTTGCGCACATGAATTTGGCTCATATCCCGCCCTGAACACGGCCAAATCTGGCATGAAAGGTCAATGCAAAGCAGGACATGAATATTGATGCACATGAAGAAGACGGGAAATATGGCAACAACAAAAGAAAAACAAGAAGAGAAACTTTACGGAGATGTTGATTGAAGTGCTAGTGGGTGAAGTGGAGGCTAGAAGAGACATTTTATTTGGTGGACACAGCAGCAGTTTTACAAATAAAAGAAAGAACTGCGAGTGGCAGCATGTCGCGTCTGTAGTGCAGACTGTCAGTGCAACTGACAGGACGGTACCCGAAAAAAAAAAGTGGTCGGACCTCAAAGTCAAGAAAAAAAAAACAACGTGCCTCCCACCGCCAGAGTGGGTCTGCTACTGGAGGGGCAATGTGTACTCCTGAGCTGACACCACATTGGAGCATATTTTAAGGAGACAAACTAACATGCCGTGTCTTTTCAACTGTTAGATGGCGAGGATTAGGAGGCTGAGGAAGATGAGGTTGCCCAGCGTTTAGTGACAGCCATTGGTACCTTAAATTATACAATAAAACAATTTTTACATTCTGGTCGATCAATTGCTCCCTGGCTGAAGGCTTCCTGTGGAGGAGGAGGTGGCTGCGGGTCGGGGTTCTCATGCTGGGGAGATGGTAGGACAGGAGGGAGGGGAATTTCTTCGGACGGGGGCCCTTATAGTAATATGGGTGCAGTGAATTGCACCGATTATGTTTGGGAAACCGGACATTGCTGCAAATTGCATCTTAATTTAGGCCTGCTCCCCCACAGTATATGGAAACGTGATGTATCGCCTGCTCATTTTAATGATCCCATCCAAGACTGCAGGCATTATTGCGCTCAGGGACGGCAGATGATTCAATTTATTAATTGGCACACAGTCCCGGCCCTTTTATCTGATTTGAAGGTTTTGAGATAAATTTTATGTATCTATTTTAATATTGAAAAATGTTTTTAGAAGAGCTATAGCTCACTGCAAAGCTACAATATAGATAACATTGCTGGCTTTGATGTTTATAATAACAATGATCCATCATTAATGTTTGGTGTGAGGTGAAATGATATGTGTGAGAGGAGTAATATGCAGTCTGGCTGCAGTTCACCACCTCACCAACTGCGTTGTCGATTCCCTCGTCTCCAAAATGTCCGTACGCACGGGTCAGAGTTGGCGTACAGGTGCGCACATTTTCCCGTCAAGTCTGTTTTTTATAAATCCCAACTTTTGCTTTGAAAGTGGTGTACGCCAGTTTCAGGCCCCGTTTTGTGCGTACACAACGTTTATATAATAAACGAGACCCCTGGTCTTTTGGCGATTTTGAAGACAAGGAGCTGCAGGGAAAAACAAAAAAGTATGCAATGTTTGTTTCAATGCATTTTTAGAGTATTTTATGAGCTGCACTTCTAGTAAAAAGCTTTACAGCTTAACCAAAATTACTTTCTGTCGTCCATTGCCCCTTGAGGGGCGAAATGCATTCACAGGCTGGAGAAAAAACAGAAACTACACTGCAATTGTAGGCAGATGATGCCATGAAAAGTTAGCACCCCCTGCTGTCCTTGTCGAGAATTTCTTTCGAAACTCTGAAAAATCAATGCAGAACGGAGAGAAAGAAACAGAGAACCATAAATGAAAAACGTCTCCGTCAGTACGCCTGCGTCCGACTGACTGCAAATTTTCGGTCGGGGAAGCATAAACTAGTCTTTATGGCTAAGCTGTCGATACCTGCCTGCCCTGATCATGACGGCCCCTGTGATAACTCTTCTGTGGCTGTGGGGTTACTTCCAGTGTGGATGATTATCCCAAATATTGTTTTCTCACAGTGGTGATATTCTAGATGTTTATTTTGATTGTTTATACCTCTAAATCTGAGGGAAAAAGATTTGAGCAGGGTTTTTGCGGTGAACGGGTTGGGGACAGGGTTTGCATCTTGCGAGTAAGTTTAACTGGTTGTGCACGAATGATTTTGCTAGAAATTAGATTTTTTTTTTTTCTGGAAAATGACTTTGTGCTAATTTTAGCAAGAAAAATGCTTTACAAAGAAATGTTGATTGGTTGATTGATTAATTGACTGATTGATTGATCAATTGATTGATTGACTGACTGATTGATTGTATCTGTGGTTTGCTGTGTGGAACATTTATGCCCTTGTGCTGGAGTTTAGTCAAAGCTACATTTTAGTACAGACTGGTGTATTCAAATAATTTGAAGATTTTTTTTTTTTTACAGGTCAGCCAGTAATTAGCCCAGGCATGTCCTGTTAAATTGATCTAATATTTTTTTTAGTGTGGTTTTCACAGTTAATTCCTGATTAAGCAAGGGGTTGAATTATTTTAATACACAGTTTCAGGTTTGTTTAAATGAGGATTTCTTTCTGTTTTATTTATACAGGTTATCTTTGTCTGATAGTAACTTTTGTTTAAAAGTATGAAGCATTTAAATGTGAAAAACATGATTAATTTATCTTGCATATACTGTATCATCTTCGTTCTCTTTCAGCTTTTCCCTTGAGGGGTTGCCACATGGAATCATCTGTCCCCATTTAGTCCTATCCTCTGCATCCTCTGCTCTCACACCAATTAACTTCATGTTATCTTTCACCACATCCATTAAATTTATTTTTGGTCTTCCTCTCTCTCTCTCCTGCCTGGTGGCTCCGTTCTCAGCATCATTCTACCAATATAATTGTCATCTCTTCTCTGAACACGTCTAAGCCATCTCAGTATGGCCTCCCTAACTTTATCCTCAAAACATCTAATATGAGCTTTCCCTCTGATGTACTCATTCCTGATCCTATCCATTTTTGTCACTCCCAAAGAGAGTCTAAACATCTTGAGTGCTACTTCCTGTCTTTCCCTCATTGGTACTGTCTTTAGATCGTACAACATCGCTGGTCTCACTACTGTTGTGTACACCTTTCACTTCATTCTTACTGAAACCCTTATATCATATATCACAAATGACACTTTTCCCCACCTATTCCAACCAGCTTGCACAAGCTTCTTTACCTCTTTTCCACACTCTCCCTTGCTTTGTACCGTTTACCCTAAGTACTTAAAGTCCTCTACTTTCTTCCCTTCCAAGCCCTGTAATTTCACCGTTTCACTTGTGTCTTTCTCATTTACACAAATGTATTCTGTCTTGCTGCGACTAATCTTCATTTTCTCTTTCTCAGTGTATACTTCCATCTCTCTAGCTTTTCCTCCACCTCCGCCCTGCTCTCAATGCAGATCATAATGTCATCTACAAAAATCTTAGTCCATGGAGAGTCCTGTCCAACATCATCTGTCAGCCTATCCATCACCAAAGCAAAGAAGGGGCTAAGAATCGATCCTTGATGCAGTGCCACCTCCTCTAACTTGAACTCCTCTGTCACTCCTACAGCAAACCTCACTGCTGTCTCACAGCTCTCATGAATGCCCTGCACCACTCTAACATACTTCTCTGCCACTCCGGACTGTCTCATGCAAAACAACAGTTCTTCTCTTGCTAACCTGTCATATGCTGTCTCTAAATCTACAAAGACACAATGCAGCTCCCTCTGACCCTCTCTGTACTTCTCCATCAGCATTCTTAAACCAAATATTGCGTCTGTAGTACTCTTTCTTGGCATGAAACTGTATGCTACTCACAAATGCCCACTTCCGCCCAAAGCCTAGCTTCCACCACTCTTTCCCACAGCTTCCTTCTATGACTCATTAGCTTTATTCATTTGTACCTGCCACAGTTCTGCACATCTTAATCTAACCTAAATCTTGATTAGGTTGTTAACTTCTGTGATAAAGCACAATATCTTTCAATTAAGCTATCTTAACTCACAGGCTTGAGTAGTTGTTCTTATTACTTTTGCTGGTAACAGGTTAGTAGTATTGGCTGCAATTTGTAAAGTTACACCGTCAATGTTAATATCAGACTGGTGGTCAGAGTTGTAGCAGTTGGCGTACAGGAAGAACAGCAGAGCAGAAAGAACACATATGTGAGGGGAGCTGATGTTCTGGGAGTCCGAGACATTCTTCCTCAGCCTCACATGCTGCTTCCTCTCTGTCAGGATGTTGGTTATCCAGATGGGATCAGGCACGTTCATCTGGGAAAGCTTGCCTTGAAGAGGGTCTGGAAGGATGGTGTTAAAGGCAGAGCTAAGTCCACAAACAGGATCCCGGCGTAGGTTCCCGGAGAGTCCAAATGTTATAGGATGAAGTGTAGAGCCATGTTGATAGCATTTTCTACAGACCTGTTAGCTTTGTAGGCAAACTGCAGGGGGTCCAGGAGGGAGACTGAGAGGGTCTTGAGGTTAAAAGAAAACCAGGCGCTTAAATGACTTCATGATCACAGATGTTAGAGCCACAGGTCTGTAGTCATTGAGTCTAGTGATCCTTGGCTTCTTGGTGGAGGACTTGAAACAGGCAGGCACATGAGATGCCTCAAGTGAGGAGTTGAAAATGCCAGAAATCAATTGGGGCAACTCATTTGCAGAGCATCTGAGAGTGGCTGGAGACACACCTTCCGGGCCAGGAGCTTTTCGAGCATTTATTGTTCTTAAACCGCTTCCTCATACCTGCTTCATGAAGGGTTGTAGTGGGATACGTTGATGTGAGATCCTCATAAGTGTGGGGTGAGGAGAGAGATGCTGTGGGTGAAGTCCTTGATGGTGGTGATGGCTCTGTGATCAGGGAAGCAGGGGAGGTAGGGGGATGAGTGTCCAAAGTGTCTTGTTGGGACTGGTAGAGGTGTGAGAGCTGCTTGATGGCTCATCAGAACTGTGGTAAAAATGTTGGCCAAGGGCAAGTTTTTTTAGCTTGTAGTTGGTGAGCTTCTTAAAAATGTTCCACACAGAGGGCAGGTCTTTCTCTGAGATCTGCTGCTGCATATTCTTAGAGTGCTGGTGTTTAGCAATGTCCACTTCTTTTCTGAACCTGTATTGGCTTCCCTGTAGCCATCCTTGTCTCCACTTCTGAACAACTTTCTCTTTTCTAGCCACAGCTGTTTGAGTTTAGGAGTAGACCAGGGATTGACATTGTTATAACTCAGCTGTCCTTACAGAACTGGACATAGGCGGTGACAGTGCCCATAAACACATCCAATCTGGTAGAAGCAGCCGTCACTGTATACCAGTCTGTAGATTCCAAACATTTTCAAAGCTAATCTACAGCTTTGTTGCTTTACAGTTTTTTAGTCCTTACTTTAGAGGTTTGGAGAGCTTCAGCCTTTGTCTGTACACGGGGATCAGATGGATCATGACATGTTCAGAAAGTCAGGGTGCCGCGTAGGGCACTACGTGATAGGACCTGCTTACTTTGCACTAACAGTGATTCAGGGTTCTCCCCTCTGTGGTCAGAAATTTATACTGTTTATATTTGGGAAGTTCCTGGCTCAGATTTACTTAGCTGGATGTACATTCGCATCTGGCAGGATGTAAACAGGGGCCAGACTGAATGCAGCGCACTACTGCACAGCATAATTCAATCTGCAGTGAATGAAAAGATATTCCACGTAGGGAGAGCAGTGCTGGGCAATCACTGTCACATCTGTACAACAGCCAGTATTTATGTAGAGGCAGACACCTCCACCTTTATTCTTACTAGAGAGACTCGTATTGGGGTTATTACCAAGACTGTAGTTATCTGGCTATTAAAAGTTAAAGGGACTGCTTATGGCAGTCAATAAAATGAATAATTTATGGAAAATTATTATTATTCGGGGCACCACCTTTATCAGGAACTATTTTAATAGCCAAATGTCTATATCAGTCACACAATCTGAAGGAATTAAGTCTTTACCGTTTATTGACCATGAACCATGAAATGACAACAGTTACTTTCCAAACACAAGATTTATTTACAAAAAAAAACATTTTAATCACCACAATATAAAAAGAACACACTACTGATTAAGAAAAATAAATAGTTAAAATGAAAGAACACAAAAAGATTATTAATGTAATAAAACGATAAACCATAGATTCTGATTTATGGTGGAAGGAAAGCTGAATTAGTTTCACTAATTTTAATTAGTTTAACAAATGTAGTACCATTGATTTATATGTAAACCAATAAAACCAAATTTAGCTTTCTTTGGATCAAGAAATGTTTGTTTAAGAATTCTGTGGATGAGAGTAATCAACCTTTGGAAAATTACTTAATTCATGAACCGGTCATCAAATTAAACAACCGAATTCTTTTGATATAAAATATGGCAAGTTCAAATACGGTTAATACGATTAATTTCTGTTCTTAAACAATCTTTTTTTAAACAGAGTTCTTTTTGAACCATTAATAGCGATCTTTGTTTATTAAACGCAGGCTTGAACCGACTTGTGGGCTTCTTTAGCTGTAGCTCTCTGCGACGCACTTGGGGCGTTTAGAGTGGCACAAATAGATTTATTAAACATTAAACAAAAAGGGAAAAACTCCTGTCTGATTGAATAGCACAAATTACAGGATTTGGAACTACTCTTTGTCGGGAGAAGGCTTTTAAAAAGCACTGATTAAAACTTCAGGGCGAAGCCTGGTTTACCTAAAGATAGCAGATGAAACTTAAAACGTTAACAATAAAAAAAGAGGAAACACCTTTAAAATTTGTTATCCTAACTAATTTGCCTCTGCCCAAACAGATCTTGTGAACGTTTAAAGTCCTCTGTGTTGCTGCACGTTGATCAGGAAAGGGGGACCTCAAGTGAGTGTTAGCCAGCAGGCTAACAAAGGATCGCTAATCTGGCTAGCAGTGGTGGGAAGCTCCTGGCTTTGGGTTTTTCTGGCCGACTGCGTGGCGATCGGCGGCCACCTTTTTAACAGTACCTTTTTGGAGCTCTCCAGTTCGGCATTCACCTCTTATTGGCTCGGTGGCTAAATGCGGATTCTGCATGGTTCGGCTCTCGGCACGCGTGGCTCACAGCTCCTTAGCAGTCAGCAGCCTCACAGAAGGGGGGCCAAGCTCCAGATTTTGGACAAAAAGCTTTACATCTGACTGTAAAGAGTTTGGAATACAAATGACTAAATACTGCTTCAGTGATGTCCAAAATTTTTGTCACATGGACCAAAATCATGAAGTCAAAATCATTCACAACCACAAAATATGGTTTACATTTATTTATTTATTTATTTAATTAATTTAACGTGCCCAGCCAAAAACAACGAATGCAATATTTCAGTGCAACAAATACAAATAATCTTTGAGGGCAAGATAGTAGTAAAGTGTAGTCAGTTACTTCATCTGGATGACATTAAATTGGCCTCAAGTAATAAAGTAAAGAATATCTGTGTTAGTTTTGTTACTTAAATCCCATATTAAATAGTTCCCAGGATTTCTTTCTTTCACCTCCAGAATATTGCAAAAAGTAGGAACATCCTGTTAGTTCATGCAATTGTTACTTCAAGGCCAGACTATTGTAATTCTTTACTATCAGTCTTGTAATTCTTTAGCTATCAGTCTCCTTATGTGGAACCAGCTCCCAGTTTTAGTCCGTGAGGAAAACACTCCGTCTGTTTTTAAGATTAGGCATAAAACCTTCCGTATTGATAAAGCTTATAGAATGGCTTAGGTTATCACGAGCTGTATTTGTAGTTATGCAGCTTTAGGCTTAGATTGTTGGAGGACAGACTGACCACTTTTTTTTAATTTGCTACTTTTCTTTTCTACTAATCTCCACTTGTGTTAATTGATGGTATTTTAGGTGTTAACTTATCTTTTTTTCAGTGTTTTTCTTTCAATAGAAGCTTCACCTTGTCAGGCATCCTTCTTGACCGCAATGCCTTATCGGGGGGGGCATGGACTAGGATCATACTCCCAGTAACTGTTCGTCCTACGTGCTCCGTGTCATCTAGTTTTTACTCTCTATATGTGTCTCTGCTCTGTATTCTCAAATCCCAAGTTGTTTCTGGCAGATGCCTAGTCGTACTGAGCCAGGTTTTACAGGAGGTTTCTTCCTGTTAAAGTGAAGTTTTCCTCTCCACTATCACTACATGCTTAATCGGTGTGAGGGATTGCTGTGGTAAGAGTCTCCATCAACGGGGAACAACTGCAAGTCAATGATTTGATGCAATCTTCTAGGATTCCTTAAATAGAAAACTTTTAAACTGATTGCAATGATTGTATGATTAAATTGCTCTGACTTTTCTTGTAAAGTGCCTTGAGATGGCATCTGTTGTGAATCAGGGCTATATTAATATACTGAATTGAATTAAATCTAAAAACTGAAACAGGTTTAGGCGGTTTGACTTATAAGAAAAGCAAAGGTTAAACTTCCCAAATTCTTGTGGGGGTAGACTGAATTTTATTTTCCTAATTAATCTTAGCAATATGAACATGTTTTAAGTTTACTCTATATATGAAACCCTTTTCCCATATTTACCCACTTTTAGTAGCATAATTGAAGGTTGATTTGGGGGCAACCTGGTCTTTTGCAATGTAATAAAATAGGACGCAAAAACCACGATTTTTAAATGTTTGAGTTGTAACTAACATTTTGTATCTAAAGAAGATTTATGTTTGTCTTGAAATATTGTGGTCCAGTTTAAAAAAATAAGATCTCCATAACATGCATCTTCAAACACCTGTGCTGGCGGGCCAAATATGAACCATTCTTGAATTGAGGTTAGGGTCCATTGCAGTGTTAATAGAGAGAGAGAGAGAGAGAGAGAGAGAGAGAGAGAGAGAGGGTATCTAGAATTCCTCATTAAATATTTTTACTTTATCTTTCTTTTGTATAAATCTGTGATAAATCCATAGACCTAATGCAAAAAGTGGCACATTTGAAAACAGTGAGGTATCTATGGCTAAATGAAGAGGGACACTACCCCCACCTGGTGGCCTAGTGAACTGCAGCCATATTGTTTCACCCACATCCACCACACGCAGCATTTCCAGAACCAGAGGCAGTCTGAATGAATCTGAAGGAGGACACGATGACAAATGAGCTTTTATTCTTGTAATTCGGGTTCGTTTTGGCTCGTGCCTGGCCTCTTCTTCTCCCCGTGTTGCAGTGACGGAGATCTAGTTGTCCTCAGACCCCCCAATCAAGCTGCCTGCATCTTCCACCGTGTCCAACATGACGTCCAACAGCAGGTACCGGAGCCGCGCGTCCCGTGCAGGTGAGTGCCCCCCGCAGGTGGAGGAGAACCCCCGCCAGTTTCTGTGCTACATCCTTCACCACTTGTTCTCTCTCTATTTTTCTCCGGTTCTCCTCCGCCTTGGGAACGGATGCGTCTGTGCCGCTTCATGTCTTCTAAAATTCGGCTTCGTGATGGCACAGATGATTCGGAGGTAAAAAAAAAAAAAAATAAATAAAAAACACAGAGCAGATGGAGGTGTGTGGATGTGTATGTTTGTGCAAAAATTAGTTGAAAATAACCCACCTGCCTTAACCTCCAGCTTTATGCGCTCACGGGTGCTAAACGAAATGCAGTATAGAGGGTGGGTGTGTGCAGTGGCGGCTCCAGACAATTTTAATTGCGGGGGCACTGGGGGGTCTTGGTCAATTCAAACGGGGTCTGTGATTGATCATCCTCTTACATACAATTGCACCTTTCCTCAATGACAAAATAACCATTTAAACCATTTAAATCACTGATGCACAATACGTGGCTTAGTTATGAGCAATATGAGCAATATCAATAATGGTTCATACAGTTTTTAATAATGACGAGCTCCCCCCTTGCTCAGCAGGGACAAACAACTAAGATTAATGTCAGTCTCAACTAGGGATGCACTGGTATCGGGTAACGGTGCCGATAGTGTTCTTGTGTACTGTATCGTATTTGTTAAAGTTAACTGATACCATGAACGAATATTTAAAATGTGAAAACTGCAATAATTTCACAAAAAAAGTATTTTTTACTTGAAATGTTACTTTTGCTGTCTTTTTTTATTAACAGATATATTTTTTTCTAATTCATCATTTGTTATAACAAGCAGAGAGGAAAATAAAAACGGTCTTCCAATTTATTGCATTTTTGTGTGGTAAAAGTATTGACATTGGGACTCTGTATTGGCAAGTACTCCGATCCAAGTATTGGTATCATACCGGTTTGAAAAAAGTGGTATTGTTGCATCCAACCTGCCTTTTCCTCACAGCACATAGTTTATGTAATTCAGTACTGTTTGGATCAGTATCGGATCGGTATCGACAGATTATGAAACTCAAATCTCTGTATTGTATCGGAAACTATACAATAGAGATAGTCTCAACTTACTTTTAAGGTCAATCTGGAAAGATTTAACTACAGCAAATCACAATTTAAAAAAAAGCAATCATGACAGACAAACTCTTCAAAATAAAAGTTTTTTACCGGCTGCCAAACTGATTTACAGGTGAAACTTTGGTGAAAATTTAATATCTTGCAAAAGTTCCTTTGTTTCAATAATTCAACTTAAAGTGAAACTAAAAGATGATAAAGCCTGATCACATGCAGATCGAGATATTTCAAGCCTTTATTTATTATAATTATGATTTTGTCTTAGAGCTTATTTAAAATCTCAAATTCAAAATCTCAGAAAATTTGAATATTATGAAAATTTTCAATATTTTAGGTTTAAAGTGTCATGCTCTAATCAGCTAATACCAGTTAACACCATCATCCTGGTCTTCTACAACACCCCAGCAGAGCCACAAGCTGATAGCAATTATGCTACGCTCGCTGAGGCAGGAGGTGAGCCCAAACCAACTACATATGAGTATGTATGCTTTATTAGACTGTTCAAGGTTCCAAAATTTCTTTATTTAAAGTCCCTGTTCTATTGATTTCATGTAATATTCCCATTTTATGAGATTTTAAATTTGGGATCTCCATAATCATCAAAATTATAACCAATACTGGCTTGATATATCCCAATTTGCTTCTAATGAGTCTACATCATATATTAGTTTCATCTTTTATATTGAATTAGTTAAATTAATTAACATTTGCACAATATTCACATTTTTCAAGTTTCACCTGTGCATCAATCCTTCTTACTCTAGCAAAATACCGACAAAAACGTAGTTTGGAGTGTGACTGAGAATAATGCTGAATTATCTGTTTTAACTCTGAACTGATACCTGTCTGGTGCAACTGATCTCTTTCTCACCTTACCTGAAGACTGCATATTCCTCCCCGCTGCAGCTCATGGCCTCATGTCATCTCTCCGAATCTGATCTTTCTATCAACAAGGGCAATAACGATTTCTCTCAAATATGTGGACAGCAATAGTGAGCACAAAATCTACACGGAAATGAAAGAGGACTGGGTTTACTCCAAGCATTAACTAGCAAGTTAAGTAATTAACACTAGTATTGTTAACTAGCTTAAAACGATACAGTTGCATGTGTTAACTTGCTATCATTTAGCTAAGATTATCTGCATCCATCAGCAAAACTCAAACTGCAGCTTGTTTGGAAAAATCTCTGTAGAGTTTGAAGCCTTTTGCTGTGTCTGGCTAGTTTGCTTAACAAGCTGCTCTGCTGCACCTGTCTGTCATCCAGATGCCTGTGTTAGCGTGTGCACTTAAGGTGCGTTTAAAGATGGCTCGTAAAAATATGTCACCGCACATGAAACGGCAGTAACAGCTGAAAAAAGTGCGGAGGACAGAGGGCACTGACATGCCCCACGGCCGTTTCGCCCACGGACGCTGAGTCAAATGGGGGGTCAAGGCTTTTTTTCAGAGGGTTTCGAGACCCCCCAAGACCCTCCCTGGCGCCACCGCAGGGTGTGTTTGGGAGAATGAGGTGCAATGAAACCTTATTTATATATGTGCAGCTGAAAAAAACAACAAAAAAACGAATAGCTTTAACTGTCCAGTAATGCAGTTAAAAAGTCATTTTTGGATGCATTACACAGTGATGTTTCGAGCCTTTATTTCTGTTAACTTTAATGACTATGGCTTACAGCTAATGTAAAACTATCATCGAGTTTGTCTTACATATAATCCAAATAAAACAAATGTTTTTCATTCCAAAAACGTTCTGGTATGGCCTGCAGAATCATGGAGAAGAGTGCTGTCAAGCAACAGCTATTGCGCTGCCAAGAAATAGGGAAAGCCATAAAATGTTCTACCCAATAAGTGTTATATCCAAGCATATAAATAAAAAAAGTTAGTGGAAGAAAACGTGTCTGGTGGGAAAAGCTGCAAAGAAAACTGCAGTCTTGAGAGGACTGAACAGCAAACTACACTGAAGTATTTAGGAAAGAATTCTGTAGTGTAGTGTAGAACTTCAGCAGACTCAAGAGGCTCTTTATGACGTTTTCACAGTCAGCAATGAGTTGGATGCTGTGTCATCCGCTGATGTTGGTATCACAGTTGGGTTTTATCAAGTACACAGAGCAGCCGTCTACCAAAAAACATGAAAGGACTTCATGAATCCTGCTGCTGACAAGCTTTATGCAGATGGTGAGATGATGTTCCAGCAGGAATTGGCACCTGCCCACACCGGCAAAAACACAAATACCTGCTTTAACTAAACAGACACACTTCCAATAAATCTCACTGTGTGGAACTGATCCACCTTTTTTGAGCCTCACTTTTTGAACTGAATTAAGAAAAAAAAATTATATTTCTATGATATTTAAATTTATTGAGATGCATCTGTTTGGAAAAAGTGTTAGCTAACCAGTTGACATCCAGTTACTTCTTACTCAAATGGGATACGCTAATGAAATATGTAACCAGTCGTCATTTTTTTTCATTCAGGCAGCATTATGCATGACCTAATTCAACCTTAGCCTCATACATTATAAAGTAGGGAAAGATTTATCATAGCTTATGCATGCTAATGCTTTAAAAGCTCAGTGACTCTGTACATCTTTTCCCCAGGGTCAGTAAACAATATGGAATAATTGTGTAAGGAAAACTGGGAAAACTGCTTTAAATTGTGGTCATGTGTGTTTACTGTTTGTAGTCCAGGGGTGACATCGTGTCTAAATTTGAAGAAGAAAGAGTCCCTTCACTTATCCATAAACAAGTTTTTGTATTGACTCCAATAATCTAAAACACGTGGTTTAAAGCAGGGAAATATCTAAAACATGCAGGGCAGTGTGCCTTGAGAACTAGCTCTGGGAAAAACTGACTTTTAGAATGTGTTGACCTCAATGAATTCATGAAAAATACATAATACCCAAAGTAGTATTTCCACTCCTATGCTTCTGCTTTGCTTTTCTGCAAAGGGGACAGGACGACTGATCCGCATTAAGGAAAGGATGAATGGGAACATGTATCATGAGAATCTGGGAAAAAAAAAAAAACTCCTTCCATCAGAGAAAGCAATGCATATGGAACGTGACTGGATCTTTCAGCATGAAAATGATCCCAAATACACTGCTGGGCAACGAAGGAGGGGCTAGAAAAACGCATTTCAAGGTTCTGGTGTGGCTCAGCTAGTCCCCAAACCTCAATCCAATAGAGAATCTGCAGAGTGTGTTGAAAGTAGAGGCTAGTTTCTGCTTCTCCGTTTTGACGGAGGTGTATTGACGCAACGCCGTTATCCGTTCACGGAAGGGCTCTCTGTCACCTAAGCAACGCCGTACGGAGTAGAGCCCCATTTTTTAACAATCCATCTCCGTCAACGGACAGCAAATGCCTGTGATTGGTCCGTTTCAGCAACAGCCAAAGATCACTTCACCAAAACGGGGCTCTATAGTTCCCGTAATGAGTAATCAATACAGTGTTTGGGTACTACATGGATAATTCATCTAATCTTGTCTTTTGGCGATTTTTAACACAAGGAGGTGTAGGAAACCAACAAAAAGGCTGCTGTGTTTGTTTCCATGCGTATTTAGAGTATTTTATGAGCTGCACTTCTAGTAAAAAGCTTTACAGTTTAATATAAACTTACTTTCTGTCGTCCACTGCCCTTTGAGATGGAAATGTGTTCACAGGCTGAAGGAAAAAACAGGACCTACGCTGCTATGGTAGGCAGAAGCCGACATGAAAAAGTTAGTACCCCTGCTGTCCTGGTCGAGAATTGCTTTGAAACGCTGAAAGATCAAAGGAGAGCGGAGAGAACCATAAATGAAAAACGTCTCTGTCAATATGTCTGAGTGCAAATTTGCTGTTGGAGAAGTATAAACTAGGTTAACTTAGACCAAAAAAATGAATTTGTCAACATGGAAAAAATGGGTAATGGAGAAATTATCCTGCACAGCGTGATCACTCTATCTTGCTATGGGGAGGCCTTTATGTATTCGATTTTGAATGTGGTTCACTGTACCTCGATACAGAAAAAGTTGGAATATATCCACAGTTTTGTACTGTATAGCGTTATATTTCTGCCACCACCCTGAACACGCAGTAAGACTGATGTGAGACCATATATCCATGTGAACGAACATTAACTGGTGGTATTTGCATTTAAATGTCACACATGCTCACTCAGTGTCTTCTGAGGTTCACTAAACTTCGACTGACTTGCTCCGCCTGCTTTCCACTTGCCACATGACAAAGTGTATGTATGTTTATGTTCACACCAACTGCCAGTCCCAGACAGATATGTTTTATCCAGTAAGAGAATTATTTGCAAATATTGATGAAAAAGAACCAATAACAACCAAAAATCAAAACCTGCAACCAAGCGGAAGAAATTACAAAGCAAAATAGTAGGATTTAAGAAAAGAAAACATGAAATACATGAAATAATTATTTAGATAAACACAGAAAGTCATATTGGCTCATAATGTCCCCCTGCATGTGTATCACAATTGCTTCCCAGACAAGTCATGTCCATTTCGTTTTTTAAAACCTAGCTATGCCTTTGGATTCAAATAAAGTATATTTGAACTGAATTGAATTAAATTGAATTATTCTATGTTTTCATGCTGCCAATGTTAGCATTAGCATTAGCATTTTTGGTTGCTGATGATTCTGATGCGATTTGTGACCAAAACGACTGACTATCAGACAAAATCTGAATCACAGCGACATTTTGCTTACTGGACTTGGCTAGTTGGGTCAATGAGTGAAAGGCCTGAAGTATGGGGGTTGATCTGCCCCATTCCCATTACACATCTGTCTTGGTTTGGTTTTCCTATTTGCATCTACCCAGTGTGGATAATATCTGCAGATTCAAGCCTTTCTTGCTTTATCCCGTTTACTTCTACCACAGTGGATCATATAGGAAATCATATGACTGTCCTACTGGCATACCCATGTAACATGTAGGAGTTTCACGACAGAGAACTTCACTGTGTGCTCTCACTGCTGCTGCTGTAACAGTATTTTTTGTTGCTACTAGGACAAAGAATATGTGGGCTTTGCAACACTGCCAAACCAACTGCACAGGAAGTCCGTGAAGAAAGGTTTCGACTTCACACTCATGGTGGCAGGTGAGGAGTGCTGGCTGAAGTTAGGGAGGGGTACAATAAGATCATTATTAACAAAAAAATGAACTAAATACACTGGAACAACAAAAACCTTTGTGACACAGGTGAGTTTGGCCTGGGTAAATCTACACTGGTGAACAGCCTGTTCCTCACTGATCTGTACAAAGAGAGGAAGATGCTCAATGCTGAGGGTGAGTTACTGATTATTCACTCATGTTTCAGCGTGTTTTACCTGCTGTTATAGCCTAAATGTCTCTTTGTTTCCTGCGGGTTGTTTCTGATTCCTGAAAAGAGCGCATTAAACAGACAGTGGAGATCACAAAGCACACCGTGGACATCGAGGAGAAGGGGGTGAAGCTCAAACTGACTATTGTGGATGTGCCAGGTTTTGGAGATGCTGTCAACAATACAGCGTGGTAAGATTAAAAGGAAAATCATTGTGTAGCATCTCTTAAAATAGAGCAATTAGCAATTAGTTTCCAAATAGATTTTAAAAACAAATATTAGCTTGTCTATTTCAGCCCAAGCTGGCTCTGTTCTTACCATTTTCCTTATTATTAGTAGTATTATTAATTGCTACATACAAGCTCAACATCAGCTGGGATTTAAAACCTTTCCTACAGGTGAAACTCGAAAAATTAGAATATAGTGCAAAAGTTCATGGATTTTAGCAATTCAAGCCATACACAGTGTGATTTAAAAAATGTGCAGGACTAATAAGCAGGACTAAATGTTATTTACACACATCACATGACATCAGGTGCCATAATGCACAGATTGTCATTTGTCAAGAGAAAGATGAGAGTGATTAGACTGAACAATGCAGAAGAGCTGAAGGCCACTATTGAAGCATCCTGGTCTTCCATAACACCTCAGCAGTTCCAAAGGCTGATCTCTTCTGCGTGAGGCAGTAATTAATGCTAAAGGGGCCAAAACCAAGTACAGAGTATTGCATGATACTGTTCAGAGGCCCAACATTTATCTATTGAAAATGCTTGTTTTATTGATTCCATATACTTATTTTCTAAGATTTTGAATTTGGAGTTCCATAAGCTGTAAGTCAAAATCGTCAAAATGATAACAAGCAAAGGTTTGAAATATCACCTTTTGCAAGGAATGATTGTATATCTTACATTAGTTGCACATGTTAAGTTGAATTCCTGAAATAAATGAACTTGAGCTTGTTTTTAATTGGACTTAGAATATATCCATATGGCTCCGAGACACAGTGCAGTAACCTATATGGCATGCATTAAGACCATAATTCAGAGGATGAGATTTCTATCATATTGACAGTTTCTGGTGTTTCTCTAACATTAGAGTTGTCTGGCTAAATTGTAATCATTATTATGTTACTTACTGCTGCTCTTTAGAGATGATTTGTAATGAAATATGTATGTTTGTGTTTTGTAGCTGGACACCGATAACAGACTACATCAACCAGCAGTTTGAACAATACTTCAGGGATGAAAGTGGGCTGAACAGGAAGAACATCCAGGACAACAGAGTCCACTGTTGCCTTTACTTCATATCCCCATTTGGACAAGGGTAACACACATAAAACATACACACACAAACACATAAATGGCATTTTGTGTTTTTGTTTGCATGTTTCAGATCATAAAATATATTTGAATATCATACAAAAAAATAAGCGGAGTAAGTACAGAAACTTTTTTCCGATTTTGGCTCCTGATAAACTTTTGTCCACCAAACCTACTTTGGTGCATTTGAGGTAAGAATTAAAAACTGATAACTTAAAGTTCTCCTTTGGGATTTTCTAAAAAACAGAAAATAAGGTACCATTAGTTATGGCAAATTATCTCTGTGGTGAAGAAGCCGCCACAAACCATCACGCTGCCACCTCCATCATTGCCCTTTGATGTTTTTAATAGGTTCACTTTTTCCTAGACTATCCACAGAGTATTTTCCCAAAAATGTTTTCATAAGTCATTATGGTGTTTTTTTTTAGTCAGCAGTGGTGTTCATTTAGACTCTGTGACAATGGAAAAACTGATAAACCAATGACTTTGGTTTTCATCTGCTTGTCTGTGTAGATCAGGGTGGTTGGTTATTGAGATCTACATATTAAAGTCTGATTTAAATATTCTGTTTAATTGAATAGTTGATCCAACAGACTAGGCAGTAATCAGACTGGGTTATGGTAAGGTAAATTGAGCTAAAAAAAAGTATTTAAAAACCCCCATTGTTGATAGTTATTTCTTGCAGGGCCGTGCAGAGGCTGGGCCCTTTCTCCAGCTCTCCTTGGGGCGAGAGGCAGGGTACACCCTTGACATGTCGCCAGTCCATCATACAGAGACAAGACAAACAACCACACCCTCACTTACACCTATTCACACACAATTTTAAAGGGCCAGTTAACCTAAGGAAGCCGGAGAACCCGCAGGGAACACGCACATACACAGGAAGAACATGCAAACAGGCAACAGTGCTATCAACTGCGAAATTGTGCAGCCCCAAAGCAGTCCATGACATTCAATTCATGATTTATAAGGGAGTAGTTATACTTTCACACAAGGCAAGGTTTGTTATCTAAACCAATGCCACCTAGGCTGGTTTACCTAAATAAATGAAATCATAATATAAAATGCATATTTTTGCATTTGTATTTATTTATTTGATTTAGACTATTTGTACTTCAGCTGATTCTGGTCTCCTCACCATTCTCATCCCTCTTGATCTCAGTGCAGTACTTGACACCACCCATCCATCCATTTTCTGAACTGCTTAATCCTCAAGGGGTCGCGGGGGTGCTGGTGCCTATCTCCAGCTGTCAACGGGCGAGAGGAGGGGTACACCCTGGACAGGTCGCCAGTCCATCACAGTATTTGACACCATTTCTCATAATATTCTTCTGAACAGATTACCATCCTTTGGCCTTACTCATTCTCCCATTGCCTCTTTTACACCTTGTTTACCTCGTATCTTTCAGAAGACACCCATTTTATCCAGTTTAAGTCTCACTCCTCAATTTTGTTTACCGTTTCTGCAGGTGTACCCAAGGGTTCAGTATTAGGGCCCCTTATATTCATCATTTACATCCTCCCTCTTGGCCACATAGTCCATAAATTTGATACCAATGTATGCAGATGACACCCAGCTCTACATTTCTTCCAAAATCCAATTCCTGCTTCCATTCCATTGCACCTCCCTCCCTTTCAGACCAGGTCATGAAGATTAGATTATGGTTCTCCTCTACTTTTCTCAAACTCAACAGTAAAAAAACTGAAGTGCTACTTGTTGGCACAGCCTCCACTTCAAACAAACTTCAAAGTTCCTCCATTAACATTGATAATTCCTTCATTCATCCTTCCCCTCAGGGAAAGAGTCTGGATGTCATTCTTAATACTCTCATTTCAGTCTCATATTAATCATATCACCTGCATATTCCACTTCTGATAGTCCTTTTCGTACTCATGCTGCTGCCATCCTTGTCCATAACCTCATCACTTCCCGGATAGACTGTTTTAACTCTCGTTTTTTTTCCGTCTCCCCAATTAATCACGTCATAAACTCCAACTTCTACAGAACTCTGCAGCTTGGATCATAACTAGGACTCCCTTCAACACTTTACCCCAGTTTTTAAGCGGCTTCACTGGTTCACCTTAGAATCCCAGATCATCTTAAACATGATTATTCTCATGTACATCCATAGCCTTCGCCCTCCTTATTTGTGAGACCTGCTTCATATAGCCACTCCTTCCCGTTCTCTCAGATCTTCATCAGCCACTAATCTTGTTACTTGTGCCTGGCTTTACTCCACGGGGAGCAGATCTTTTATTATAATAAAATAAATACAATTCTTCTTCTTCTTCTGATTATTATTATTATTATTATTATTATTATTATTACTTTATTTACCATGCTGCTATCCATTTTGCGACAGGACCTTCCTTTAATACCCACCATTGCCAACTGTATTCCCTGCTGAACTGGCCCTTACTCCAATCGTCGACATATTCATTGGTTGCTGTTCTTCTAAAAAACTGGGAAAACTACATCATATCTTAGGTCACTTTTAAATATCTGTTCTGTGAACCGCAGTCTACGTTCCTCTAGTTTTATTATTCTTCTCACTCCAAAGTTCAGACCTCCTTTGGCCGTTTTTCCTTTTAGTTTTTTGCTGCAAATTATCATCTGCAGCTGACACTGAAACTGAGTTCATTCATCCCTTTCTTCACTTTTAAAGATTACTTACAATCGTTGCAACAACACCATTGCACTTATTTTTAGTCACTAATTTATCATCACTTATTTTTCGTACATGTATTGCACTTGTTTCCAACTGTTAATGTGTTGCTGTTGTTGCATTGATTGTTCGTCGCGCTTTTCTTTTATTATTTATTTGTATTTTTATCTATTTGTATTTGTCTTTGTTGCTCTGAGTTGCCTTGCCAGGTCATCGTTGTAAATAAGAACAGGTTCCCAATTGACTCATCTAGTTATAAATAAAGTTTATTACTAATTTTATTGTATTTAATATATTAATATTTTAAAATCCTCTCACAGGCTTCGTCCCATCGATGTTGAGTTCATGAAGGCCCTTCAGGATAAAGTTAATGTGGTTCCTGTCATCGCTAAAGCTGACTGCCTTACTCCTTCTGAGATAAAGAAGCTCAAAGAGCAGGTACCTGATTACTTATGAAACTAGGTATGTTTACTGTTATCGTCACATTGTTTTAAGCCAATGCTTCACATGTGAATCTACCTGCAGTTTGCTTTTGTCACCAGACAAAATGCATACATAATGATCTAAGAGAAAACTCTGCCACTTATGTTACTGATAAAGATTACCATAAGCCTCTCATTTGATAAACTGCTCAACTTCATGACTAACATATCTTTATACTTTTATACTTTTTTATACCTCACCTGTGAGTCTTCGCCCTGTCTATTTTCATCTTCAGCCTCTCTTCCTTCTTCTTCAACCTCCCTTCCTCCATCTCCAGCATCTGCCCTTGCTCCTCCTTCTGTGTCCCTACTGTTACCAGAGAAAATATTGCTGCATGGTACATAGAAAGCGCGACAATGATCCAACAATATCAGGTTTTATGTCTAATACATTAGAAACCAAATTCCAAGTAGACCAGGGGTCTAAAATGTACTCTGAAGGATCAGGGCCTGACACTCTTGCAGTGAGACTTATTTAAACGTGTTAGCTCAGGTGCTTCAGAACCTTCTCTCATGCTCCCCTTTCTTCCTCTGTTTTTGTGGCAATAACTTGAGGTGCATGACCACACCTCCTGAGCTAAAATTCTAAATCCAGAAGTATTTTATTGTGATATAGACTAAATAAAGATAAAGACAAAAACACAAGTCGCTTTTAATTAATTTTGCAAATCAAAGGGTAAAAAGCACTCAATTAACTTCTATCTTAAAATATTTAAGATGCCAATGCCACACCAAATGATGCATCGTCAGTAATAATATATGAGAATACAGAGAACAATGGAATTTTGGTTTATGATGATTCATTTTTATACTTTTTATAACTTTCTCTATCTTTAACTTTTATAGCATACAAATTATGATGCAGGATCAGGATAAAAAAAGAAACATGTTTTTTTTTCAAGATTTTACATCTTGGAACTGTAAAAACTAATTATATATTTTGTTTATCATTATACAGTTTTAAGCTAAACATTTAAGTGTGCATCACTGACTATTTTTAGGGTTTTTTGTACTACAATAGAAAGTAGTCTTTTACTGATAAATGTGACACAAAATATTTTCTTCATTAATAACTATTTGTGTTTTATACCTCGGAAGACAGTTAAAATTGGAAAAATACATATTTTTCTTTTATAATAAATAAATAATAATAAATAATTGAACATAATTACTACTGTTTTGTAATTCATTCTAAGCTTGTGAGAATTTACATTTTTCTTCACCATAATTTTCACAGTAATTCAAACAATGTTTTGACATGTTGTTACAGTTAAACATAAGGTATGTTTTGGGTGATTGATATACAGTTGTAAATTGTAAATTTGTCAAATGTATTACAGATTGTGACTTATACAGAATTATGATGTATCTTTTAGGGTAATTAATTATAAATAATGTTATGTATTTTTCCTGTTTTTTTTTTTACATAAAAGGTGACATATTAATGTAAATGAGGGTTTTTTTCAACATGCTAGTACTGTAAAAACAAAAACAATTACCAATTTCTCAATTTACAAAAATTTAGCATATGTTTTTCAATCATTTACTTTTTTCAGTTTAATAATACTTTACCACAACCATTTCATAGCTACGTAATTAAATGTTTACATACATTTTTTACACTGTAATTTCACAGGGCTTCCTTGTTTTACCTCACTTACACATTTATAGTCCAATGGCTGGAAGATCTTAGCACACGTCAAAACACTGAAATATTTAATTTGTTCTCCTTCATGACTGGAATTCATGATAAATATCTTTATATAATGAACTACATAGCACTTCAAAGCTGTCAGGTTTGTCAGTCAATACGGGTGAAAAGCTGTCAGTTTTGTCTTATTATTTTGGTGAATATGCAATTTGCACCTCGGTTCTGATCAAATGTCTCTCATTCAGTTTTCAAAAAGAAATTCATACCTTTGACATCTACACCTCATTCAAAGTTAAATCTCTGTTTTTCATTTTCTTTTAAATCATAAGAAACACACGAGACTTTTCCAATCACAAGATCGTTGTTCTCTAATGCGTTTTAAATTGTTCTTACCAGAATTTTAGATCTTGAATGAACCGTTATTTTTAATATAATTTATAATGTAATACAGATTATGTGTTCGAAGTGTTTGAATCTCAAAACAACCCATTTCATAAGATGGTTCTTATGACTATCATGGATGTATAGTTTTAGATCTCTAGAATGAATAGAATGTAGAAAACGGAATGATTTTATTTTTTCATTGGCTGTCTAATGTGACCAAGCCCTCAAGTCTTAAATCGATCTCTGACTGGATGACCAAACCCCCAGATGACTCCTCTCCTGAAAGCTGCATCTTGGGTTGCTGTGCTCTGTTCACAGAGGGACATTTAACTTTTAAACCAATCAAGAAGCTCCTCCCAATAGGGTCAGAGACATGATTAATAACCCTGGTCAAATTTAGATGGGATAAATCTGTTCTTATTCATGTCTTAGACATGTACTATCGGTTACTCAGTTGACTGAGTGAGTCTTTAAGTGAACCACCTACTTCTGAGTTAAGATTGGGAAATTGCCTAAAGGTCCTAAAGATCTGGGGTCTCGTTTATAAAACTTTGTAAAATCCTTACTAAAACTGTGGTTAAGATCAGAAAAAAAAGTTACGTTTGCGTAGTAACATTTTGATCTATCAAACTTGGAGCTCGAACAGCTGCACACAATTTTCACTTTATAAATCACACTCTCCCTAGAAATGTGCTTAGGTGAATTTGGATCATATCCCACCCATTACCCACCCACTTTCTACGATTCATGCCCAAGGCAAAATGTCTAGAGAACATTCTGCAATGACTTAAGCCAGCTGATATGGGGTGTTTTTCGGTTAAGCCCCGTGTGGGGCCCATCTCCACCAATCATTGGGCAAGAGGCAGGTTAAACCTTGGACAGGTCACACTTGAACATAGTTCTCATTAGTTCTCAGTTCAGAGACGGGGTGGTGGCTGATTGTGGGTTGTTTGTTTGTGTGTGTGAAGCTCTACAAGTCTGAACAATTCATAGTTTTGTCATCTCATCGGCTGTGCTGCCAGTGTCCACCATGTCCAAAATGTGCATAAGTAATCTCCTTAGTATGCTTAAATAAAAAAAAAAAAATTTCCACCACATTTTTCCTATAGCTTCCCGAAAAACCAATTATTCCTCCAGCTAGAAAGGTAGGGTTAAACTATATGACTTAGGCATAACTTATTATTTTGGGCCATAACTTCTGACAGAACCTGGTGTAAAAGGTTTGCAGGCTGCTTTGCTCAAACACAGAGCTTCTCAACTCAGAACAAATGTTTTTTATGGAATGGAGATCTTGCTTTGTAAAGATTATTTCAAAACATCAGCTTTGTAGTCTTTGAGCCACCTTTTAAATAATTAGGTGTTATGCTTAGGGTTTTTGGCCTTTTGGAAGGCGCATTTGTGCTTATTGTTCCTTTTAATATTTCCATATAGTTTCTCGTGATGCCATCTGTTCTATGAATAACACTATTTACTGCAGCAAAACAGGTACTGACACTAAAGTGTCAGTACCTATAAAAATTATATAAATGTTGACCAATGAAAGTCAGACATTGCTTTTCATCCATGCTTCAAACGGAATTATTTAAAAATAAATGCATGAAACAGGCCTGGACAAAAATGATGGTACCCACAACATAATATTTGGTTGCACAACCTTTTGAGGCAATCACTGCAATCAAATGATTCCTGTAACTGTCAATGAGACTTCTGCACCTCTCAGCAGGTATTTTGGCCCACTCCTCATGAGCAAACTGTTCTAGTTGTTTCCGGTTTGAAGGGCGCCTTTTCCAGACAGCACGTTTCAGCTCCTTCCAAAGATGCTCAATAGAATTGAGATCAGGGCTCATAGAAGGCCAGTGTTTTCCTCTTAGCCCTTCATTTTCCTGTTGTAAGACCCGTGACCTGCGACTGAGACCATGCTTTCTGACACTGGCCAGCACATTTCTCTCTAGAATCCCCTGATAGTCTTGAGATTTCATTGTACCCTGCACAGATTCAAGACACCCTGTGTCAGATGCAGCAAATCAGCCCCAGAACATAACCGAGCCTCCCCCATGTTTCACAGTAGGGACCGTGTTCTTTTCTAGATATGCTTCATTTTTCCTTCTGTGAACATAGAGCTGATGTGCCTTGGCAAAAAGTTAAATTTTGGTCTCATCTGTCCACAGGACATTCTCCCAGAAGATTTGTGGCTCGTCAGCATGTAGTTTGGCATATTCCAGTCTGTTTTTTTTTAATGATTTGTCCTCTGGCTCAAACAGCGAATGATGTTCCGATCTGACACTGATGTTCCTTGAGCATAAAGTTCAGCTTGGATCTATTTTGAAGTCTTTCTAGGCTCTTTTGTTACCATTTGGATTATCCGTCTCTTTGATCTGTCATCAATTTTCCTCCTGCAGCCACGTCCAGGGAGGTTGGCTACAGTCCCATGGATCGTACATTACTGAATGACATGTGCAGCTGTAGTCACAGAAACATCTAGCTGCTTGGAGATGGTCTTATATTCTTTACAGTTAACATGCTTGTCTATGATTTTCTTTCTCATCTCCTGAGAAAACTCTTTCCTTTGCTTCCTCTGGTTTATATTGAGTGTGGTACACACCACGTCACCAAACAACACAGTGACTACCTAGAGTCCTATATATAGGCCCACTGAGTGATTACAGGATTGTAGACACCTAGGATGCTGATTAGTGGACATACCTTGGATTAACATGTCCCTTTGGTCACATTCTTTTCATTCTTTTCTAGGGGTACCATCATTTTTGTCCAGGCCTGTTTCATGCATTTATTTTTTAAATAATTCTGTTGAAGCATGGATGAAAAGCAATGTCTGACTTTCATTGGTCAACATTTATATAATTTTTATTTATTATTACTTTTGTCCGATTAAAGTTATTTCTGTGACCATTATGAGTTTTTCTTTGATTTAATGAAGGCTACCAACAATTTTGTCCACGTCTGTACATACTTTACAGCTGGGAGGGTGTTTCCAGGCTTACATGGCTTACCATTTGTCCTCCAAATTTAATAATCCTCAAATTTGACCAAACTGGAACTTTTTAGCCAGAATTCCAGAAGATTCGGTTGACATAGAGACAGACCTGCTCTCCAAGAGTAACATCACCACAAGGAATATCTCGTTTTAGAATGGTCCAGCCAGAGTCTAGACCTGGGGTCACCAACGTAGTTGCCATGGGCACCAAGTTGGTCTATGCATGTTCTAAAAATAGCAGAAAAACTTCATTGCACTGAGAGATCAATAGAAATAAAGTGCTGCATGTAAAAAGGTACCTGTTTAATTTTTGTGCAATTAACATGTGATCAGGCATAGCATATCAACATAGAATTATTATTATATAACTTAAGATAAACCATAAAATTACTCTAAAATGTGCAATGTACAGGTAGCCCTTCATGAGACTCAGCACCCTTTGAGTAGATCTCCCTTTCAAATTGGTCAGTGACCCCTGGTCTAAACCCATCTAACAGAAATCTGTGGTTCTCCTTCTGTAGACAAGACATGTCCTTACAACCTGGGAGATTTAGAGAACTTTTGCATGTCAGAGTCACGCATACAATGCTCTACATTGTGAGGGGTATATGTTCCTTCTGTTATCCATTGCATCTCTTTTGGATTTTGCCCTTCCAGGTGAGGGAAGAGATTGATAAGTATGGGATAAAGATTTACCAGTTCCCGGATTGTGACTCTGATGAAGACGAGGAGATCAAAAAGCAAGATAAAGGGCTAAAGGTAGGCTGGATTTGACATAAAAGGGCCAAAAACATGTATGTTGAAATCTATTTTTATGTTTGTTTTTTGGAACACTAAATTAAGTAAAAAAGTCACTGTGTTCAGGTGTAACGCTTTTACTATATTTCTAAATTCCCACTTTAAATGTTTTATTTGAAATATAGTTCATTTTTTGGGTAATTTGTCTACATTATAGATTAGCGCAGGGAGTTATTTCTAAGCAAAATTCTATTTATTTCAATAAAAAAAAATGTTTTGATCCCAAAGTAAAATTGTAAAACTGCAGGATGGTCACATGTCTGCAGGAGAGCCTTCCATTTGCAGTGATTGGTGGAAACACTGTGCTTGAGGTTAGAGGGCAGAGAGTGAGGGGGCGCCTCTACCCATGGGGGATCGTGGAGGGTAAGACTCTAAGCTGGAATCTACAGCTGCCATTCCCAGTACTCGCTCACCTCTGATGTCGATCTGTTCCCGCAGTTGAGAACCCGTCCCACTGTGACTTCGTGAAGCTCAGGAACATGCTGATAAGAACACATATGCACGACCTGAAGGACACCACCAACGACTGTCACTATGAAAACTTCAGGTCCCAGTGTATCCAGAACATGACCAGGTGAGTGAGAACCAGAGAATTGGAGGGTCAGATCACATAGAACCGGGAACTTAAACAATTATAATACAGAATATCTGTGACAAACCTAGATCTAAACCTATTTCTAATCTGTTATGTAGTATATATTTTTACTTAACGATAGAAAACTGGTCGAACATGGGTAAATATTTGTGCTTTAATTTCATACTTTACCGGGTTTGAAAAAAGAATTGCAACTCCAAACTTTACTATGGAGTATTTTAATTGTGGAAAACAATCATATACATATTGGAATGTGTGTAATGTACAGTCACTTACCTCCAACTGCTCATTGACCTAAATTTCTAATCAGCCAACTACATGGTGGCCACTCAATGCATTTAGGCATGTAGACGTTCTACTGCAGTTCAAACTGAGCATCAGGATGGGGAAGAAAGGTGATTTAAGTGACTCTGAACGTGGCATGATTGTTGGTGCTAGACGGGTCTGAGTATTAGAGACACTGCTGATCTAATAGGATTTTTACGCACAACCATCTCAAGGTTTTACAGAGAATGCTACGAAAAAGGGAAACTATCCAGTTAGCGGCAGTTCTGTGGGCGAAAATTGTCAACCTTGTTGATGCCAGAGGTCAGAGGAGAATATCCAGACTGGTTAGAAGCTGATAGAAAGGCAACAGTAACTCTAATAACTAGTCGTTACAACCAAGGTATGCAGAAGAGCATCTCTGAACGCACAACACGTTGAACCTTAAGGCAGATGGGCTACAGCAGCAGAAGACCACACCCAGTGCCACTTCTGTCAGCTAAGAACAGTAAACTGAGGCACCAATTCGCACAGGCACACTAAAATTGGACAATTGAAGATTGGCATAATGTTGCCTGGTGTTGATTTCTGCTGCGACTTTCAGATGGTAGGGTCTAGGGGTGGGAGGAAAAATCAATTAACGTCTGAATCTCGATTCCTATTTAACAAGATTCAGAATCGATCCGAAATGTTTGAGAATCGATTCTCAAAAAACATGTTTTCTGAACCATTTTACAATTTCGCTTCGCGTAGTGTTTGTCATGCAACGGCCACCGTCGCATTGACAGGTCTGATGTGCCGTTGTAAGTATATAAGAGCGATCTTTCTTTATAAGCTACACATAAACATCCAGCAGCGCTGCACACCTGTGGCGCTTTCAAGGAAGTCTGAAATATATGCTGAGTTCAATAACGTTAGGACTTTTAAAATTTCTAACAAAAACAATGAAAATAATAACATAAGCCATAAATTTCTGTTTAATGATGGTTGATAAGCAACATTTGGTGCATACTAGATATTTTCAATGTATTTTCTATTATGTACCAAAGAACAAACAAAATACATATTATTTATTTTTTTCTTCTTAAAATATATCAGCATTTTTTTTCAAGACTAGAAATTTTGTTTAAAAGGTCTTGGATGTCCAGTTGCAATTTCATGTCTTGTTACTTTTGAACCAGTTCCCTTCTCTCAACATAATGTAGATTGTAACATCCATTTTGTGTTGATGCCCTATTACATTCATGGCTCACTTCATCACAGACACTTGGCAGATCAAGTTGTGTGTATTACAAACACAAATGATGAATGAAAGAGTGTTGATTAAGAAAAAAAACTTGATTTGAATCGAGAATCGCTTCTGAATCGAGAATCGTTTCTGAATCGAATCGTCACCCCAAGAATCGGAATCAAATTGAATCGTGAGATATTGTAAGATTCCCATCCCTAGTAGGGTCAGAATTTGGCTCCATCCTGCCTTATATCAACGGTTCAGGCTGGTGGTGGTGTAATGGTGAGAGGGGCATTTTCTTGGCACAATTTGGGCCCCACCGCATCGCCACCTGAGTGGTGTTGCTGACCATGTCTATCCCTTTATGACCACCATGTACCCATCTTCTGATGGCTACTTCCAGCAGGATAATGTCATAAAGCTCGAATCATCTCAGATTGGTTTCTTGAACATGACAATGAATTCACTGTACTCAAATGGCCCCCAGAGTGGCCAGATCTCGAGCCAATAGAGCAACTTTGGGATGTGGTGGAACGGGACATTTGCATCATGGATGGGCAGCCAACAAATCTGCAGCAACTGTGTGATGCTATCATGTCAATATGAACGAAAATCTCAGGAATATTTCCAGTACCTTGTTGAATCTATGCCAAGAAGGATTAAAGCAGTTCTGAAGGCAGAATGGGGTCCAACCCAGTACTAGTGAGGTGTACCTAATAAACTGGCCAGTGAGTGTATACGGTACATGTATTTATAGTTTTTAGCCCCATTTCAGGATGCTCATGTACTGAACAAATACAGCTGTTTTCTTCCTTAACAGATGCAGAATGTTTCTGTACCAAACTCAGAGCGCAGTGCAACGTTTTGCAGCACAACTTCAAGCGAAAGGACTCCCAGCTATCACTAAACTCTGCTGTTTGGGAACATTAATGGTTTCTCATGCAGCTATAGTGGAAAAAGAAAGATAGTCCGGACCCCACCTTTGTCATTGAATGCATCTCTAAACAGCAATAAGGTCCCTAACACGCTGCACTGAATTAAATTACTCCCCTGAAACAAGGTCAAGCTGAATGGAAACATCACTGATACTAGAGAAAACCCAGCTGACGTCACCACGGCTACCAGTAGCATCCAATCAGCCCAAACTCATTATTTCATATAGACGCAAGTCTTTGGAATCCCTATTGATGGGAAGAGATTTTTCCTAACAGCCAGCCATGCTGCATTCAAGTACAGCTTCAAAGCAAGGGTGTCAAAATATCAAAACAACTCCAAAGGGATTACAGCATGTTATTCTCAAATATGGGCACAGAAATATTATTTCAACATTTCTAAAAAATTAACACTGACCATTTCCAAATTATTATTTTGTTTTCTACTCTGGCTATGTAGACTTGTTCTATTTTATTTATCTTAAAAGGAATGCAATCAATTATACAGTCAGTTTCATACACAAATGTGCCTTGTTTAATGCTGATTAAAGTAAAAAATAGTCATACACACTTTGTATTTATTTTTCTAGATTAAAGTGTACCAAAAACAGGCTTAACTGTGACCTGACAAACCACCAAATATTGTGACATGAGTTTTTATGCCTTTGTTCACAAAATGAAAAATTGACTAAATGTGTAACTGAAAAGTAGAAAGAAATAATCTTAAAAAATAATAATAGTTTACAAACAAATGCTGTGGAAGCTGCTCCACAAACATAATCTCTGGTGTGGGATGGATGCTGTGCACATTTTGTTTCTGTGGAAAGTGTCTGCAGATGAGTGTGGGTGAAAAAAAGCTTTGGAATATGAGCCTGTTGGAGATCAGAGAGCCTGGGAATAAAAATACCTGCTCACCTTCAGCATGTGTGCTGTGGGATTGTTGCAAAATGTACACTTGCACTCTATTACACCATTTAAACAGAAAAAAAAGTATAATAAGGTTGTTTTGGTCCAAAACCATAAATATGATTACAGTTACAGGGAAAATACAGCATTGTCACACATTATGTTTATTTAGAATAATTAATATAATATAATTTATATAATTATATAATTACATTTATCTGTTTAAATTTTTGATTTTGTGTTATTAAACTGAGGAGCTGAGAAAACACATTTTAGTGTATAACAGTCACTGTTATTAGTGACTGACAGTAACAGTTTCAGCTGTAGATCTTTGTCAGATAATTGTTGTCTGATGTACATTTGTTGGTTATAACAGCAGCAAATCACCAGGTCCACTGGTGGTACTAAAAAAAGAATTCCACAGAATATGGTGTTTTCTTGCTGTTCTGCTTTTTATCAGGCATCAGTAAGAGCTTGAAGATGTAAGATTGCAAATTAACTGGGTTGTTTGCTTAAGTGATGAGTCTGTGGTTGGCTGATGCTTTGACTTAAAAACATTTGACTGAAAACCGTGTTTGTTTAGAAAGAAGGCTTCTATGGAAGCTGATAGTGTGTTCTGTAGTGTGTTTTCTAATGCTTCAAAAAGCTCTAAACAGGACTTATTTTAGGGTACCTATAGCGTCTGGAAATGGCTGTATAAGCATGGAATCTTATGTTTGTTTTCTCGAGGTCTGGACAAGTATGAAAAAAAAAGAAAGGGGAAATCATATAATTTGAGTGGAAAAAATGATCACATTAAAAATAATGATTTATTCTGACAACTCCAACTGATGAGGGACCAAAAATGACACTACGGTTGGAAAATTACTTTTGCTATTTGAGCTTTTTTTGTCCATTCTTGGTTTCATGAAAGCAAACAAATTATTTACATCACTGAAATCGTGGCTTTTTTATGATGCTGTTTCAAGGCAGTATTTTGGTTTTTGGGCCTAACACAGGCGTCTGCAACATGAGGCTCCATAGCACGTGTGCCTCTTTGGCTCATCCACACTAGCTTTTGGTGTTTTAAAGGTGGGTTTAGCAGTATTTCTGTATGTTTTCATGCAGTATCTGCATATAATGTCTACAATAGAAGGCGACCAATCTTACAAGGCTTTGAAAACCGATTTAGTGTGTTTTAGCTTCAAAGTATCTGCTTCATACTTTTAAATCTGTATTCATTTTTCATGTTTATGGAAAGGCCCAGCTGGCTTCAGTTTTTCAAAATAAAGACATTTTTTAAGTCGTACAATAAAATGTATATTTTTCTTTCATGTCCTTAGCTTTCAAAAATATAATATTGAACTTAGTAGTGAATTTAAAAGGCTGCTGACCCCTGGTCTACAGTGAGAGATATTATGCCTAAAAAGAATTATTAGATTATTTTAAAAATATTTTTCACCCAAACACCCAAAGATATTGCAATAATAACATAGACTCTCTCTATTAAAATATGATGCTGTAAGTGAAGAAATGAACAAACTGCAGATTTAAATCATTATTTCTGCTACTGTATAGCCAGAAACAGTTTGTGGTGCCGCAGCCAGACCCAATGCATAATCTTTACTTCTTTGCTTGTTTCTATTTACTTCATTACAGTAAGATGAATGCAGATAAGCGGGCGGAGAGTCCCGTCCCTATCCTGCCGCTGGCCACGCCAACTGTGGAGACAGAGAAGCTTATCAAGAAGAAAGATGAAGAAGTGAGTTCACTGCAATACACAACTTTTACATCATGTTGATGTACATTATTATTATCATATATTGCATCTTGCTAAATAATAAATACCTCTTGAATTTGGTCACATTTTCCTATTAATATATTTTCCAGGATTTTATTCAATGGATGGAAAACAGTGCATAATTGTGAAGTGATTGAGATTATACATGATATATATACTTTTTGCACCTTCTTTTGCAGTTACAGCTGCCAAGGGTAGGTCACTACCAGCTTAACACATCTAAACATTTTTGCCCATTTTATCTTTTGTCAAACAGGTCAAGCTCAATCTGACTGGATACAGACCATTTTTCAAGAACAATTTTCAAGTCATTCTAATTAAAAGTGTATAATTATAGTAAGCACGCATTTTAAAAGCATCTTGAACAAGATGGTTGTGGCTGATTGCCACTCGTAATGAGCCACGTTATGCTGGAGGTTTCTTCCTGTTAACGGGAAGTTTTTCCTCTCCACTGTCACTACATGCTTGCTCAGGATGAGAGATTGCTGAGAGGATTTGTGTGGTTGGAAAGTCTGGATCAAAGGGGCCCAACCACACGTAAATGACGTGATGCAATCTGCTGGGATTCCTTAAAGGTATAGCGCCAGATTTTTCAGAATTTCAGGAAAGAAGCGCCCTCTCTCCTTTTTGAAAAAAAAAAGCTCAGTCACAAGAACAAACCTTTCCATGAAAGTTGCCATATAGACGTAAATAAGTTCTTCTAGCATTAATTTGAAATGTGCATTTCTGCAAATAGCATGCCAAACTTCAGCCTACATGCCGAGTAGAAACTTGGCGACAGAGGCATCAGTGGGGAGCCCAAACTGTGCTGTCTGCACACACCAGTTGTTGGAAAAAACTGAGTTGCAGTGAGATTACTTGGATGGATAACCAGGATAACATAACAAAGTTAAGAGACACAGGATCCAGCAAGGTCTAAATAATTAGATTCAATTCGAAAAATATTTTATGATCCAAGACGGAAATTAAGTGTTTTCGTTGCTCATACTAATTAATTATTTTAGGAGTTGTTTTAGATCATGATGGTTCCTGTGTCAGGCTAAGGTTAAGTAAGAGGTGCTACAGAATCCCAAAGAGATGTTCTGCACAGGTCTTCAGGACTCTGGGGCTGACACCAACTGGGCCTGCTGCCTTGTTCTGGTTCAGTCTCTCCAGCTGGCTCTTTACCTGACTTTCAGAGATAAACAAGTGGGAGGGGGTGGCAAAAGCAGTAGCAGCAAGTCCTGACTTGGTTTAAGGCAAACTTGTGTAAATGGAAGAGTCCATGATTGAGATTAAGAATAAAACATTTGAGGTGTTACAGGGACACTGTGTTTCAGAGGAGGGTGGGATGTCTCTTTGGCTGGGGACAGGAGGGGAAGATGTTTGCTACTTCCAAAACTGAACCTGTTGAAGATTGTGTTCAGTTCATTGGCTCTTCCCAGGCTTCCATCTATCCAATCCTTCCTGTGCTTAAAGCCTGAATCTATCTCATTCCTGACCAGATATCGCTGATATTGTTCCTCTGTTGTGTTTCCTCTCCATCTTCTTTGCCTCCTTACTGTTTCTGATCTTGACTTTAAGTTTCTTCGGAATATTCTGCACTAATTCCCTGTCAAACTCCCTGAAAGCTCTTTTTTTCTTTTACAGCAATTCCTTCAGCTCACTGGTGATCCAGGGTTTGTTATAAGAAGTGTTGGGCATCTTACATTTAAAAAAAAGGAATTAGTTATAGTTAAATTACGTTTTCCAAAAAGTAAATTAGTTAATAACTCAGTTACTACACTGTAAAAGTAATTAGTTACTCTTCAAAGTAACCAACGTTATTTCTATAACACAGTTACTTAATATCTATAAGGTGAAATATTTTTATAACTGAATGACGAATAATAAAACACCATATAGACTGTATTTTAGATGATTTGGTATTTTAACTTGACTCAGTAGGATTGAAGCTGCATGCAGAATTTTTTTTTTTTTTACAAAAAGTAAATATTGGAAATACATAATCACAGAATTTTCATTAAAGTACAAAACTAAGACAGACGGCTGTGGGTAAAATGAAACAAAGGAAAATATGTCTTTTAAGTTGTGCAAATCTATATATCTGTAATAAGATTGGACAGTAAACAGATCACTATCCAACCGGTTATAGTAAGACATTTTAAGATAGATTTTGTATCACTTGGTCACATGACCTGGAAGCTGCTGAAGGAATACCTGAAATATTACTGTAAAAAAATTTATATAAAATATTATATGAAATCAAATGTCAGATAAATTGTTGTGTCTTGTTCTTGAGATGTAGTAAAACATTTCAAGATTGATTTGGTGTCACCTGCATTCACATGAACTGAAGCTATAATAAAGAAAATGATCACATATTTTACAGTAACATATTAATAAGAAATATCGGTGTGTCATGTTCCTCGGGTGTCGAGCAACAATTTTTTAATATTTTGGTGTTACTTTGTTGGTAGATCTCACCGTTTTTTGGGGGGATTTGATGAGATTTATTGAAATCCAAACCCACCACCTACAGGAGCGAGCGGAAATGCAGCCGCTTTATTAGCGCAGTTCTGGCTGAGATGTTGGAGGGAGTGGCCGCTTTAATCAAACGAAACACCCTTATATTCAACTTAAAACTAAGTTCACAACTAAGTTTATTACAGCATGCAGACAGCAAGAGCACTCAGAGTATCTGCCCACTCACCAAATCATCATATTTGCAGCGGTGACACTTCCTGTAGCTGAAGAGTGACTTTCAGAACGCCTGACACGGCTCCACTTCATTCGACACGTTGTAGTAACGCATCACTTTACATCCCCAGTAACGGTAACTGCATTGTAACGATAGGAAAAGTAAATAATTAGATTACTCCGGTACCTTAAACTAATGCCGTTATACTCGTTACTCCCAATACTGTTATAAGGGAAGCAACTCACTGTTCTAGAGGGGCTGGTGTTGTCTACACAGAAGTTTATCTAGTCAGTCACACACTGTCATGGCATTGATGTCCTCTGCATGTCCTTGGCAAAGAGTCATCCAGTTTATGGTATCAAAACAACTCTGCAGGGCTTTTTCAGTTTCATTTGGCCATTTTCTCACAGTTCTCTTAAACACTTGTTCCAAACTAACAAGTGTTTTATATTTAGAGCAAATAAAAGCCATAATGTGAACTGACTTTAACACAAGATGTCTTGCTTTGGAATATATACATCCTTTACATTTTTATTAAACAAATCCAAGGTCTTTTCTGTTGTGGAACAGCACACAAACTGTTGAAATGTTGGAAGTGTAAAAGAGAGCGAGGCATGATTAAAATAGCTAGGAATTGCAACACATGCATTGGGGTTTTGGGTCTGTAGCTTAGCAACAACAGAACTGATGACATCACATGCAAGCAATGGGTGGAAGCTGAAATGTAAACAACTGCCAAAATAACATTGGTGAACTCTCTTGGTAAATAATATGGACGTAAACTTACTGCCAGGAGTTCAATATCTGGGCTGCAGAGACGACAATTCACAGTGTTGAAGTGAAGCAAGCTGGCAGGCTGAGGAAAGTTGAAAGACAAAGTAGAGACACAAATTGAAGCCAGAGAGGAAAATTAATAATAACCAAAGAAAATACCACTATAAACGCACAATGAGGAGAGACAAGAATAATACACAAAGTTATAAGCTAAAATATTAAGAAAACAACTAAGATACAGTACCTAAACCATAAAGAAGTAACCAAACACAACAAAACAACTGTGAACTGGGACACCCCAGGTAGAGATTCTCTAAATGAACTTAATAATATTCAACCGTCTTTTGATTTTTGCATCATTCCTGAATGGATTTATGTCTGTATTTTGACTGCAGCATTAATATTCTGTTTAATGTAGCTGTGACTCTATGTTCTGGGTTGTTGTCGAGCCAGAAGCTGAACCTCAACCCTGGACTTATCATGATTTAGGTTAGTAAAAGACCCAGATGAAGAGACCTTCATAGAATAAAGTTAGGGTTTTTTATTAAACAAAAGACAAGGAAAGTTACAATTTACCAGGAGGAGAATAAACATTAGGGGAGCTAGGGAGGATGCAATCGATTACCAAGGAGAGAAGGTTAAACACTAATCTAAAACTAACTATAAGAATAGACAGGGAAACTAAATACACAGGGATGAACTGATCAGACGTGATTACTGGATAATCAACAAATAAGTAGTTAAACTACAAACACAGATGATAACCGGTCTCAAAGTCGGGAGCGACTGTGGCTCAGGAGTTGGGTGTTTGCCTTGTAATCGGAAGGTTGCCAGTTCAAGCCCCGGCTCTGACGGTCTCAGTCGTTGTGTCCTTGGGCAAGACACTTCACCCGTTGCCTACTGGTGGTGGTCAGAGGGCCCAGTGGCGCCATTGTCCGGCAGCCTCGCCTCTGTCAGTGTGCCCCAGGGCAGCTGTGGCTACAACGTAGCTTGCCATCATCAGTGTGTGCATGTGTGCATGAATGGGTGGATGACTGAATGTAGTGTAAAGCGCTTTGGGGTCTGTAGGGACTGAGTAAAGCGCTATACAAATGCAGGCCACAAATCCTTTGCTGCCTATTACTGGTTTTCTGCCAGGACCGTCCTGCATTTAACCCCAGCAACCAACCAGCTTCCTGTCAGTCAGTGCGTTTACATGCAGAAAGACTAAATAAAATTGCCTTTTGTTGCCATCCAGTTGTCTTGGACACTCACGCGTCCGAGTCCCTGTATGTGAGAACGTGACATAATTCCCCGGTTATAGTGTTCCAGTTTGTCCTTGCGGCCATCACTGCACGCCGAGTCGGAAAGAACATGGATGCCGTCAGGGCAGCAGCTGTCATAGTGCTGCAGGGGGCAGGCTAGTTATTGTTGTTAGCAACATAGCATCTTTAGCAGACCAACATAAAAAACAAAGCTTTGCATTGTATTTCACCCACAGCAAGACCATGCTGTGTATAAAATATATTGAGAAGTTAGTAATTATTAGAAAAGGCATCCGGGGAAAATTGTAAAATTCTTGGGAGTAAATAAAGAGACAGAAGTTGAAGAAGACTTATGGGCTTTTCGCCTACTGTAATGTAGCCGATATAATCCTTGTGTTTTGGTGAAGTTTGCAAAGAAGACTCAACATTCTGACATAGAAGGCTCTAGCAGCTCATATCTACAGGCACAAGAGAGATGATAGACATGGGAGAACAGATTAGCCCAGAGAGGGGCTCAATGTATCAGGGACTGGCCATAATAAAAAAATAATTCTTGCCCACAGTGACATGTTACTTCTTTAGGAAGCTCTTCTATCCTCCACTTGTTACCTGTGTTAATGGCACCTGTTTGAACTCGTTATCACAATAAAATACACATGTCCACTCGTTCAAACGGTCAGACTCCAACTTCCACCATAGCCAAGACCAGAGAGCTGTTTAAAGACACCAGGGGCAAGGTTGTAAAGCTGCACAAGACTGGGATGAGCCAATCTACAATAGGTGAGGAGCTTGGTGAGAAGATATCAACTGTTGGGCCAATTAATAGAAAAATGGTTCATTGACAGTCTACCTCAACCTGGGGCTGCATGCAAAATTTCACCCAGTAGGGTACACATGATCTTGAGACACTGAGGAAACAGCCTGTAACTACATGTAGGAAACCGGTCAATGACCAGAAGAGAGCTGCAACCACAGTAACAGAGGTTACTATTAGTAACCATTATGGATTAGAATCCTATAGTCTTGTTGTCTGTTTGCCTAAGACATCACATGAGCAGGCTTGTCCAAACTTTTCTAGAGACCATCTGGATGATCCAAAGGAGGACTGGGAGAATGTCATGTGGTCCGATTAAACCAAAATAGAGTTCTTTCGTGTTGTGGATTTAAAGAAGGTTACTGTCTATCTGGCTATATAAGGAATATAAATTTAATAATGAATGAACTATTAATCTATTATTCCTTCAAATGATTTATATATTGGGGCACCAACCAGGAATTAACCCAGTAAATATATGTATTTCTCAGAATTAGAATTATTTGTCAAATAGCAGCTTGCTATGGTTACCAGATACCCAATTTATCTGAAAGGTGAGCCCTTTAGCAATGAATCAAACACACTCATTAACGGAAGCAGAGAGAGTTGCTTAGTTTAAGAAATGTATTAACTAATTCTATCACACAGCAAACAACATTATTACTAACGCTTCGCTAAGATGGTAAACTAGATGCTAAGCTAACTACCGGCTAAAAACAAAGCTAAGGACTACAAAGATGGTGGTCCACCGGAAGCAACAATGACCATGTCACAGGGAACTTCCTGAACATACTTAGTTTCTCTTCTTAAGCATGACTTGGAGATGCCGAATTAGAAAGATGGAAGCAGCTTCCTACTGGTGGCTTTAAATTTCGCGGGGCTCCTTCTGCACTTTTTGCTCGCCAGTCATGTTGGAGGAAGACTGTGATGAGGTTGATTGAGGGGTGTCGGGACCGTCCGACGTGAAGGGACTAAACAGAATACGGCCCTCGAGGGAGAGAGAGCGGCAGCTCTCGCTCGACCAAAGTGCTCTGCCGTAATCCAGAGAGGCTTCGTTCCAGAGCAACGTTCCGCTCTGAGAACGGCAGGAAGCCAGGGCTGGGAATGTTGGCATTATTATAGAATCCCTTTGATATTGTTTTCATATATTCAGGGCCAGACCCAACATTGGTATAAACGCTACTCGCAATGTCTGGTGGGGAAAGATACTGAGTTGCATCCAAAGAACACCATACCATCTATAAAGCATGGTGGTGGAAACATGTTTCGGGGCTGCTATTCTGCAAATGGGACAGGACAACTGATCAGTATTAAGGACATTATGAATGGTATCATGTATTGTAAGATTTTGTCCAAAAAAACTTATTCTGTCTGTGAAAAGAGGAAATGCGGATGAATCTTTCAGAATGACAATGATCACAAACCAATCGCCTAGTCAACAAAAGAGTAGCTATGTAAAAGGCATTTCAAGGTTCTAGAGTGGCCTAGCCAGTCTCCAGCCCTCAGTCCAATAGAGAATCTTTGGAGGGAGTTAAAAATGCATGTTGCCCAAAACATAATAGCTCTAGAGAAGAACTGCACAAAAGAATTGGTCAAAATAAACACAAACATGACTGTTGGATTAATTAGTCCCTAAATTGTCTTTATGTGTGAGTGTGTGAATAGTTGTTTGTCCTGTGTGTCTCCATGTTGGCCTATGATGGACTGCCTGGAGATAGGCACTAGTGACCTTACAAGAATAAGCGGTATAGATGATGGGTGAATGGTTAATAATGTAAAACATCATGTATTCTTTCCCTTCATTTTCACAGTTATGCACTACTTTGTGTTCATCACATCTTATTAAAAGTAAACTGAAGTTTATGTTCCTATTTTGACAAATTATGAAAAGGCTAGAGAGGTATAAAAAATGCTTAGACTGTGTATTCTGTCCCTCATGCTGCACTGGTGTCTCTGTTTCTGTTTTCATGTGGTGGTTCTCTGCAGCTGAGGAGGATGCAGCAAATGCTTCAGAAGATGCAGCAGCAGATGCACGGGCAGGACCTGTGACCGATCGTCCCTTTTACAGCAGTGATAATCTCACACACAACGTAATCCGTTCAGGGATGAGATGAGACAATCCCTCTTTACTGCTTAACAGATAAAGTGGTTTTTATGACAGCATGCTCTCTCTTTAGTGCAGTCCTTAGCCAAGTGATAGTGAGACAGTAGGTTGAATTTAGATAGACCAAAGTAGATTAATGCAGTAGATGCAATGCTTTGCTGAAATACAAAATTTGTGGCACAGAACTGATCAAATGTTGTGATGCTTTTGAATATTAAGATCAGAAATTTGAATATTTTAAAAACAATCTCAAAGATGCAGATTTGTTAAATGAAAATAGCTTTCATAATTATGTTAAATTAATTTTTCTTGTGAAAGAAAAAAAAAACACAAGCACAACATTAAGCTCAAAGTTCAAACACGCACATTTATCAGATTTCAGATAATCTGGATAATCAGGAGAGGCAATTGTGACACGCAATTCTCACCAAAATGTAATTACTCTGTAGACAGTTTTCTAACAGTTGCTTTGGTAGCTTCAGTGTGCAGCGGTCAGAGGTTTAGATATACTCACCATGGAAATGAATGTCAAAGTCATGTTGGGCTTTTAATGATGGATTTAAACTGTTGTTGTTCAGGATGGACTTTTCATGCAAGATGCAAGTTCAATTCATTTTAAAGCAGAACAAAGGTGTACATATTTTAATTTATGGTGCATTTCATAGAATCCGCCAGATCACACACACAGGCTCAATTATATAAATACATCCCCTTAAATAGTTAATAACGGATAAATGTTCCTTGTCAAATTACAAAAAAAAAGAAGAGTTTTGATGGGATGTTAGAGGTCGCATTCATTTGTTTTTTCAATAAAATTGCGTCTCTAGTATGAACTGATGCCTTGTGAGTCGTTTTATTTGGACGCCCCTGTTTCAGGAAGCTGACGTTTGTTGGAGGAGTGGGTGGGGGAAACGACTGGATAGCAAAACTTCATCATTATTTGCCATGATATGCAAACGTCTCGCCCCTAATTTGGCTAACAGCAATGCGACTCTTATGCTGCCTTTGAACAAATACCTATTTTTGCAGAGTACTTATTTGGTGACTTTCCATAGACAAATTCCAACCGTCTTTTCCTCAGCTCGTCTTTCTTTTGCAAAAAGAGGTAACGTTGATTTGTTATGTCCACAAATAATACAAGCTCAAATGTGTTCCACCATGTTGTGGAGTTGCTAGTGGTTGTCTGCTATGTTCAGAGACTAGTGATGGGAATTTATGGCTCGGCTCACTAAAAAGACCCAACTCTTTGAGCTCCCAAGCAGGCTCCTCAAAATTTTTTGTAAATGTATGTGTACAATGAATTACTAATCTGCCAACATAATTATTATAAGCTGCTTTGACACCGTTCAGTGCATCCAGGCATCAAATTGCTCAAATGAACACAACTTGATGCTTTAAAAATTAAACCCAGCTGCTTGTACGTTTTGCAGTCCGCGTCGGCACATCGACGCGTCACGTCAGTTCGTCTAACAGGGATTTCTCTGTTTCTGTTATTTCTGCATTTTCCCTTCCTCTGGACCACTCTCCCTTGTCTCTTTCTCCTTTACTGTCCCTTTACATCTCCTACTGCTTTTTTGCAGATTTCTTCTAAATACACAATGGGAAACTAGTAGTGCATAATTAGTACTGTAGTTGCGAACTGGGTTTTGCTGGCATTAGCTAACATAACAAGAAAGTAAAAAATGAAAATATTTAACTGCTTATATCCACTTATAACACTCCAATGTCCTCTGATAACGTCAACCAAATAAGATCCAATCTCTTTCTGAGACTCCAACTCTGCAGCCTTCCAGCTCGATCTATTCGACCCCAGCCGGCGTCTTCCCCACTGTTAGGGTAGCTCCAGCCGGAAACTTGTCCTCCGTCTCCCCCACCCTTACTGTTGGGGCCATCTCGTCCTCCCGTCTCCCCTGCTCTTTCTGCCAACATCTCATCGCTGGTTGGTTGACGCCCCTCATTTGCTGCCCCAAAGTTCAGTTTTCCCAACTTCATGCAGCAAGTACATGGACGCCTTGAGGGGGGACTGTCCTAGCAGCAGCTGCGTGGATGCTCTGATGTCCGCTGCGCCGCAGTGCGCAACTTACTGCATAGCAGCTTGCCGCCCCCTTGTTGCACAGGTACCATAGACTTTGCATGTAATCTAGCTGCCCTGCTGCCTGGATGCGCTGGCCAGTGTGAACGCGCCATCAATGTGCCCCATTGTAGCTGGGGCTATAACGTAGCTTGCCACCATCAGTGTGTGAATGACTGAATTATTGTGAAGTGCTTTGGAGTCCATAGGGACATAATAAAACTTTTTATAAGTACAACCCATTTACCAATATTTATTGTAGGCAAGCTCTACTTATTTCGAAGGCCTTAGACCGATAAGAATTCTCCTAACAACACACAGAGATAGAAATCTGATTGGATGAAATATCCATAATCCACAGACATGCTGGGGTTTGTTTTAAAATGTTGGTTTCCAAAACAGGAACGATTTTTAGCATATTTCTTAACATTTCAGTAAACTTAATATTAGAACATTCCAGAAGAACAGAGGACACAGAAGCAAATATGAGCAAAATCAGGAACATTACAGACAAAAACAAATACAAGGTTCTAATGAACATCACGGCACCATCAATTGTTTTTTTTACATCAGTAAAATAAATCAGGCCTGGTGCTAATGGGCAGGTCAATGTATTGTGGTATTGGACTAGCCTAAGACTGATTACAATGAACATACAAATTAAAACTGCAGTCCGGAGGTTTGAGCGAGCTAGATTTTTTTTTTAGTCAAACGTACCAAGGACCCTCGCCTAATATCCTTTCTTCCCCACCTGCTCCCTCTAGCCCCAGCTCTACAATTGGGCATGTGCATCACCTGTGATTTCACATCATTGTCATTGTGTACTTTATTAATAAAACATTGTATTGATTTGCTTTATTGAATATATGACTTTCTTACCTGTTCAGCACAAATGTCACCAAAGCTTTGAAGCCTTTTAAGATTTCATTGACTTTTCTATCATTTGAAAGATTTAGAAAAACTTTGATAAATACATTCTCTGGACTGCAGCTTTATGTTGCAACCATGCACTGAATTGGCCCAAGAAAACCAGAAGAGGGTGCTGTAGACTATTCATCTGGGCTTTTGAATGCAGTAAAGAAAATACTTTGATACAGTTGTATGCCAAAATAGACATTAGAGCTTGGTTTAATAAAAACGTGAGCAAAACTAGCACAAGCAGGGACAATACTAATACATAAACAATCTTTGAAAGACAAGTGCAACCTTGAGTTCTGGTCCACAGTCCATACCAGTCAGTGGCGGTAAAGCACCAGTTTTTTTGTTTCCCAGCCGCCAATAAACATCACAAAGAAGGGCGACACTGTTATTATTATGGTTTTGAGCAGGAAGTTTGTTGCATTATGGACATAAAACTTGTTATGGACAAGCTATATGATTGATGTAGATTCATTGGACCATTGTGGATGTACAAAGATCAGAGATGGCTCTGTTCTGTCAATAATTTGTGGGTTCAAACGATGAGTTGCACATAATTTTTCTTTCTGAATGGTTTGACAAGAGCACTTACTGTGTCTACAGTTATGATTGTATCCTTGATTGGCATATATCATTGGAATCACGTCAATCCAAGTTTTCCAGTGATGTACAATATGTATTTGCAAATAGAACGGGTGTTGGTAAAAAAGTCACATTTTAACTAGAAATATGTGATGTACGGCCAAATGGGGGCAAAAAAAAGCATTTGACACAACTGGTTATTCAAGTTGTACCAGTTAAAATGATGATAGGGGTCAGTAATTTTCATCATAGGAACACTAACTGCGAGAGACAGAATATAAAAAATCCAGTAAATCTCATTGCATTATTTGTCAAGAATTTCTTTGTATAGTGATGCAAAAAAAGGTATGTGGTCTGTAACAAAAGTTCACCGTAATACTTTACCGTATAACCTTGTTTGGCACTGACGGACGTCAAATGTTTCCTGTGGGTCTTCATCAAGTTTGCAGACACTGTAGTTGGTATTTTGGGCAATTTTTCCATGCAAATCTTCTCTAAAGCAGTGATGTTTTAGCTTTTAACTCCCTCCACAGATTTTTTGTTGGATTGGGGTCTGTAGACTGGCTAGGGCACTCTAGAACCTTGAAATGCTTTTTACGTAGCCACTCCTTCATTGCCTGGGAGATGCGTTTGGGATCATTGTCAAGCTGGAAGTTTCAGCCACATTTTATCTTCAGTCCCCTTACTGATGGAAGGATGTTTTTGTACAAAATCTCATGATTCATCCTTTCCATAATACAGATCAGTTGTCCTGTCCCCCTTGCAGAAAAGCAGCACCAAAGCATAATGATTCCACCCACATGATTCACAGTGTATATGGTGTTTTAAGGATGTAAATCAGCATCTTTCCTCCTCCAAACACGGCGAGTGACGTACCAAAGAGTTTTATTTTGGTCTCATCTTATGACATGACAACATCCCACTCCTCCTCTGGATCAACCAGACATTGTCTGCCAAACAATGGGCCTGGACATGTGCTGGCTTAAGCAGAGGGACCTTTCGAGCACTGCAGGATGACAATCCATGACGATTTAGTGTGTTACTAATAGTAATCTGTTACTGTAGTCCCAGCTCTCTTCAGTGTCATTGACCAGTTCCCCCCGTGTAGTTCAGGGCTATTTTCCAACCTTTCTCAACATAGTGTATACATCATGCTGTGATATCTGGCATGGAGCCCCAGGTTGAGAGAGATTCATTGATCATGTATTTATTCAATTTTCTTATAATTGCTCAATCAGTTGTTTTTTTTTTCACACCAAGCTTTTTGCCTATTGTAGATTGGCTCACCTAGTCTTGTTCAGGTGCACAATCTTGTCCTTGGTTTCCTTGAGGAGGTTAGAATCTGACAGTTTGAAGGTCTGGAAAAGTATCTTTTATACAGACAACGAGTTAAAGCAGGTGCTATTAATACAGTTAACGTGTGAAGGATAGATGAGGTTCTTAAAGAAGTAAGAGGTCTTTAAGGGGCCAGAATTCTTGCTTGTTTGTAGGTGCAAAATATTTATTTTCTGCACCATAATAAATTAATTATTTTAGAAAATCATACAATGTGATTTGATGATTTATTTTTACATTCTGTCTCTCACAGTTGAAGTGTTACTATGATAAAAAAAATTACAGACCCCTCTCATCATCAAGTAGGGCAACTTGCACAATCAGTGGCTGCCAGATACTTTTTTGCTCCACTGTATTAACGCAAAGAATAATAATAAAAAAATTACTTAGCATAAGCCACTGCCCTCCAGGCAATTTCTTCTAGCTTCAGGTCTGATATAAATTACATCCGATGAGGATTACTGAATTTTTTTATACTGGTATTTCTCCTCCATGAATGAAATCTTCAATGCATGTTGTCTATGTAGATTGTCTCTCTGAAACTACCAACAAGGAAATACAGACATAACATCCCAGCAGCCTTGTTGGAAATAAAAATTGTCATATTAATAAATAAACAATAAAAATTGGCTCATACTATGGAACTATTTGTTTGTCCAAAATCATCAAATTCTTTTGTCAAGAAAAACATTTAAATCCAAAAAAAAAAGATGTATCACTGTGGCAGTGTCACTACAATTGCATGCACATAAAAACTAACACTAACGTAAAGTTATTGTTTCCAGAAACCCTCATCTCACTGAGAGTGTTGATGATAATTAATCACTTACTTTTCTATGTGTCAGTGTTGTACCTATCTGGGGAATTGTAGTAACGCGAAACTTGATATGTAAATATAGAGGTAGATTTTGTCTAATGAAATGTATCATTGTATCAAGAGCACAATTCAAATGTGCTTACTGGACTCCCCGACAACGGGACAGTTTTCCAGCACTCAGGAGTGCAATACTTTTTTTTTTTGGAAAGTCTTCATTTTTTTTTCAGTGAGTGATCGATTGTAAAAAAAAAATCAACAGTGTTTCTAAATTTTGTGATGATAATAAAAATTATTTGAAAATTGTCAAAGCAGTCTGTATTTTTTAAAGTAGTAGAATTGTTGTAACTATCATAAATATTAGCAGTATTTTTTATTATGTTGGGTATTTGTGTTTAAGCTACTTAGTTTCCTTATTTTGTTTCCATTATCATTTTAGTTTATTTCATGGTGGTTACTTCTGTTATTTTACTATTATGGTTTTGGCTCTTCCTTCCTTCCTTCCTTCCTTCCTTCTATATTAACACTTCATGTCCTTAGATATTCCCATTTCTATTATATTGTTTTTGTGTTGTTTAATTGTTTATTTGGTTCCCCTTCTGTCATTTTCCCTGTAAGTTCTGTTTATTTTCTGTATTAAGTTTTTCACAGGGGCCATTAGTGCAAAACAAGGTGGTCATATGTTTTTCACACCTCAGTATCAGGAAGGTGTTTATTGCCCAGTGTTGAACAGATTTACATGAGGAAATTCCTGCAGTGCTTTGTGCAAACATACGATAAGAAGAACACTTAAATAAGAATAAAATATGCTAAACATGATATATTGTAGTGCGGAAGGACTGGAGTCGGAGTGTCAAATGACGATGGCAACGGAAGTTGTTTTAATGACATTTATTTTTATCTGTACAGACAACGGGCAGACTCTTAACTCCTGTAGCTCCTTACACTAACTAATTAAAATGGAAAACTTCTACCACCTTAATAGTCCCCCACCGAAACTCTGTAACCTTAACTCAGGTTCCGGGTGAATTATGTCAACCCACTACACTGGCCCCCCAGAATTCACCCATACTCAAAATCCTCGCACCGGAAAGGGACCACAGCCCGACCAAAGCGGTTGTAAGTACCCGGGGCTGGAACTCGATCGGAGTCGGTGGTCGCGGTTAAAAGGCCCGTCGTAAGGTGGACACAACAGTGCGCGGTGGGCATCGTGATGGACAAACACAAACTCCGCCGTGCGTAGTGCAGGGGGGACTTGGGAAACCGGGTTGCCGTGCAAACGCCTTAGCCCCCTCCAGCAGGGAGGATCGCTGCCCAGCCGCAGACCAAGGTGCAGTGGCATCCGGAATGAAGTCCCCAGGAACTCGTAGTACTTGGCTTTAGATGAGCTCAGCCGACGGGGAACGCAGGTCCTCCTTAGGGGCCGTCCTGAGGCATGACCCAGGGAAGTTTACCCACCCAGTTGCAGTCCATCTCTCTGGCGCGGAGAGACGCCTTCATAGAACGGTGGAACCGCTCGCACAACCCATCAGCCTTGGGGTGATAGGCGGGAGTACAGTACAGCTTCACCCCCAGGCCCCTGGCAACTGCGTTCCAAAGCTCAGATGTAAACTGTGTACCCCGGTCCAAAGAGAGAACCGAAGGTGTTCCAAAGCGGGCGACCCACGTACCGATAAACGCCCTGGGCCACATCAGCAGATGATGTCCATGCGAAACCATGCGAAGGGGGAAGTGGGCCGACTAGGTCGATGTTGATGTAGTCGCACCTCCTCTCTGGAACGATAAACGGCTCCAACGAGGCCTTGGTGTGGCGGGGCACCTTCGCAGGCTGACAAGCCACACACGAATCGACCCAGGCCCGTACGTCTCTCTTCATCCCTCTTCAGACGAACCTTTTGGGCGACCAGCTTCACTGACGCTTTTCTGCCTGGATGACACAGGCCGTGAATCGTCTTAAAAACAACCCTCCGCCAGCCGGCAGGGACCAATGGTCTAGGCTGGCCGGTAGAGAGGTCGCACCACATGTTGACCCCTGAGTCGCCAACCGTGAACCTCCTCCAGGCGCAGCCAGGTGTCTGAGTCTTTGAGTGCCTGAATCCCCTCGTCCTAAGCTTGTTCTGGTCTCATACAAGCGTAGTCGAGGCCCAGCTATACTGTGTTTACGACTGTCCTAGAGAGGCAAGCTGCGACCACGTTGGATTTACCGGCGACATGTCGGATATCCGTGGTGTACTCAGAGATGAAAGACAGCTGTCGTTGCTGGCGGGCAGACCACGGCTCAGCCAACTTGGACATGGAGAACGTGAGGGGTTTGTGGTTGACGAAAACCGTGAACTCACGGCCCTCCAGGACGGAGCGGAAATGGCGGATCACCAGCCAGACGCCGAGTTGACCCCCGAAACATAAATCCACAGTCTGTGTGCCGTATGTGCGGATAGGGGTGTCGTTCGCGGATGTTAACGGAGGGCCGTGTAATCGTCCTGCGGCGTCCTCCGCTGTAGCTGGCAGTACTCCTCTGGGCGCCCGTATCACAGAGGAATCTACGACCAGAAAGGGTGTCCGTGATGAACAGCAGCCGGTTCCTTTTGCCTGCGCTCACGGCCACTACTGAGCGTAGGCTTTGACGTTTCCCGCCGCGTTGAAATTGCAAGGGGAGCGGGACCTTTTAGCCTTGGTCCAAAAACGTGCATGGAAGTAACACAAAACTGGTTTCACACAGCTGGCGACGGCAACGTGTCCTCCACCCGGGGAAGCGGCAGTGCTCGCTGAAGTGTCGGGACCAGCACTTCAGGGGTGAAACGCTGGGTGGCCAGGTAGAATCGGTCCGCTTCCTCCACTAGAGCACGCGGCTCCGTTGTAGTTGTATTCGTGAGCGCTGTCTGAACGTGCGGCGGCATGTGTTGCAGAAACAGTTCGATTAAAAGGAAATTTGGTTCCGCTCCGCCTAGCAGGTTCAACATCATTTCCATATGCTCGGAGGGCTTGCTGTCCCCCATGCCCTGAATAGCAAGTGGCTGTCAGGCTCCTTCGGGGCGCGACAGTTAAAAAGTCTTAAGGTAGCAGCTCGCAGGTAAGCTTTGAGCCATGTATATTTATCCCGGGCAGGAGGGGAGGTGATGAAACTTACTGCTCTGGCTGCAGTGGAGCTTCCGAGTGCTGAGACGACGTGGTAGTAGCGTACGTCGTCGTCTGTAACACCCCGGAGGGCGAACTAAGCCTATGCCTGCACGAACCACGTTGCTGCGGCCGACTCCCAAAACTCAGGCAGTTTGAGAACGAGGGAAAGTGCCATGTCGTTTCGCTCGATATTCTGTTCAGTCCCGGAATCTTCAGCGGGGCCGACATCGGGGTCACTAGTGTGGTGCGGAAGGACTGGAGTCGGAGTGTCAAACGACGGTGCCAACGGCAGTTGTTTTAATGACATTTATATTTATCTGTACAGACAACGGGCAGAGTCTTAACTCCTGCAGCTCCATACACTAACTGAAATGGCTAACTTCCACCACCTTAATAGTCCCCCACCGGAAGTTTGTAACCTTAACTTAGGTTCCGGGTGAATTATGTCAACCCACTACAATATATGATATATACATGATTGCAGGTGACGACCAGTGCTAAAAAGAACAGGTGCAAAGAACACATGGTCATGTGATTGAATCAGAGCAGGTGGTAGGAACAGTCTTATGGTTATTGTTCATGTGTCCATCAGCAGAAAAGAAGAAACGGTTCTTATGGCAAGATGTTCTGGTCCGAATGTTAAATATGTTTCATGTGAGTTTCACACTCACATAATGTCTAAGAAAGTTTGAAACATTCTCAGGTTAATAAAACAGTCACGTTGCCAAATCCCACTTATTTGACCACTCATAATTTCTAAGAAAAAAAGAAAGAAAAGAAAAAAACAATTGGGGACGTTTGTGATTGTTTTAAAAATGCCTTCTCTGTTTAATAACTGTAAAGAAGGTCCCGAAGATTGTTCTAGATTCTGTGACAGGTTTTTGTAGGCTGTTGGTTTGAAGCGCCCCAGTTTCTTCCCCTCCCTCTGCAGAGTGTGACAAGCATCTGTGTTAAATGAGGGACGGTAAGCCTTCTAGTGGCAGCCAGCTGTGCAGCTGAAAATGTCTTGCCTGTACATCCGTGTTTCAGCGGATCGCTCTCAGAGTATTGCGGGTTTTCTTTTTTTCCCCCATGTTGCATAAGTCAGCAGAGCAGCAGCAGCGTCCGTCGGAGCTCTGAGCAGGAGGATGGAGGCGAGCGAAGGAGACGAGAATGAGAGCAGCTCGGTGTGGAAACAGTTTCAAGCCAAAGCTAAGCCGCTGCTCAGTCCCAAGCTGGGCAGCAGAGAGTCAGAGGAGCAGAGCAAGCGGAGTATGTGGATGTTCAAGAAGACGAAGCGGAAGGAGAACGTCGCTCTGGATCGGGTTATCTCTTCCTCGCAGCCCGATCTGCTCTTCTCCTCTCAGGTGGACGTGAAACCGCAGGAGGTTCCGCTCTGCGGCAAAGCGGCCGCAAGCAGCTCACTTCTCGGCCGGGAGAAGCTGCACTCCTCCATAAAGCGCAAGTCCACCGGTACGAGCAAACCCACGGTGGCTCAGCTGGTTCAGTCTCACCACAAGAGTTCCTCGTTGGGGTCTGCGTGCCTGGAGAGGCTGACGGAGCCTCCGAGCTGCAGCCGTGTGGGCGAAACGGCCACACCGGAGGCGGCAGCGGCGGAAAACCATCTGGAGAGGAAGCATGAGGACGCGGTAAGTCCAGAAGTCCCGGGTCGGGTCAGGTTTGTGGATGCCAACACACCTGATTTTACTAGAACTTCTGCTGAAGGATGTTAAGTGTGAATGGGCGGCATGTTTATCTGAAGTAGGGAACACACTACACCAAAACATTTATTACAACTACAATAGACTAAGAACAATAATTTAACACTTCATGATCAGTTTCAAAGTAGCAGGTAGCAGCTGATAACTTTAGGTATTTAGGTATTGATTAATCCTGTGTTGGTTGCTGTGAAAAAAACAGTGTCCTGATCGATTAATTCATCTGCCTTCTATCAGTCAGTTCTGTTCCAAAGATCAAGTCAGATGAGCTGCATTTTTTTTGCCATGTGTAACAGTGTACCCCCCCCCCCCAAAAAAAAAAAAAAAAAAAAAAGCAATAGCAAAAAAGACATTAAATATATGTAGGCTAGATATGTGAAAGCAAAGACATAAAAAACACAAAGCAGATGGATTATATAATGATTTTGGCACTGTTTCCCTGATGGCAGCAGCCATACAAGTTAACAGAGGGCCTGAGGGGCCCCAGCAATGTTCTACTGAAAGAGCTATCTGGAGAAGGGGTCAAATCTGATTCAGTACACTGATAATCTTTTCAGCTCCCCGTGCTATGCTGTCCATGCTTTGAGGATGCTGGTGAGGTGTATGCTTTGGTTTCCTTAGAAATTACTGTCTACAGTTTCAGCATCCCTGTGGTTTTCATTGACTTTTTAACAGTTAAACAAATAAAGATAACTGCAATACGTTACTGGTTGCTAAAAACCTACAACCACTTAAAATAAAGCACCTTAATAGTGTCATTGTTTAAATGTAACATTAGTTACATTCCAAAGTTCTTTGGAATCCTGCAGCAGAAAATATCTCGGGAAATTTTTGTGAAAAGCAGAAATGTAGTTTATACGTTTTTGTCTGACTTATCTTTGTGCGCTAGATGTTAGGTATCCAAATGGCGTCTTAATTTGATAGGCTTGAAACTATCACCAGCTAGCACTATTAGTTAAACAGCACACTGTGTGCTCTCCTTATGCCTATCATTGTGCAGTTGAAACCAAAGGCAGGATCTGCTTCATCATGTTTTCTATTGGGTTTGTAACAAAGTTGGTTTGCAAGCATTTAGCTATGCTTTATCTTCTGTTTTGTGTTTATCCGGGAGCCCTGTCAAAAAGCTGTCCTTTATGTTAGCAGTATGCCATGAAATTATTATTTTTTAATTCAAACCATGTCCATCCCTGCAGTGGTCCTGCACACAAGCACAGTTTGGGAACTGCTATGCCTGGTGTTATCATCAGATATCTGTACTGATGCTGCATTCAGACCAACCCCATGCGTCAGTTGCGGCAAGATTACATGTAAAGTCTATGGTAGAGTACGTCAGAGGTCCGTCAAAGTCTCTGCGGTGCGTTGTGTACGTTGGCTCCGTCATATTCACTTGCGTTATATACGGCAACGCATTAACGCAGCAACAAAGAAGTTCAGCTAGTTTAACTTTTGACGGACCCAACGCAGTTAACGTAGTGCGGCAACCAATCAGACCGTCTCACTGTAGTTATGTCACTATACACGTATCTTGAATGAAGCGCGGGTCCAGTGAAAACATTTTCAACAAACGCAGATTTAAAAAATCATAAATAACACTTACCGAAGACAGATGGACAGACGCTCCTAAAGAGGAACAGAAAACCTGTAGTTGGTGTCCTGGTAGGAGATTTAAGCTCCGATACGGCCGAGGAGGTCATAAATTTAGGCGCGGGACAGACGGAAGTAGCACTGAAAGCGAACCTCATCCATAAGCAGCTCCTGGAGCAAATGGTTAAACTCCCCAAACTCAGAACGCATCTGAATAATGGGCGCTGATGCACCCTATGTCAACGTTGTCTAGCTTTATCTAGCAAATAAAGCCAAGTCAATCTCTCGTTACGATCCACCATAGTTCAGAACGTACGGCAACAGAGGAAGCCCCACCCATGCGTTGTTTTTTCCTAGAAGCAGGCTATGGAAGCCAAAAAGTACATACGTCAAACTTCATCCGTTGAATGCGTTGCCTGACGCAGACCAACTGTGCGGTGTGAATGTACCATAAGTAATTTTATGATGCACTCTAAAAGAACGAAAAGTTGGCTAAACTTAAAAAAGTAGGCAAACAGCTCCAAAGCTTTTTTGAGTAAACTCAAGTAATGCGTTTTCATTGTGTGAACCTAAATAAAGAGGGTAAACTGTTTTCAACTTATTCTCACTAATTGGCTTAACCGTGTGAATAAATCTAAAGAGTAGTTTTAAGTTTGCCTAACTCATATTTCAACTTTTCAAAAATAATGCTTTGCAGATGGTTGCCTTCATTTCTTAAGCTTGCATATTCTTCAAATTGAAAAGTCAAAGCACTTTACATTTACTAAAGGGGAACACATTCATACAGTAATAACAGGGCTTTCCATAAGCGCCGGCTGCCGGCTATATAGCCGACTACTCAATGAAGTCCAGCCGGCTACTAATTTATAACCAGGATGTGATTCCGCGCAATGCTGTGCACGACGTTAGCACGCCCATCGTATTTTTCCTTTCATACTTCAGCATGAGTCCCGCTGTGACACGGCTCTATTCTCCACCAGAATACTATGTGAACTGGGTTAGCTTTCAAACTCCGCTGCTCCGCTCGGCCCTTTAATGTACTTTTGGCCGGTCGCACTGAACTAATATCCTTCCGCCCGCTTAAGTTGTACCCAGTGTTATCATGGGGCCCTTGACTCAGGTCTAGCTAAATGGACGATGCGGAAAGGCTAAGTTCACGGAGGCGTTGTTGTTAAACCAGGCTGTCGGAGCCGTCATAGACGAGAAGCAGAGCGTCATTTTGGTAATTCAGTCCTCCCTTCAAGCGTTCAATTAGTGAAAATAAACGGATTCGTAAGAGTGTGTTTTCATTTGTTTATAAGGGAGAATTATTTGCTGTTTATTTGTGTAGCCACCACTGAACTGTTAACGTGTCATGAACTGAAATGAAGAGATTTACAACCACAGAAAGCCCGTTGATGCCATACTATGCCAGCTTGTATTGCCTGTTTTTTATTTTTAGATGTGCAAATCAGTGTTTATTGCTACTTTATATGTTGTATAATTATGATAATAATTTAGTGATAATAGTAGTAGTAAAGTAATATTATATTTGAGCAAATGTCTGAGAAAATAATATAGCCTACTTATTATTCAATTCAATTCATAGATACTTTATTGATCCGGTCACTGAAGTGCTTGAAGCCGCCAGAGCAGCGCTCCCAGTCACATAATAGTAGTAGTTGTAATAATAATAATAAAAAGTATTAGTAATCTTCTCCTGTTCATGGTTTCTTCCTGCCCAGAGGTGTGAGAAAGATGCCACCAAAAAGAAAATCCAATCAGCAGACTCTGGAAGGCTTCTTAAAGAAGAAAAGTGATCAGTTTAAGTGCTTCAGAGTTGTATTAAGATTCTGTATTCATCCTAAAAGGGACATTCATTGTTCAAATAAAAAAATAAAAAAAATAAGATTTTTTTTATTTTAATGGTGGCATTTTAATGTACACCTACAAGTGTTATATTGTTGCTGCTGCAATATTTTGAGTTGGGCATGGACTCTGATCCTGAATGGGAAGATAGTGACACAGTGAAGTTGATTAAAGAGCAGAATGGAGATATGAAACCATTAAGTTTATCATTTATGTTGGAAACGTCTTTTACTGAAGAGCATTTTTATTTTATATACATATTCTGGTGTTTACGACCAAGTTAATATATGCACATGAATATCGTGCTGTTACTTACATTTACATTATATCTGACTTAAATTACTGCCTCTAATCTGTCAATTTTAGTTTTTCAATTTTTCACAACTGAAAATAGTTTTTCATATATCCATTTTCTCTACTGCACAAGAAGCAGAACTCAAAATGTAGAGATTCTCTCTGGGAGTGACAAGGATGGATAGGATCAGTACTGATTAAATCAGAGGGACAGCTTATGTTAGATGTTTTAGAGATAAAGTCAGAGAGAGGGGCCAGATGGTTCGGACATGGTGATTATGTTGGTAGAAGGATGCTGATGTTTACTTCCTCTCTGCCTCCTCCAGGCAGGAGGAGGCAGAGAGGAAGACCAAAAAAATACATTTATGGATGTGGTATAAGAGGACATAAAGTTAGTTGGTGTGAGGGCAGAGGATAGGTCTAAATGGTGACAGGTGATTCGCTGTGGTAACCCCTGAAGAGAAAAGCCGAAAGAAAAGAAAGTTTCTCTCCACTACACAGTGGCTGATGCAGAGGGCCATACGTCCACATTGTGTCGGAAATGTCAATGATATGTTCATTTGTTTTGTCCACGTTGAGCATCAGCTTGTTGTCTCTGTCCCAGGTATGTAGCTGGTTGACTTCATTCCTATGAATGAGTCTCTACACTGTGGTGTCCTTCGCAGGTTTATTGATAAAGTTTTGTGTTAGTAGTGTGAACAGCAATGGACCGAGCACACAACCCTGAGGGACCTCGTTGAAGTAATGAGAATTGGAGACCTTCATAAGAATGGAGACTTTCTGTAGTCTCTTAGTAAGGATCTAGAGACATGTGACAGTGTTCAGAATGAGCAGGAGGAGTTCCTCTGTTAGTCTTAATTGTGGCATTAAACTCTGAGCTAAAACCAATGTGGAGGATTGTGGCATAGATGTCTTTCCAGATGAGTTAAGATGACTACTTACTACTTTGTGTACAGTTGGTTCCCCTGTCGAGAGTTTGAGGTGATGGTAATAATAGAAGCATTGGAGGCCTGAGGTTTACTAAATAATTATAATGGGTTGATGCTTTTGATTACATTATTGAGGACAGTACCTTAAGTGTCACACTAATCTGTATCGATTTTATGGATAAGGCTTCTATATAATTTCTAGTCCCTCCACACTTGAGATCCATAACTTTCAGTTGGTTTACATGCAGAAAGAGAAATTCGAATTATTGCCTTAGTTCGGCTGAAATCAGACTTTTAAAATGCATGTATACACCGTAGTCCGGCTGAAGTTGAACCGAACTGGAGTTTCAGATACTCGACTAATGCAGCTTGATAATACGGTTAGAAATTCGAATTTCTCCTCATGTATACTCTCGCCTTGAGAAGCCGAGCTATCGGGAGCTCTGCCCTCCCCCTCTAGGAAAGGACGAGCTCGGAAGCCCCGTAATAAGCGGTACATTGGTCCATTTTTGGACAGACAAAGAAACCGAGTTCATGTTGGTTTAGCTGAAGGAGCTAAACATATTAAAGTATATGGATGGAAGGAAAACCCGGAATGGCGAGCTCTTCAAAAAAGTGCAGCAACAACTGGCCAGCGTCGGTTACATGAGGATGCATGAGCAAATCAGCATACGATGGAAGAACCTTAAACAAGCATTTTTAAAAGCAAAGGAAAGTACCCGGGTTAGTGGCCATTCTCCTGTGTCATGCCCTTTTTCGAGACTTTTGGAAGAACTCCTGGCACACCGACCTTTGTCTCAAGCCAGTCAGCATGGCGTAGACATTGGGTTTACTTCTCCACTCTCATGTTAGTTGTCACAAAATTTAGCCTGGTAATGCTGATTAATCTGTGTTTTATGCATGTAGATGAGCATGTAACGTAGACAATTAAGCCAACGTTAAATATGAAAAACTTGCAATGTGTACCTATAGTAAGGCTAAATTATTATGCCTTTTTATAGAGAGTACATCGGGGGGAGGGGACGTCTTGGTGGAGACAATGGAGGTACCGTCACCACAGCCTTCATCATCATCCAGCACAGAACCTTTAGATTGTGAGACGACCTCCACTGCACTGGAGCCAGAAAGAACCAGCACCCCTTATTATGTAGCATATATTTTGCACCAACTCTTGTTTAAAAGAAAATTAAAAAAAAAACTGTATATATTGTCTTAAACATGTAACAAGAACATTAATAAACAAACAATTGCCTAACTTTGTATTTTTATTTTATTTTCTTAGTTTAAAGAAAAACAACTTCATACTGTTTCATAATCATTTTTTCTATTTCAAACAATGGTCTGCGCTGAGGAAAGTTTACTGCCATGTACTCAGTCAAAACCAGCCAGACTTTTAGGCCATCTGTGTCGTCTCTCCCATTGTAGACTCGGACACCAGGCTGTGGTACAGTAACTGGTGTTGAAGAACATCTGCTTCTGCAGCCCACTCAGGGTTGAATGTCTCCTTTTCAGTCTCACAGAAATTGTGTAGGGTACAAAAGTGGCGCTGACATGTGAAGTGAATGTGTAATGAAAGTCACTTCTCTTCATCAACACCCGCCAACGTGACTTCAGCCTCCCAAAAGCTATTTCCACCGTGGTTCTAGCTGAACTAAGACATTAAATGACTCCTGTTCAGGTGTTAGATGTGGTGAATGTGTGTATCTTTTCATTAACCACTTTGTGAGCGGATAGGTGTGGTTTCCTAGCTGGAAGAGATCAACTGCATTGACACTGATGTCTCTGGGTTCATGAAAAGTAACAAAACTTAAAAATGGCAAAACTTAATTTTAATTAACTATGTGCTAAGCCAACAGTATAAAGTAGTTCCAAAAGAGGGGAAAAAAACAGCTAAAACATTTGTAAATTAGGATAAATGGGAATCCCGGTACCTAAACATTTAACTCTAATACTACTACAATATATTTGTAATCATGTAAAAGTACAAGGTTGCCATCCAAGGCTTTACTTGCTAAACAGTGAAAAAGTTTGTAAGTGGAACTACAGTAAGGAAAGCCATCAGTTATTTATGTTAGTGGTTATAGCAAATTCAGGTATGTTGAAATTATGCAAATGACTAGATACTGAATGATTTAAAGTAGAAAATACTTGAATCATCAATATTTACATTAATGCCACATCTGTGTATAAATACATATATACACACATATGTATGTATATGTGTGTGTTTTTATATATAATATATATATATATATATATATAAATACGGTGCATTTATACTCTTTGCACCATCAACAGGGAGGCTATATGACCTGACATCTAAAGCAAATAGTAGGAAAATTCCCGCTGACAACTCATGAACTAAATAATATATATATATATATATTCAAAGCCAATACATTTATAATAGGAATATACTCACATGTCATTTATGCACACACACGTCCTGCTGCACTGCAATTCCCTAACATCCAAATGCAGTCTGGCTGGTTAGGAAGGATATGGTGAGGGCTGAATTAGAAGGTAAACAGGGCGATATTGTGTATATGTGTGAATTGCGTAAAAAAAATTAAAATGATCACGTTAATTCTATGAATTAATCAACAATGCGTTAACGCTTTAAGTTTGACAAAATATATATATATATATATATATATTGTTAGTACCTACTCAATAGTATCTGTTAAGTAGTATTTAATCAAAACAACCTGACCAGGGAACTACGCATAGAAGAGAAATTAAACTCTTGCTTTTATTATAAGAATATCTGATGCGGCTCCTGCACGGCATGGAACACAAATGGTCCCTTTTTTATTGCAATCTAATAGTCAGATTGTTGCAGAAGCTATTGGATATTTACCTTGGACAGAATAGATTACCCCTCACGGGGATTTAGCTGTTGATCTGCAGGCAGAATCTACGGTTCGCTCCAGCACTGGAGACTGCAATTATTTAATTCAGACAAAAAGTTTTAACATGAGGAGACATTTCTCCTATTGTAGCGACCAGAAGTTGAAGACTCTCAGAGCTGTTTCCTGACCCATAATCTCCTGGAGGAAAGCCTACAAGCAGCTGCTGCACAACACCTGTCTTTGGCGCACATCCGGTTCTATGGAGTCCGTCTAACCGGGCTCACTGGGATGCATGCACTGGCAGTGGCAACCTGTCCAGAGTGTACCCTGCCTCTCGCCTGATAACCGCTGGAGATACGCACCAGACCACCTTCAAGGAGAAGCGGAATTAATAATGGATGGAATATATACACCTGGACTCCATGCATAGAGTTGGGGGGGGAAAAAAGCTTCGCATTACTTACGTTAGAGGGAGGTGTGAAAAGTAATCTGTTAACATGAAGGACAGCCTTCCGATTTTTCCGTCACCGTTCTAAAACAATTGTCAAATTTGGAGAAAAATAAGCGACACCTGAAAAAAAAAAAATATATATATATTTTAAGTAGTGGACAATATGACGGATATAAGGAGTGTTACAGTAAGTATAAAGGTATGTGTATAAATTGATGGGTCAATACAATGAAAAGGGGTTTTAAAAACTGTTAAGAGAGGTTGTTTGGACAAATCTGAGACTAGTTGGATGAAAATGGCTGTAAAGTGATTTTAAGAAGGGATAAAGACAATCGTATGGATGAAAAAGTGTCAGAAAAGGGATGAGAAAAATGTATGGGATGAAAATGTGTTGAAAGGAGGAACAAGAATGATGAAAAAGGTTTTCTCGAGTTTCTACTCTCTTTCTACTCTTACTCTACTCTTAGTCAGGTGTATAGCCCTGCAGAATGGCTACAAAGGTCAATCTCTTTACAACTGAATGCACAAACTGATCAACAAACTAACATATGTTGACAATAAATGTAGAGCTTTTAGTTCTGAATTTTAACTGATATGAAGAACTAACATGTCAAAGTTCTTCCCCAACATTAATGAGCAGGAGGAAGTTCATTTTGAAAGCAGGTCTGACATTAGAACAGCTCAATGTCATAAAAAAATCAATTATATATACTATAAAGTCTTAGTTTGATTTTTATGAGATCATTTCTAAAATAAATAAATAAAGAATGCTCATTACTCCAATGTGGAGTTAAGTAAGAAACTGGAAGCGTTCTCACATCTGGAGAAAATTAAAGAGCTGAAGAAAGAGGGGGATTAGCAACTTTAGTTTCAGACTTCCCAAACAAAGAGGCATGTAAATGTTAGGGAGAAGCTCTTTTTAATTTTTTTTCTTTTGTAATACTCCATAAAACATTAGACGCCCCCCCGTCAGAATATAAACTATGTCAATTACATGATAGCTGCAGATGTAAGGAACCATGAAGAAAATAAATGTATCGTCAGAGTGTTGCGATAAATGTAAGAGGTTTGTCTGGAAAGAGTCAGCGGTTCCTGTGGAATGTCAGAAAGGCACAGCCTAGAGCTGTGTGGTACTGAGACACTGATGGAGAAAGTCAGCCGGCCTTACAGGAGAAAAGAAAAAAACCTTGTCTACAACAGGTTTTTCTTAACTTTGAAGCACATAATAATATGCCCATTAGTTATTTTCTGCATCTTTTAGCTTTGATAGCACCAAAGCACTTGTTCCTCCTAACTATGACAGCTTATGGATATTTTTGTTTTGCTGTTTTTTGCTTGTTTTTTTATCCCTGTGGTGGACTGGCGACCTGTCCAGGGTGTACCCCCACCTCTTGCCCAATGACCGCTGGAGATAGGCACCAGCAACCCTTTGAGGATTAGCGGATTACATAATGGATGGATGGACGTTTTTTCCTTTTTAACCCAAATAGATACTTTGAAATTTGAGCTTGGGTTTATCCTAATAGATATTTCAATTACCATGCACAACAGTATAACTTTGTGGGTGAGGTTTTCTTAAAACCTTTTGACTCAAAATTAGACTTATGAACCCCATAGTTGGATTAACATTTGTACTAAGTCAGGTAAACAAGGTTGTAATAATAGCATAAATATCTTATATATTGGATTTAGATACCGTGGAGTGAAAAAGTATTTAGTCATCCACAATTGTGCAAGTTCTCCCCCTTGAAAATATGAGAGAGGACTTTAATTTTCATTATAGGAACACTTGAACTGTGAGAGACCAAATGTTAAAGAAAAATCCAGGAAATAATTGTGTGATTTGTAACGAATTTATTTGTGTATGGTGCAGAAAATAAGTATTTGGCCCATAACAAAAATTAATTTCAATTCTTTGCAGTGTAACCTTGGTTGGCAATGACGGAGGTCAAAAGTTTCCTGTAGGTCTTTACCAGGGTTGCACACACTATAGCTGGTATTTTGGCCCATTCTTCCATGCAGATCTTCTCTAGAACAGAGATGTTTTGGGGCTGTTACTCGCGACCACAACGTTTCAATTCCCTCCACAGATTTTCTGTTGGATTGAGATCTGGAGACTGGCTAGGTCACTCCTGATCCTTAAAAAGTTTTTTATGTATCCACTGCTTCATTGCCTGGGTTGTGTGTTTGGGATCTTTGTCATGTTGGAAAAACCTAGCCATGTTTCATCTTCGGTGCTCTCACTCATGGAAGGAGGATTTTGCCCAAAATCTCATGTTACGTGGCCTTATTCATGCTTTTCTTAGTACGAATCAGTCATCCTATCCCTTAGCAGAAAAGCAGCCGCAATACTTAATTTTTCCACCACTATGCTGTACAGTGGTGGGTATAGTATTTTAGGGATGTAGCTCAGCGTTCTTCCCCCTCTATACATAGTGAGTGGAATTTGGAAGAGTTCTATTTTGATCTCATCTGACCACATGACATTCTCCCAATCGGCATCATCTAGATGGTCTCATGGTGTATGGCAAACTTTAAATGGGCCTGGACATGTGTTGGTTTAAGTAGGGGGACTTCGGGATTTTAATCCATGACCATGTTGTGTGTTACTAATAGTAACCTTTTTTACTGTGGTCCTAGCTCTCTTCAGGTCTTCAACCAGGACCCCCATGTAGTTTTGGGCTGTTTCCACACTGTTCTTTAGATCATATTTACCCCACACATAGAGATCTTGCATGGAGCCCCAGGTCGGGGGAGATTATCGGTGATCCACCTTCTAATAATTGCTTTGGATCTCTTCTAACCAACCCTCTTTTCTATTGTGGATTGACTCATTCCAGTCTTTTGCAGATGTACAGTCTTGTCCATAATGACAGCTTTCTGGTCCAGGTCTTGGTGGAGGTTGGAGTCTGACTGTTTGAAGAGATGGACAGGTCTTTTTTATAGAGATAATGGGTGTCATTTATCAAACTTTGCGTACGACTAAATCAGGGTGTAAGTGTTGCGTACACAAAAAATTTACACTTTTCGGCATTTATCAATATGGACGTGAGCGTACAATGCGCAAAAAATATACACCAAGTCAGGAGGTGGTGTAAATTTTACACCCATTTAATCCTTCATCGCAACATGCAAAAAACCTACATAAAATTCAAGATTTAGACAATATTAAACATTCCCGTGCTGGAAAAACCATGCCTACACCTCTCACATTACAAATATGCAATTTCATGAAGTTATTTTGGGTTATATCATGATCGTCTTTCATATTAAATGAACAAGGGGCGCCTCGCACACCACAGGGCTCCAAATTGTAGTCAATTAAAAAAGTTAGTGCCTTAATTGCTGCAGTTAGTGTGCGAGTCGTCTTTTTTCTTCCTTTCAATATTACCCATGTTTTCGGCTGCCCAATATTTTTGGAACGGATGTGCGTGCTGATCACCTTTTTATGATAGTCTGTCATTAAAAAAGGTGCAAAATGTGAATCTCTAAAGTCTCTCACAAATTATCAATTTCTCAATAGCAACAGCATACAAAAAGGTTCTCTCTCCCCTAATGTGGCTTAGATAAAAATAAAAACCTAAATAGACCTAAAGTGGCAGTGAAACATTCACAATGTAAACATTATGTAACAGATATTAATATAAATGAATAAAAAGTAACTAGAAATGTTCTATGTACAACATGATGTGCAATGTATGGTTACAGCTTAGATGTTTTTATAAGATGTGGGGTCCCACTGCAGGTGCTATCCATACTGGGCGTTCTGGCCACCAGCTGTGTAATATAACAATGAATAACTGCCTATCATGCTTTAGGTGACAAAGGTTGTTGGAGCATCTAATAACCCTCCATTCCAAGCGCACACAAGACGCAACATGGAGCTGGGTCTACCTGTGACCTATTTTCTGCTAGTGAAGTTCATCTTTTTAACAATCTTGGTCGTCTGCCGTTCAGCCATGTCGCAAAAACAAGGCGTGGAAGAGGCGGTTGGTGAATATTTATAGGCCTGACTTTCATAAATACGCTCGTTTCATCCGTGACATTTATCAACAAGCGCAGGTCTTTACACACAAATTTGGGCGGATCCGACACGTTCATAAATCCCACGTTGGGTCTTGCGTATTTGGAATATACAGCCAAAATATGCACAGTTTTCTGCGCAAGTTTGGTAAATGAGGCCCATTGACTTCAAACAGTTTCCATTAATACAGGTAACGAGTGGAGGATAGAAGAGCTTCTTAAAAAAGAAATAACAGGTCTGCATTGGCCACAATCTTTGCTTGGTTGTAGTGGCAAAATACTTATTTTCTGCACCATTATACAAGTAAATTCTTAGAAAATCATCAAATTTGATTTTCTGGATTTTTTTTTGCATTCTGTCTCTCACCGTTGACGTACAAATAATGAAAATTACAGACCTCTCATCTTTATAGTGGTAGAATTTGCACAATTGGTGGGTGACTAAATACTTTTTGGCCCACTGTATTTGTACAGTGTATTGTACCAATGCTTATAGTTTTTAATCACATCTAACATTTATAGCATTCATATGCTTACTGCTCTTTGGGAATTTCGGAAACCATTGATCTAAATAACATGTTTAGAAACAGGTCTGTTTGAGGTTCACACTGTATGACAGCGTTAATATTAAATACCATAGTTTCACATTGTTACCACAAAAATTTTAGAACATAATGTAACTACTAATATTGTAAAGAAAAGCAAGAGGAATTCCTTCTACTATTAAATTGCACCATGACTATTCCATTTAAATTAAAAAGTTCTTTATTCATCCCAAAGGGGAAATTTAATGTTGTTGTAACTATCATTCCAGTAGCTTCAAAGAGTCATTGTGGATGGTGATGCTGTGGGCAGGAAGGATCTCCAGTTGCAGTCAGTCTTGCAGTGAATCTGAAGAGGCCTCTGACTAAAGACTGTTGCTTTATGACAGTCTCATGACATGCTAAAAGCTCAATTCTCCGCCATGGAGACAATACTTTACAGTAACTTGTCCAGAATGACACCATCAGTTGTTGGTAAGAACTGCTAATCCACCTCATTTTCTATTACCCCTCCTCTTTAAATCTTTGTCTGGCTGTATGGTTAGAAAGTTGGACAGAAAGACATGGGAATGGGGATGTGATCTTTGCCCATTATGATCATTGGCAGTGATGGTTTGAAATTCTTCCCTCTCTCTGTTCTTTGACGTTATTACCATAATCCTTAGTTGTTTATATTTATGGTTCTATTGTGTTGGGTTATAATTTTCATTCAGTTCTCATCATTTTTAGTTCATACCTCTTTGGTAATTCTGTTTTACTTTATTTTCTCATAAGGATTATTGTTATCTGATTTGAATTGTTTCTTGTTTCTACTCATGATTTCCCTCTGTTATCTTATTCTCCTCTCCTTCCGGTACTTTTACTTTGTGGTTCACTTGTGCTTCTTCATTCCTATTTACTTACTTAGATTTGGTCATTCTTAGTAACCCGTTTATTTAGTCTTTCCTTCTGTATTTAAAATAATTTTTGTCAGTTCTTTTCTGTTTCATGATTCTACCTTTGTTTTGTTCCTTTTTTCCTCCTAGCCATTCTGCTTCCCTACCCAGCTGCTAATTACCGCCATCTGCTCTCTCACTCCCACCTGCGTCTGATTAACTTGATTACATTTTTCTTAGGTTGTGTCATTCATCTCTCACTTTTCACTCAGTATTTAAGAAATCCTCTATATATTACATGCTACTGGATGCTCCATCTTCTTTACCTAGCCATGTTGTCCTTAGTGTCTGTTGGTTTCGCCATTTTTTCAATAATTTATTTTTATCTGCATTTGGGTTCTAAATCCAAAAACCTTGCCCATTATATGTCTCTGCTACAGATATAATAATGTTATCCATACCTTTTATGTAATTATTTTAACTTGTTTTGAGTAAAATTATTGAATAAACACCTTGAATATTTTGGAGTAATTTTCAAGAAATTTTTGTGCCAAATAATGTCCTTGTTCTGAAATAACAAAAATAGGGAGATATTAGGTTGTGAATTAGTTGTTCTGTCTGTTCAGGTAGCCCACCTTCGGTAGGCTACAAAGACATTCCAGTCTTCGCTTTCCAATGGTTGTTTTCAACCAATGTGAGAAGAAATATTTTGCTACAGCAGCCTTGTAATTATTGGAAAAATGTAATCGCCTCCTTTCAGCAAGCTGACTAGCAGTATGCAGCAATAGGTAGGGGAGAAGCAGCAGTGTGGTGTTTGTTGAGAAAATTGCTCACTCTAGAACTTTCTTTGGCAGCTCAGTAAGTGGACTTCATGACTGAATACAGAGAACTGAAGTGGGCTGTATGTTTAGGGCAGCTAGGCTGTGCACAAGAAACGGTGGGAAGAGTTCAGTCATTCTGGAAGCATAGAATTAGTGATGTAAGTTTGGGACTGTGATCAGCAGGCCTTCTAAAATTAAGTTTTCCAAACATACTGTCCTGGAAAAAGTGCCAGGACACACCCAGAGTTGGTTAAACACACCATATGCCCCTTCTGAGCCAGGAAAACCTGCAAGTAGTTAATATACTCATATCCCTTTATTTTGCCTGTCTTTCTGATCTTTACTGCTTTCGAATAAAGGGAATTATTTTTTTAGATACTTAAAATTAATCATTTCATGTGTGGGAAATTCTGGCTTTTTAAGTCTAGCCTGGGTAAGGCGGCAAAACTTCCTTTGTCTGCATTTACTAGCCTAAAATCTCTCTAGGTGACCTGATGAGTCTGTTGTCCTGATCTCTGTGGTCATACCCTAAAGTGCACCCTTTAGTTACTCCTAATCCACTGGGAAGGGATTATTATTCAGCCAACCAGCTTGGCTCCTTGCTATCCCTCTGTTGTTTTTTTTTGTTTTTTTCATCCAGCAACTTGACTTGGTCTCTTGGTATCTTCTGATTCGGAGTTTTCTTTGAGACTTCCTCAGATTCTCTGCTTTTCTCTGTTACTCATATCTGTGTTGAACTTTTCCTATCCTTTCTTCCCGTGTACTGGGACTTTTTCTTTTGAGGCATCCTCTTGTTTTGTCTCTGACCCTGGATCTTTTAATAAGTGAAGCCCAGGTGGCACAGCCCTGTCTAGCGATCCGAAGGTTTCTTCGCTCTGCCTCTGCAGATGACCCCTTCTATCTCGCCTCATCATGTGAACGGCTGCTGTCAGTAAGTGTTTCCCTTCTAACTACTTTGTCCTTTCTCTTCTACTGCTAGTTTATAAACGAGATATTCTTTATTTCGATCTTAAAGGCACTGTGTGTGGTTACAGCTGTTATAATAGACATAGGGAAAGTAAAAGGCTGAGGTGAAAGAAAAATTTTCACTCTCTCCATATATATGTTTAAAGCTAAGGACAAACCAGTCTAAATCATGCCTTAGAGTAAAATCCCCAGCATGTTGGACCTGATTGATATTGATGGCCTTCTGTCAGATTACTTGGACTCTTGGTTTCTTTGTCTACTGTGGGTGAGGAGTGACCCAGACGGCGGTCCGGATTATGCTACTTTATTTGTTCGGATAAATTTTGCCCAAGCTGTAGATTCCTGATTTCTTGAAGTTGTTTCTTCATGACGAACATTACAGAAGCTATAGCAGTGGATTTTGTTGTAAAATGTGGACAGTTCTAAAATTAAAAATATATAAAGGAAATACAGATGACCTTTACAAGGTTTAATGGGTATAAAACGGCCTGACTCACTGACAGCTGAAAGCAAGCACCTGCGGTTCTGAATCTTCGCCCCCCGCACATGTGTGCAACGTGAAATGAGTATCCGCTGAATGAAACTAAAAAGCAGCAGCAGTGAATAAAATGTTTTGTAACAATATATACACAGTAACAATAAAGTTACTGTGTATATACTTGTCTTTGTTTGACATCGTGAATCTTCTGGCGCTGATCCATAATTGGAAACCTGGCATAAAACTCATGAAGGGGAATCAGTGAGTTGCTGAGATTGGACTCTTTTGTTGTTGTTTTTTAATGGACTGCAGCACTCTAATTTGACCACAAGTTATTCTTAAATATTACGCATTTAAAAAATACCTTACAGAGTGACCGACTTTCAACTAAAGCATTCCAATAACTTATCACAGTAGTGTCTCCAGTTTTGTCTCAGGTTCTTTCCTGAAGCAGAGATAAAGTTCAATATCAGCAAAGAAAATAGACATGAAGAATGATGATTTGAACATACAAAAAAGAGGAAAACATACTAACACCCAATCACTAAGGGTGTATTCAGACCAAAAAAGTCATTTAGTTCAGTTGTTTGATCTGAACCAAAGGCAAACATTTTTTTTCCTTTGGTGTGGTTTGTATTCAGACTGTTAAGTTTTGCAAGTAGACTATATTTTGTAAACACATCTACGTGTGTGACGATCGGTGCTGCTATTGGACAACAATGACGTGGGCATAGCTAAGCGCAAAGACCCAGACATGGATGTAAACAGCAGCAAAATCATATGGATATTAGAGCTGCAGGATGGATGCGAGGGCGAAGAAACGCGGAGAAGAGCAAGATGAAAAGGCTGGGAGGTGAGCAAGCATTTGGCAAAGCTGCAGATGAGACCGGAGAGGAATTGGAGCAGCTGGCTGTTAGCACCGGGGCCAACACCCAGCTGCGAGAGCTGCGGCAGAACAAAGCTGGAGAGTGATGGAGCAGCCGGACTTAATCGAGTTTTTTTCTGAGTTTTCGAGATGTGTGGCGACGTGGTTTGTTGAACTGATGGTTACAATCAGAGGCAAGGTTGAAACAATGACTGAGGGATGAGAGGTAAGTGTAGCAGTCTTCAGACTGAAGCCAACCTTCTTTGCTGTTCACCTATTGCTCAGCTGTTGATTCTGAGAAAACTGTCGTGTCTGTGTCATGGTCTCCTGACAATTGCTTGTCTGAGCAGCTCATTCAGTGTAAGTTTCGCGATGCTCTATTTAAAAATCTGGAACAGTGAATGCGTGCAGTAAACAGAAGGAGACAATGTGCTCTGCTCGCGCTGACCCCCTGACATGCTGGCAGCATGATTAAACAGAAGACAAAGATGCGGAATTAACAACATTCACTACAACATGTGGGATATTGATTTTTGGCCCTATGAGTCAAACGCGTGGGCTAAATAATATGAATGATATGACAAAAAGGCGCATGTATTGTGGAGATGGTTCGGATTGAGACTGTTTGTATTCAGACCGAAAGCGAAGCGGATCTCTGTCTGTTTGGAACTGGACCAGGACCACCTAAAAAAGGTGGTCTCGGTCCGTTTCTCTGATCCGCAGCAGGATTCGTTTGTGTGTATTCATACCTGCATAAAAGGTCCAGACAAGCGATCCAAACGAACTCTGGTCCGTTTAAAGTGGACTAAACGGTGCAGGTCTGAATACACCCTCAGTTTCATCCTTGTGGTTCTGTAACCTTATCCACTCTTGCTTCGCCTTCCCTGGGCAGTTATTTGGTTATATATGCTAGTGGCTACTAGGTTGGACTGGAAGAAACTGATTATGTGGTCAGGCTGGCTTTAAATACATAATGAGTTGAGCTCAGGAGAAACTGAAATTGATTGATTGATCTGTGTCACACATGTGTGGATAATCATTGGTGTAAGCCAGGAGTGTAGCTGAGCTGGAGGGCATTAACTGCTTATTTTACTCAATAACATCAAATCTGTTTGTAACTTCAATGTAGTGGGTTTTTTAGGCTATTGTTATCCATATTAACTTCAGACAATCATAGAAATAGAAGACTGTACATGTGTTTAGAAGTTATGATTAAAAGTTTTTCCTAACATAACCACTTATGTAAAATGGTAACAATAGTTGTTAAACCCATCCTTGGGCCTGAAGCATACGTGTGAGTAAAAACAAAAGCAAAGCTTTAAAATAGCCATACATTGGAGTGTTTGACGGGATTCTTATGGTCTAATGCTATTCTCAGCTCGGCCATTTGCTTCCTGATTTAGTGCCACGCAGTTAATTCTTACTAAGCCGGTTCTTAACCCTGCCAGTTCTTGTCACTCATGTAATATAAACTTCTTACCTTGTTCTGGTGCTGTTTCCTTTCTTGCTGATCACACTTATCTGTTGTCCTTCTCCTTCCTATTCAGCAAAACCATCCATTATAAGTTCAGTTTATTCAATTTGAGGTTTTCTTACAGGTTAGTAGCAATAAATATTCTACCAGCAGCGAGTGCGTCTGGTGGTGTCATCACTTTGATGAAACAAGGACTGGTTTTAGAGCTTAAAGCTAGTAAAATTGCTGGTGAGACCACAGTGGATCTCTGTCATTCTGAAACAACTTTAACTCAAAAAAAGAAAAATGCAAACATTATGTTAACATTTAGGGCACATCATGTTTCCAATAGATAATCATTTACATATAAATATCTGGTTTCTTAAAAGAAAGACTGTGGAAATCTGCAAAACTTCCATGATCCATATGTTAAATTTATTGTGAGTGGGATGTTTTTCATTGTCATCTTAAAAGCTTCCACTCTGTATGTCAGTATTCTCCGTTTTTTACATGGTTCTTCCTGACCGTACCCCCCCACTTTTCTTTGGACTGACAATCATACACAAATAGATAGCATTCAACAAGATTAGAAAGGAAATGTAAATATGAAAAAATACTGTTAAGAATACTAATAAATAAAGCTGTCTCCTGCAACTATTAGACACATCTCTGTTTCAACATACCTAAATCAAATAATTAGGTAATCAATAGGACCCCATAGAATCTAACTGCTTAATGAGGAGGCTATTTAACCACACACACACACATAATGTTAAAGTAGGGGTGCTGGGATTAATCCCCCAGCAAAAAATGGGCAAAAAATGCTATGATGAGCACACTGAATCTTTTCTTTATTAAAATTACATTTATTGACCTCTGCCAGGAGGTTCATGTTTTAGTGCCTGTCTATCTGTCTGTCTGTTAGCAAGATAATTTAAAAGGTTAAGAACGGATTCTGATTAAATTTTCCAGAAATGTCTGCAATGGGACCAGAAGGAATGATTAAATTTTGCCATTAATCCGGCATGAAACGCGTATCCACCCACCGACCAGCTTTGCCATTGTGGACTATTCTCCTGTGTCAGAGACCTCACATACAGCTGAACTTGTGCAACAACCCCTCTACAGTTTGACCATATGCACAGAAATTTAATGGTGCATGCCTGAATCTCCCCTCTCTGCTGGAGAAGCACAGTGACAGCAAGAACACAGAGGAATGTCTCATGAACAGACATTTTTTTGGAAAAGTACCAAAAGTAAAAATTAGATCACAACATGGAATGGGGAGGGTTGAATGGCCCAATTGGAATGTTTTTTTTTTTCTAGTTTACACTTTGCATTTATTTGCATTCTTATCTGTTAACAAACCTTTCTGCTGATTTGCTTATATATAGTCCAGAGCAAAAACAAAATTACAGGGACAAATTTACTTCCTAAAAAGTCCTTTGTAGAGCCGATCATATCTATCTCGCTGTCAACATAGTGGCCTGAAACTCCCGCCTCAGTGTCCTCCAAGGACCCTTTAGTATTACCCAACACGTGAAGTGCCCTTTGCACATCCGAATAAAACATTTGTTCAATTTTATATTATTTCCTTTTCAAAGATACTGACTCTTAAAAAAGCATGACACCATGGTAATAGTAAACAAATGTTAATATAAATGAAAAATAAAATTTGCAGGGGTGACGAGTTGGGCATTTTATTCACAGTGGCAGTAGCCACCCTTAGCCACCACTTGGGGGCGTCTCTGTTTCTGTAATACCTGGAGTACAATAGACCACCATCTGATGGGAAAAAGGAATCAAAGTCAGAATAGTCACCATGTCAGCAGAAATGGCAACCAAAAAATAAAGTTAAAGGTGCCACTCTGGGCAACATGTCAAAATAAATAAATAAAATAACTGTCACTTTAAAATTTGAGCTCAGGTCCAGGTAATAGTGGGCAATATAAAAGGTATACGGTAGAAATGATATAAATGTATCCAAAGGTAATGATTTTGACTACATCACCAAACCATGGTTACTGAGTTTGATGATGTCATCAAGCTGCTCCTACATACTTTGTACTAAGTATGCAAGGATACTGATGTTCAGTGTTTGTCTTCACACTCGATATTGGAAGATTAGTTTGTTGTTTTGCATTTAACAGAAAAGAAACCTGTTGAACTTGAATCATTTCAAATATATGCAGGTTTCTTTCTGTACAATATTAAATGCATAAATAAGAAACCAGGAAAGCACACAGTTTTGAACTTTATTTTCATATTTAGCTTTTATTTTACTTTAAATGTCTTCATGTTTATTTATGTTTTGAGAAGTTTTGTATTGCATTATTTTTGAAAAAATAATTGAATATTTTTTTTAATGCATTTTAGACAGGAAACGTTCTCATAATGGCATTCTAAACATTTTTGAAATTGTTCTGCTGCAATGTGTCTGGAAGGTGAGAATGTTCATAAGTAGTAATTTTTAACATATATAAAGAAAAAAAAGATTACACCAAAATACATATCGCTACAAAACATGCTTTAGATTATATCGCAATATAGATTTAAGGCCATATCACACAGCCACAGGTCCAGGTATGTTTCCCCTTGAACCTGGTAAAAAAGTATTTTTTTTTTTTTTAGAAAGTCACTGTCACGACAAAAGATGTTACTACTGGAAATAAGAACATAAATGTAACTGATCCTTTTTTTTATTTATACTTTGTAGTTTAAACTGATTTCTAGTAACTTCTGATGAGTAATCCATCACTTCCTGTTTCCATAACCTAGTTTAGTTTACTTAGCTACTGGCTAGGCTGGATGTGGAACCATAAAAATCCAAACCCCAAAATTAAAGAACTTAAGCAAAATGTTGCATCTTTGAGTCTCAGAGTAATCACAACTATTACTAGCGACCGGCCTGCTGGCTGCTTGGGAGTGATATGAGACAAGAAAAAAGATCAAGGATGTGGAGTTTGTTAAACCCTATTGTGTGGGATCGAGTATTTCAACATGGAATTGCCATGAAACAAAAGGGTAAATTTGTGGAAAAAGTACCTTATGCAGAATGTTAATTTTCCGTTAAGTTTCCAAACTCTATTGGACATTGCTTTGACAAAGCTTACAGTTAGAGATATGTTTATAGGTAGTTAGAGTCAGGTTAGACAGGTAGATAGGAAGAGACGGGTTAATGTTAGTAGTCAGGCAGAGTGTCAAAAGTTAGGAAGAGATAGGAAGAGGTAGAGTAGCTAGGTAGAGATAGATTAATGTAAGCCAGGTAAAGATCCGGAGCCGGTCGCGGCTTACCGCCGCAGAAGAAATGCGCCCCACGGGGGCCAGCCAGCGCCGGAGAGAGGTCCCTCAAGGGGATCCTCCCGCACAGTGCGGCCGCCCATTACCTGCCGGGTTGAATCCCCCGGGCAGACTGTGCGGACCCCACCCGTTTATCTCTTAAACGTTTCTCGCCCTCTTCAACTCTGTCCTCTCAGTTCTGTCAATTTTTCCTTAAGATAGTTGTCGACTATCGGTCTCGTGCCGGTATTTAGCCTTAGATGGAGTTTACCACCCACTTTGGGCTGCATTCTCAAACAACCCGACTCCGAGAAGACCCCGGCATGACGGGGGCCGTTACCGGCCCTACACCGTCCACGGGTCAGGAGGACTCAGACAGAGTGTTGGTAGCCAGGTCTCCTAGTAGCTAGGAGACAGGTTAATGTTAGTAGCTATGCTGCTTTAGGCTAGGCTGTTGGAGGACATTATTAGGGTCTGTTCCTACTTTCTCTCCTACTTCTCCCCAACTGCATGATGTGCTGTCAATTCAAGCACTAACCTGTTTTCTATTATAGTAGGTGCTCCGGATTAGCCCTGCTTGACGACCCTGACTAAGATGGCATTGCAGTGACGGAAAATTCTCCACGTCCTGCAACAAACTTCTGCATCAGTTCTATTGCTCTTTCTGTGTCTCTGTTATGTATTCTCCAAGCCACAGACGGTCGCGGCAGATAACCGCTTGTGCTGAGCCTGGTTCTGCCGGAGGTTTCTTCCTGTTAAAAGGGAGTTTTTCCTTCCCACTGTCGCTGCATGCTTGCTCAGTATGAGGGATTGCTGAGAATTCACGACGCAATCTTCTGTGGTTCTGTAATTTCTACACTAAACATTGTATTGTAATAACTCTTTTTGTAAAGTGCCTTGAGATGACATCTGTTGTGAAATGGCGCTATACAAATAAACTGAATTGAATTGAATTGAATTGTTAGAGTACACTGAATATTTTAAACATCAACATTAGATTTTAAATAAAAATCTTACCTAGAGTCAGATTCTTTACTCTGCCAGGAAGCCAAATGTGGATCATCACTGTTTCCTTGAACAGGGCATCGATCCAAAACGTAAGAATCAAGGAAATGTTTCAGGAGACACAGAATCAACCTTCTACCAAGTGATGAAAGGAGGTTGATATCATCACATAACATACTATTTTTTTTCTCAGATAGCGTTTTTATTATCGGTAATCCTTAACCATCCCAATAGCTAGCAATAAAGGCTTGAAATATTTCACTCTATGTATAATGACACTATATATATATATAGGATCTGGGCTGATCTGGAGAGATTGTACAAAAAGTAATAATCTAAGATCCCTTTTTCGGGACGCCGTTTGCAAAGAGACAACAACATATGAGCTGACATGTGTTGCCACTGTAGATTAATTAAAGCAAAGGTTTCCTAGCATTGCATGTTTTCCCCCCTGAAGAAATGCAGCCTTCACAATGGATGCTGTTAAACGTGTCCAGCACTGTATGAACAATATTGTTTGTTTAAGCCTGTTTATTACCCAGCATGGTGCTGCTAACCTTATCTTTTGAAGTCATGACGTAATGTACAGTGTTAGCTTTTCGCCACTTGTAGTGTTTGCATGTTGGCCAGTAAGTTTCAGTTTGGTCCCGTTAAACCAGTGAACCTTCTTCTTCTTACTGTGGCCCTTTGATTTGTGGTCAAATTCAACAGGGCTTCTTATTTTTCAACAGACTTATTTCTTTAAGGTCACTTTTGGAAAGAACATAACTGACACAGTCTGATGTAAAAAAAATGCGAAATAGAAGTTTATATTTCAATTTTGACATTACCTGAGACATTATGCTGTTTCAAAAGATTTAGTTATGCTTTAATCAATTCCATACTGTTCAAGAGTATGACAGCAAGGAAAGTAAAATAATATTTAAAAAGAGGTCAAATTTGATTTTCAATTTAAATGTTTTCATTGGCCAGTTTCTCTTTTCTTATTAAAACTGAAAATTGTGTATGATATTACCATAATTTGTATCTGAAGTTCATCCAGCTATCGTGCTCCATTCATTTCTCTCTGCACTAAAATTAATCCTTTTTTGTCTGTCATTCTTCTTTCATTTTTAAAAGTCTGTCTACTTTAATCAGGATTATCACCATGGAGATTTGTCCTTGAACTTTTTTTTTTTCCCTACTGTACTTTTCTATTTTTCCGATTGTGTTTAGGCTTTTCAGTGCGTAGAAGAATAGGTAATGTTAGTGTTTGGGGCTCAGCTCTGCCCCCTAACAGTGCAGCGTTACTAGTAACTGATGGGTGCCGTAGAACCAATCATTGTAGTGTTATTGCTGAATTTGGCTTATTTGCAGTCAGTTTCCTTCTCAGTTTGAGGTGTTTCCAACAGCTATGGGGAGTGGTCGTAACCCGTCACCCTGATGTAACTGTCAGCTGGGCCAGAACTTCCTCGCTGTGTCACAACCACATTGCATACTGACAAAGGTTTTTGTGTAAAGTGTTGAACATCTTGGACTCTTCAGAGTTGTATCTAAATGTGAGATACATTTAGTTTATTATCTAGTTTGTAGACCACAGAGATCAGTTGCAGCTATAACAATTGCTAGAGGAGACACTGGATTATCCGTGCCCTTAGTGGGAGTGCAGCAGGTTGGTTCAGCTTTCCGGACTGTAGTTACCTCCAGCCCTGCGGAGCTGTGAATAATTCATGTATACCTCTTGTTGCTTACTGCTCTGATTTTAGAGATTGGACACTCTTACCTCTTGTAGGTTTTATTCAGCATTTCTGCTACATCATGTTTTATCAGATCCCGTCTGTCTGAATGGTCCAACCTCAGATTTTTATCAGTGTCTGCTTTATCTCCTTGTACGTATTGCCTCATTACTTGAGCAATTCCTGCTACTGTGTTGCATGTAGTGCTGATCTGTGAGATTGTGAGATTTGCATGTCTTTTACACTGGCAGTAATTTTCCTCTAGATCCCAGTTCTCCCAATACTGGACTATGGTCTGATTCCAGACTTCTCTAGAGTTGTAGCCAAGCAAAGATCAAGGTCAGATAAATATTTCATTTAACCTTTACATCCTCTCTAGCATTTTGTTTTTTCAGGTTAAAGAGTGCATGCTACAACCGTCTTCAGCTTTTAAGACAGTCTAGGTCCTGGGATGTCTGTTCGGGATGGCAATAATCTGATGGATTATTACTATTTCTAAGAAGAATGTTAAATGGGTTCCAATTAGGCTAGTCTTGGAATAAATATTTACCCCTTTAACTTTAATATTGGAATTCTATGCAATACACCAAAACAAAGTAGAACACTGATTTGAAGTGGAAAGAAAAGGCAAGGCAATTTTATTTGTACAGCACACTTTCAAAGACATGATAATTGAAGGTGCTTTACATGATCTGGTGGTAAACAAAACATATGATAAAAGCATGGAAAGTGAAAAGATCAATTTAGACATAAGGGAATTATCTGGAGGTGAAAATTTGCTACCTTTAGCCTCACATGTCTGTCTTTATTGCAGTTTGAGTAACTAAACATGAATCACTTGCAATTATTATCTCTTCTTACATTGCCAATACATAAGGGACTATCTGGAGGTGAAATTTAGCTAGTTTCACAAACTACTAGCAGTTACTTTCACCTCCTTACAGTGCCAATAAATTTAATAAAACATTAAAAGCATAATAAATACAACTTCAGAGAAAGTAGCAAGCAACATTTTGCATTATTTGATGCATGGTTTTTAAAATAATTTACCAAATTGAGTGGGATTTGCCTTAATCAAAATACAGAGCAAACACCTGCATTTCGAGATTATCCGAGCAATGTTGGCCATCAGGGCCTGCAAAGCCTTCTCTGTAGGCCCAAACATATTCAGAAAAGTACATCTATTTATTTTTTTGTAAATACTTTTAAATAAAATAATTCTCCCTCTTCTTTTCTCTTTATTTCATACTATATCCACTTGGTTGTGATACTTCCACTGTTATGTATTATGGTAGAGTTTTTATCCAATCAAATTTCAGCTAGCTTGTGGTGTCAAGTTATATAAACTCTGCCTAGGCCTTCAGAATCCAAAGAGCTGGCTCCTGTGTGCTGTAAGTAAACTAACACGGTAAGTTGCAATAGCCATCTGCTCTTGAGTCTGCAACAGCAAGGCCTGCGAGAGGGCGTCACGTTGAATTTGGCATGTACGTGTCCTCTGATTGGATAAGCACCCGTAAGCCTTTGAAAGACGGAATTTAGCAAAATATCTGAACTGTACCCTGAGATTTGTTAGCTACCTTAGCCACTGAGAGCTACTGGTAGTGTGTTTTTTGGCCAAAACTTACAGACTTAAGCTAATAAAGGAACCACAAGTCTTGACAAACCTACAAGCAGCAACTATTTGGCTCAGGGGGCTGAATACAAACACACACACCTTGCTTTTCAGAATTTTATATTTTGACAGGTTTTTTAAAGTCTCCTTAACTTAAATCATGAAAAACTGTGTTGTTTTTTTCAATAAAATCAATCATTCTGAGTTGTATAAGCATGCTGCATGTGAATATTTTCTCCAAACTAAATTCCTTGCATCAGTTAGATGAAGAAAATTGACCAGACACCAATTGAGTCTAAAAGAAACTGTCCATCTCGAATGGGGTCACCCACAGGAAGTCTGCATCTGGTTTGGCAAGTTAGCGGAGCTGACTTGTAGCTCCGAGAAGCTAATAATTAGCAACTGTACAACTCGGCAACATTCGATATTTGTGGAGATAACACATCAACACTAGATGTTTGTTTTTTTTTACCCACGGAAGAGGAGCTGAATAAGAAATGGTTGGAATTTGTTTTTAGTGCACCACCGGTAAGGTGGTGCATGCTTGCTCAGTATGAGGGATTGCTGAGGAATAGCTGTGGTTGGAGTCTGCATGATCCAGGCACAGCCTCATGCTGATGATTCATCGCAATCTGCTGGGATTCCCTAACAAGGAAAACTTTTAACTGATTGGAATGTTTTCATAATTGTATTGAAATGACTTTTATTGTAAAGTGCCTTGAGATTACATTTGTTGTGAATTGGCGCTATATAAATAAAAGTGAATTGAATTTTCTCCTTGTTGACAAGGTGCTGAGAGAAGAAAGCAGAGGAAGAAGGAGACTATGGGCTCATTACTTTTCTTTACAAAGTCTAGTGGAACATTTTTAGCTAAATTGTGGCTGTTTCCTGTGTTGGCGCAGCCATAGCTTAGAAGATTATTACGAGCGTGTGACGCTCGTAATACTGTGTATAGCTCAGCCGCTGTCGATTGTCCCATTGATTAAAATAAAAGCGCTACGGACTTACGCAATTAGGCTCGCATTGTGCTTGCATGACGCTTTAGCGTAAATTTGGGGTAAGGCTAAATACCGGAATGATTTTGGTTCCAAATTTCCCTGTTAATTTGAGTTAACAGAAATTGTGTAAGAGTTGTGTTGCAGTTAGCCAAACAGAGGACAGAAAGTTGCATGTCATTAATCTTAATGAGCAAGCACCTAAATCGTGTTGTTTGTCCCCGCCCACTGACACGCTGAACTGAAATACACTAAAAATAATGAGGGGAAGGATTTTTTTTCACACAAGCAGACACAGACAGCATTCTTTCATAGCAGAGAACACTGAAAATAATAACACTAATAACAATAACAATATTAACACCAGTAAATAAGACATTTAAGTAGGGATGGGTACCGATGTCCGGTGCCATCACGGCACCGGTTCTGACACAAAAAACTGCTAACAGTTAGGGCTTTGGAAATTAACGAACCAACGCAGATCGATTAATTTCTAGAATTACCCCCACCCTTTTTCCCCCCGCAATTAAAAATGCATTCCCAGAACAGCGCCCTGTCTATAATTCACCCCGCAACAAATCAGCTCCCACAACTGCGGATTGTTGTGCAGCAGCATGTGTTTTTGATCCTAAATGAAATGTGAGTATATTATATTGGCCTATTTGGCTTTGTGGTGATATGCTAAGTTCAGATGCTGTCTGAGAAATATCTGTCCGCTTCGGATATCAGATCCGCTGTGTGTGTGGCAGTGTTTGCTGTGTGTGCAATGCAGAGTTTAAATGCTCCGTATTTAAGTTGATTTATGCATGTTGGCTCACTGTATAGCTTCAGTACATTTCATAGTGAGATACCGCTGTGTTAAAAATACGAAATTATTCAGTTAAAGTGAGGTTTTCGGACTTAAATTAGTGCCAACTATTAGTAGCTGTGTAGGAAGTAGCTGTGTACATCTTCATAATATTTCCTGTTGTGATGAACTGGAGAATCTGCTGAGTGTTTACTTTTAGAAAATGGTTAATTGTGACATTGGATTAGTCTATATTACACAGTCTGCTGATATCCAAATGTTAGGTTTATTCATATATTTTGGTTACCTCTACCTCAACTTGCTATTATTTTTCATATGAGACCCTCAGACCACACAAACATTGTAAAAGTGATTATGGAGTTCAAAACAAAAACTTAATCGATTTCTCCTATATACATTTTTTTAAAGAGTAACTGCATCTAGATTTGTCCTTTTATTTACACGGAAAACTGTAGTTTTTTTGGTCATATTTAAGAATGGTGATTAATTTACAGCTACCCTGTGATTAATTAGATCACAATTTTAAGAGGGTTTTTGGACGAAGTATGTATGTTTTCCATTCTTGAAGCACCGTTTAAGCACCGGGACCGTTTCAAAAGTACCGGTTTGGCACCAGTATCGGATAAAGCCTAAATGATACCCGTCCCTACCTTTAAGTGGCCTTTTTTTTATTTGACAGTGGCTAAGTACATTAAAAGGGAAGAGAGGTGGGGGAAGACATGTGGCAAAGGTCCACTATGGGACTCAAACCTGGGACAACTGCATGGAGGACTGAGGCCTCCGTACATGCCCTGACCACTACACTATGTATCGCCCCTTAAAACATTTCTAAAACCAAATCTCTGACCCACTCACAGACTGATGAAACAACAGCCTTGGATTATGAAGCAGCAGGAATACTCTCTCCTGCTGTGTGCAGCAATCCATTTGGTTTAAACAGTAGAGCAATTTTCAGCATCCATGCTGTGGAGTCCTCATCTATCACCAGTATCGATCCGGACGTTTAAAAGGATGTCAGTGTGTTGACGGGATGAAATATTCCCAGCAGTCTCCTGGTGTTTAAAATGCAGCAGGGTGAGATAAATGTTTATCAGTGTTGTTTACATACAGAGCATGTTCCCTCTGACCCTTGTATATCATCACACATATCACTCACCAATTTGATTCAAGTTTGACTGAAACAGTCCTAACATTATAATGGGAAATTTTTATCAGTTTGTTTTGGTTTTTAATGTAGAAATACAGATAAATCACTTTGCTACACAATAACTAAAAAAAAACGTGTATACAATAACACATAAGACTTCATTTCCAGTATTAACTAAACATGAAAACTAAACAAATAAAGATTTCAATAATACAGTCCCTTCCCTTTTTTCACAGAAAAAGGGAATTGGAAGGTCTTTATAATATAATTTTTAGTTAACAGAGACCCTTTTCTGAGTTTGAGTCCATCCCCTGATGTTTATTTTTGCGCCTTATAGTGACCTAAATGTATTAGTTGTAAATGACTTGCATAATTTTATTATGTTCACCCAACACGTTTTTTTTGAGTGCATTTAAGGTTAAGCAGACAGACTGGCTGTAGTGACATGAGATCATTGTCCTGATGAGCAGAGTGGAGGGGAAAAATGGCTGAGAGGTTGCCTCTGTTCTGGATGCATCTCCACTGCCACTCCCACATCCTCAGACACATACCACAACCCCCTCCTCGCGAACACATATACACAAATATACACAAATATTGGTTGTCAATACTGGCCCAGTTTCACTTTCATATATATATATATATATATATATAAATTGTATGTGTGTGTGTGTTTTGAGAACATATAGTATATAATAAATATAACTGGCCTTGCTAATATTACTATGCAAAAAAGTTTTGTTTATCCTTTATAATGTCCTATGAAGTTTGATTTCTGAGATTGTAAGTGAAACTTTATGCACATGGTAAATGACAGGTTGCTGGCTTGAATCCTCACTCTGTTTGTCTCTGTTAATGTGCCCTTGGGCAAGACACTTCACCCTGTTGCCTGCTGGTTGTGGTCAGAGTGGTGGTGGTGTCTGTGACTGGCAACCGTACCTCTGTCAGCATTTCCAAGGTAGCTGTGGCTACAACGTAGCTTGATGCCATCAGCGTGTGAATGTATGTGTGTGAATGAGTAGATGAGTGAATGCAAGCCATTTTGGGTGTGTGCTCCAGTAAAATAGGTCTGCTGATACTTATGAATCTGTGTCTATATGTGTTAGTCTTCTAAAAAGGTTTAGCTATAAAGTCCTGTATGTTAGGTATAAAATCAGTGTGGGTGATCTGTTTCATATAGCATGTTTTCAGACTTCTTCATGTGAATCTGCTGATGTGGAAATGATGGTTGTATAAGAACGGAAGAAACATCATAGCAGCATCAGTGTGGTTGGTTGGGAGGAAGCTTGAATCGTGTAATTTCCTGTTGAGTGTCCTCCGGGGGACTAGCTGAATGTAACACTTGACTCCGTCTCAGTATGAAATGTGAATTCAGTAGAGATGGAGAAAACTGTATTCCAACACCTGTAGAAATACTGTTGTGTTTCTCCTCAGAATGTTGGTGAGTTTATATTGATCTCACAAAGCAGCGCTGGTGTGACTGGTTATAATTAATGCATCTATCTCTCCTAACAGGGCATCGGGGGTGCCTGCTCCTCGGGGAGCGCTGCTGAGGCAGCTAATACCACCTCAGGGATGTATAAGCTGGAGATTGAGCTGAAGAGAGGACACAACCTGGCCATCCGAGACCGAGGAGGTGCTATGATGTCTTTCTTTTTCTTCTCCCCCTCCTTTTACATTTATGGCTCTGTAACGGTTGATCTCTCTAGGCACCAGCGATCCCTACGTCAAGTTCAAACTGGCAGGTAGAGAAGTTTTTAGAAGCAAGACTATCCACAAAAACCTCAACCCAGTGTGGGATGAGAAGACGACACTCGTTGTGGACAGTCTGAGTGAACCTCTGTATGTCAAGGTAAAGACACACATATACATTTTGAAATGAATGGTGAAAGAGAATTAACAGTCAGTGGAGATGTTCTGTTGCTCTCCTACAGGTGTTTGACTATGACTTTGGTCTTCAGGACGACTTCATGGGTTCTGCTTTTCTTTACCTGGAGTCTCTAGAACAGCAGAGGTCTGTTAGATGTCTATGTCATCATGTGCAGGATTTGTGTCATTTTACAGACAGGTCTAGGAATCCAAACTAGTGTGTGTGGCCATTTTGAACTGCTGCTTGTTTTGTTATTTACCACATAGGTTGTCTTTGTGGTTGTTCTTCTCTGTGACGTAGTTAGTTGTTGCATGTCTCTGTTAAGTGTTCTATGTCTGTTTTCAAAGCCATTTTGGTCTCTTTCCTGATGCTTCTGCCATTCCGTTGTTGTGGTTATCCTTATGTGTCTCAGCGTTGTGTTGGGCTGCTTTGTGTTGGTTGCTGTTGCATGTCTCCACCTGATCCACCTGTCATGAGTTGAGGTTACCAGATTTCCAATTCCTCTTTTTTAGATCAATTTCCTCTTTTTAGATCAGAGAGTAAACACTTTTATTTTGACCTGAACATTAGCTGTAAGATTTGGGGTGTCATTTGTAAAGTTACACTGTTAAAAGCTAACATTAATAATTTGGGTTGTTTTGCATGTCATAAAAAAATGGCGGTTCATTCTTGCAGTCATATTTAAATCAATGTTATTTATTCAGTTATGGATGTCACAATTTCAAGGTAAATATTTAGTTAACCAGCTAAATATTTAGCTTGCACATTAAATAATTAGTTTACACATGAAACATTTAGTTCACAAGCTAAATATTTAGCTTGTTTACTAAATATTTAGCTCGTTTGCTAAATATTTAATTTGTAAAGAAAAATATATAACTTGACAAAAAATATTTAATTTGAAACTGTAAGATTTATTGATGAATATTTAAGATGACGCAATGAAACAGGACTTTGAAAAATTAGCTACCATTTTTTTCTGTTATGATGTGCTGTATAATCCAAATTATTGCTGTTACTTTTTGACTAACTTTACAAACGGCATCCCATAGTAAGACCCCCATATCTGTTGGGTTGTGCTGTTGTTTCATCACGAAGAATGCAAGAGGGTTAATGCTTTGAGAGGGATGAAATAAATGGACATTAAAGTAAATTAGATTTTCAACTGGATAAGAGCTTTACAGCTACATTTTTCATTATATATAGATGCAAGCAAAATCTTTTTTTATATTTTGTTAATGATTAAGTCCTAAATAGGGTATCTGTTAATGTATTTCATATTTTGACAATTTAGCTACATTCTGCAAGATTTACCAATCTTGGAACTTGTTGTCAATTTAAAATCTACTTTATCATACTCATTTTGTGTTTAGTGTTTAAAAACATAAATAAAAAATAAAATATATTTTTTTGGGGGGTTTGGCAAATTTAGAATTTTGCTGTTTTAAAATAACGATATATTTCCTGTAAAAAAAGAAGAAGATGATTTCTCTAAAACGGCACTAAGTTATTGAGGAGACATTTTTCAGTGAATTGACATGTACATCTAAATTGAGCTTTTGACAAAGATCGGACTAATAGGTTAACCAAAAAAAATTGACCTTTATCCTAGTTTATATGTCACTCAATAAAAAAAAAAATCAAATTAAAAGAGATATTAAAAGTGCCCAGGAGTACAGTAGTATCGATCATCCTGAAATGGAAAAAATTTGGAACACCAAACACTCTTCCTCGATCTGGCCGCCCACCCAAACTGACAAGTCGGGGACGAAGGGCCTTGATCAGACAGGTAGCAAGACCCAACGATCACTGTGAGAGACATCCAGAGTTCCTTGGAGGAGATGGGAGAACCTACCAGAAGGTCAACCATCAGTGCAGCACTTAACCAATCAGGCCTTTATGGTAGAGTGGCCAGACGGAAGCCTTTCATCACTAAAAGGCACATGACAACTCACCGGGAGTTTGACATAAAGCACCTAAAATACTCCAAGACTATGATAAGCAAAATTCTCTGGTCTGATGAAACAAATATTGAGCTATTTGGCCACAATGTCCAACGACGTGTGTGGAGGAAACCAGGCACTGAGCATCACCTTATTAATACCATCCCTACAGTCAAACACGGTGGGGGGAGCATCATGCTGTGGGGATGCTTTTCTGCATTAGGGACTGGGAGACTAGTCAGGGTAGAAGGAAAGATGGAGGCAGAAAAATATAGAGCAATCCTGAGTGAAAACCTTTTCCAGAGTGCTCTGGATCTCAGGCTGGGGAGAAGGTTTACTTTTCAACATGACCCGAAGCATACGGCCAACAAGACAGACAATTAGCTTCGGGGAAAATTCTGTGAAAGTCCTGGAGTGGCCCAGCCAGAGTCCAGAACCTGAATCCAATCGAGCATCTCTGGAGGGAGCTGAAGATGACCGTGCACCGGCGCTGCCCATCCAACCTGGTAGAGCTTGAACGATCCTGCCAAGAAGAATGGGCGAAACTTCCGAAAGAAAGGTGTGCCAAGCTTGTAGGCTCATTCCCTGGAAGTCTTGAAGCTGTCATTGATGCCAAAGGTGCTTTAACCAAGTACTAAGTGAAGGGTCTGAATACTTATGTAAATGATTTATTTCTGTCTTTTATTTTTAATAAACTTACAATAGACTCCAAACACCTGCTTTTTTGTGGATTATAAGAGCATTGTGTGTAGATTGATGAGGAAAAAAATGAATTGAATCCATTTTAAGATGAGTCTGAAACATAAGAAAATGTCAAAAACTTGAAAGGGTCTGAATATTTTCTGGTTGCACTGTTTTTATTTTCGTGTTAACATATAATTCCCCTGGCTAACATTATTAAACAAGGCCCAAACCCCTCTTATTTTACAGGATTAAAAGTTCAGAATAGAGGCTGAATATTTACAGAAACATTTGGAGGTAGGGCGGGAAATATGGCTTAGAAATGAAATCTCAGATTTTTTTTATTCCAAATCTGATTTCAGATTTTAATACAAGATTTTTTGTTTTCGTGACAAGAAATATCAAATGATCTCTTTTTATTTTCAAAAACTTGCTTTTATTGCAATCGCCCTGTCCTGGAGCTGACTTGCATTTAATGCCCAACTAAAAGCAAGCTGCAAAAGTATCCTTGTAAAACAAGATGGAATGATTGACATCACTCTGATCTATGGAAATCTAAGTAGTAAATTGGTTTAAAAAATATCTCTTTTTTCCAAAAATATAATCTTCAAAAACAGAAGAGAGATGCATTTTGCTGGAGCTTTTGTTAAGCTAAGCCCGCCCACATCCTCTCCCACTACTGTTATTTTGAGATATTAATGGAAACACAACCTACCCGTTCCAGGCCGTACTGACCTGTTCCATTCTGTACCGTACTGGGAATGGGGCATTAATGAGACCCCAGGTATGTACATTAAATGTTGGCTGGATGTTTGGCAAACCAATCTGTTATAGTTTTGTTTCCCATTACAGTCCATTTACATCTGCTGCATGCTTTTTCAGGGGTTCTTTGCTTCCGTCTGTGTACCTTTTATGTCTCCTGGAGATATTTTTTTCATCTGCTACCTGTTTGTACCATTTTGTGGAGGACATCTGTAAAAGCAGAAGCAATATTTCACTCGAACACTGGGAAAAGCATTTACATGCCTTCTTTGCATTTGGTATTAGATTTTTCTTTTTTTAAAGTTAGCAATTCATTTCAATTTGAGATAAATTCAGTTTTTCTACATGGCACCGATGTGGCAAAGATGACATATTTGCAATATACTGTGCATCCTTAATCCATACCAAAATGGCTACATGTCATAAAGTAATTTTCCACTTCGTTAAATCGTGAATTAAATCTGTTTAATGTTAATTTTTTAGAAAGCTAAACTCAGTTTAACAACTCAGCTTTGGTTATTAGCTGATCTCGAGATATAATATATAATTCAAATAGAACCTCTTTGGTGGTAGGAAGATCTACAAAAGTAACATGTCCTCTACACATCCTCAGGTTGACAGAATTGCTTGTGACTGATTGTTTTCATGCTTCTAGGGGGCGCTGTGCAGGTATCAGGGCATCCATCCATCCATCTTCTTAACCGCTTATCCAATTCAGGGTCACGGGGCAGCTGGAGCCTATCCCAGCAATTATCAGGCGTTAGGCAGGGTACACCCTGAACAGGACGCCAGTCTGTTGCAGGGCCAACACAGAGAGACAGACAACCATTCACACTCACATTCATTCCTACGGACAATTTAGAATGATCATTCACCTATCATGCATGTTTTTGGACTGTGGGAGGAAGCCGGAGTACCCGGAGAGAACCCACGCATGCACGGGGAGAACATGCAAACTCCATGCAGAAAGACCCTGGACCGGGATACGAACCCACGACCTTCTTGCTGCAAGGCAACAGCGCTAACCACTGCGCCACCGTGCAGCCGGTATCAGGGCACGCCCACAAAATATATTTGTGTACATAAAGTATCAGTTTGGGGTTAGACTAATATCTATGTTGTTGAATTTGGTGCAGTTCAGACGACATATGTTTAAATTAGAGCCAAACATACTCCAATGGCATGATATGAGGATTCACAATGCAGCAAAAGCCACGCTCTCTTGTGACTGATTGTTTTCATGCTTCTAGGGGGAGCTGTTCAGGTATTAGGCCAGACCCACAGAAATATTTGCATACATCAGTTAGGGGTTGGACTAATATCCCAAATATGTACAGTGGCAGTATGTAATGAGACACAGGACGTTTGGTACAGCTTTTATCTTGTTTGTGAAATTTAATACAGCTTCGAGTTTTATTACGAGAAGCTAAATGTTAGGCTTGGCCACACCCTCCTACTCTGAAGCAGCAAATATCTTGCAACAAATTTTGATCGCCAATATCTTCAGACAATCCTCAGTCATTTTGAATTCTAAAACTCAAAAGCTGTAGGAGCGGTTGGAGCAGTTTAGGACGTGTGTAAATGGCACAAATGGTGGCATTGATCCAAAATGGCTGACTTCCTGGCTTCAAATGACTTTGAGCCTGACTAATCGATATTCCAAATAAACAACACAATTTTTAATGTGTTGGGCGTGTTCTTGTTTTCTTGGACATTTACTAAGATTGTGTATGCAAGTGATAACAGGCGCTATTCAAATGGGACTTTGTGTCTGCTACTGTGTGCCAGGCTCTGTCAAATGCACTGCGCCCCCTCTGCAGCAAGGCAGCCTCAAAGCATGTTTCGATCCCAATGTTTCACAGTGGTGTTCTTGGGATGCAGCTCAGCATTTCCCCCTCCAAATGCAGCAAGTGGTGTTTATAACAAAGTGTTCTGTTTTGATTAGATTGGCTCATCCCAGTCCTTTGCAGGTATACATTCTTTTCCCTGGTGTCCTTTTACAGCTCTCTGGTCTTGGCCATGTTGGAAGTTTGAGTCTGATTGTTTGATAAAGGTGCCTTTTATACCAATAACGGCTTCAAACAGGTGCCATTAATACAGGTAATCAGTGGAGGATAAAATAGCTTCTTAAAAAGAAGTAACAGGTCTGTGAGAGGCAGATATCTTCCTTGTTTGTAAGTGCTGTTGCACTCCTCGACGATAGATGATGACATGTGCCCCTACGTGTTAGCCTAATAGCGGGGGGCTGGTTACAGAGTAGTCCGATTCAGTCGCATTATCCAGGTTGCGTAGCTGAACTTCTGAAACTCCAGTTTGGTTTGATTCCAGCCAGACTAAGATGTATACATGCATTTTAAAAGTCTGATTGATTTTAGTAACTGGATTCATGCCTAACCCAGACACTTTTCCTGACCTTAACCATTACTGATCTATGCCTAACCCTTAGCCTAACTAAAACTCAATTCACACCATACCTCTAAACCTAATCCTAAAAAGGGGAGTCCACCGTATTAGGACCGGGCTTTGGTCCTGAGAATGTTTGTGAATATCCCAAAACGGGTCCTAAGTAGGGTAGAAAAACCAGGTACACATACACAGACACACACAAACTCATATTTGTGGATGCACAAAGGTGAAATTCACTGGATTTTTTTTCCTAAGGTGACAAACATAACATAAAACTATGCAGTCTGATATACATGTCCAAAAAAATTATTGACTTGATTTTGTGCCCATAGAGTAGTCTGATAACTAAAAGATTGGCTTCCTGATCTACCTTTAGAAAGCCTAGGAACCACCAGTACACCTGCAGTGTGAGAGTGGAGGGTTCTGTTAGGAACATGTGGATCAGTCTATGATTTAAAAAAATATTCTATATTATATGTCAAAGCTTGATTGGTACCTGTCAGAAGGATTAGCTATTAGCTTAAGAACTTGCCATGATGTCATTCTATTTTTCAGCACATAGAAATATTTCATGTATATTTCCCTATTTTCATCTCATACTCTCATCTGTCACAGACACATAAGCCTCATATCAAGCTACTCTTCCAGCACTGCTGCTCCTTTAGATGTAAATACAAATGTAAACTTCACTCACTGTACCAGTTGCATTAATACAACTAAGCAGCCATTTTGCCCCTGATGTCGTAGAGAAAAATATTTTTGTTGAAAGATAATCTGCTATAAATAATTCTCTTTGCCACTTCCTTTTCAAACTATTTGGTTTCAGAGGGCGACGCTAATGGCTGTTTAGATGCTCTATATACACAGAAGCAAATAATTGTTTCTACAGGAAGTGGAGGTTGACGGCAGTGCACCAGTGATCTTCCTTTTTGAAACATGTACGCTGAAAAGTAAAGCATATATGGACAGAGTAACACCCTAATGAAATAATAAAGCAGTTTAAAAACTTAACCTGCAATAAGTTTGCTTGTTGAACAGCTTTAGTTTCATATCACACTAAATAAAGGGGGACCTTAGATGCTTAAAAGTAGGTAAAAAACTTTCTGGCATCAAAGTGCATGTGAGACTTAGTTCCTATCTCACATAAAGATTTCAGCCACCTTTACACCTGTAAAAATCAGTTTTTGAAGCTCATTCAGCATTTAGGGGAAGCAACTGACCAACAAGGGACAAGGTGTTCTATTTAAGCCTAGTTATACTTCTCCGTTAGCAAATTTGCACTCACAGTTTGATGCACTCAGTTGTGTTAGACGGAAAAAATTGGGCTCTACCCTGTCCGTCCTTGCCTTGACAGATAATGTGCACAGCCATTGGCAGAGAGTTATAAACTAGGCTTAAGACTGACCAAGACCTCATAATTTTGGACTATATAAAGTCCATTTCAAGCATATCCAGTGCTTTGATTGTCAGAGTCTCCACCTCCTTATTACAGTAAAACATAAAGCTGCAGCAAGACTTCTGCAATACCTGGCGTCCCTGAAAGATGAAGATGGCTATTTTTATGCAAGGAAATACAAATAAATTAATGAATAAGGAATCAGTTAATCATGCGGGTGCATTCTGTCGGTGTGAGATAGATGGTGCACCTACATAAACATAGAAGAGATTCTCTTCAATGTCATTTAACACAACTTTAAAGATGCACAGAATGCATTAATAAAAACTGTCTGCACATAAACGCACAAGAGAAAATACATATTTATTAAAATTTTCTTAAAATACTAAAAAGTCCAAACTAGTAATGCAATCCAAAAACTGTAACCACTACAAAGAAGGAAACATTTTTATATCTGTGAGCGTGACTTGGGCACAAACACATGCTTGTGTGTTGTAGGACGATACCTGTCACTCTGGTGCTGAAGGACCCTCAGCTCCGCAATGAGGACCTGGGTTCTCTGGAGTTGGCAGTTACCCTGACGCCTAAAAACAGCCCAGTGGAGGAGCATCGGGACACAGCAGTATGTACACTCACTCTTTGTGTCAAATATGGTTGATATTGTTTCCAGCCAAGGATTTGTTTTTCCTTACAGGTCAAGCAGCAAAGATATTAGATAAGTCTAAGGGTTTTTATGTTATTCTCCAACTTTCCTCCAAATACATCTTAAGCTTTGTAACAATGATAGGAGGAAATGTAAAAAAAAACATAAGTGGTGTTTCCATTTTCCAGCTTTCTGCTTGCTATTGCCCCTTATTGCTAGGGATTGCTAGGGAGGCAATAAACAATAAACAATATCTGGTTTCAAAAAAATAAGATGAGGTTTTAGGACTATTTGTGGGGGAAAGTAAGAATCCTTTTAATTTGTTTCACAAAGTGATTTAAAGGTTTCAGAAATTTAAATTGAGTCTAGGGCCCAATGTTTGTAGAACGTTCGTCCCTTTTTTATGCTGTAAATGAAATTTAGAATGTTCAACAGTCAAAAATACCACAGTAAATACAACATAAATAAATTAGATACCACAAAATGCGTACCATTTTTTTGTAATCACGAAATAGACACAGATCTGTTCACCAGTTCATTTGATATATGAGGGCCCATGTTTCGTAATCTTACAAAAACAACTGAAAATAGCCCTATTAGTGTGTTTAATAAAAGAACTAAGGCCTTTTTGAATTTGACACTTTGTTTGAATGAATTCCTGTGCAGAATCATCCTGTGGATGTTTGATCTCTTTTAAGTTATGATGTAATGGAGCGTGATGTGTATGTATTCAGATTTCCCTGTCATTTATTTGTAGTTGAACAAATCCAGCTGTTTTCAACCTGAATAGATACAGATGTGCAGAACTCATTCTGTAGTGTAACTTTAAAAAAATGACACCAAACAACAACAGAAAGGACTCCCACCTATCACTAAACTCTGTTATTTGGGAACATAAATGGTTTCTCATGCAGGTAAAGTAGAAAATGAAAGGCGGACTGAGCCAGACCTTTGTCAGAGAATTCATCTTTCAACAGCAATAAGGTTCTTAAGACACTCTGCTCTGCTCTGCACTGAACTGAATGACTCAACCGAAATGATGTCAAGGTGAATGGAAACATCACTGATACTACAGAGAAAAACCAGCTGACGTCCATATGGCTACCAGTAGCATCCAGTCATCCCAAACTCCTTATTTTAGATCAAATACGGGAGAAGGGATTTTACTAACAGCTAATTTAAGATACAGTGAAAAAGCCCTTTAGTCTAGTGCTAATTTGAGCCACTGAGCAGGTACCAACTGTAGCATAGTCATTGATGTTCTCACTCTCCTTATAAAAATCATTCATGTCTTATTTTTTACATCTTTTACATTTACATGCTACTAATAGTTTTCTTAATACTTTTGTAATCGTCTGTGTTGTTACTAAATTCAAGAAGTTGATTTTTTTTTAAACAAATCTCAAGAATTAGCCTTCTTCCCTTTTTACTTCGAAATAAGTCATTAACCAAACAGCTGGATACCAAGATTTGAGGACTAGCCATTGTGATTAAGTATTTTTCAGATGTAAACATTAAAACACTGAATTTGCAGAATTTTTTAAAACACAAAGATTAATAAATTATTGGCTTTTGGTCAAACAAGTGGGAGAACTAATGTTTTGTCTGGTCAAACATGGACTAATATATTCAGCACTGTTTATAGGTCATTTCAAACACAGCTTGTGTTTCGTGAAATCTCATTACTCCCTAATAATGAAATTCAAAAGAACCAGCAGAAAAAAGCTGCATAGTCTTCAGACAGAACAATACCTATTCTAAAATATACTGCTTTAAATTATGAAGTATGTTTTTGCACAGATTAAGCTGCTGACTGTCATCTTTATGAACTTGTTGTTGCTTAACACCTGTGTTTCACTCAGTGAAACTATACATGTTTGTGTTTCCTGCAGCAAGGCAAGGTTACGACGTATCGGTGGAAACCATATGTGAATAAAGTGAGTGTAGTGGTTATTTAGAATGTAGTGACCTTTAGATGAATGACCCCCCCCAGCTTCACCCCTTTTTTCCCTCACCAATTTGAGGAAACATCCAGAAGACCTATGTGAAAGGATTTCTGCTCTTGTGGTAAAAATAATTTTTGTGATATTGCATTTTAAAAGTTAGAAAGGATACCTCAGCTCCCCTGGCTGACTGGGATTTCTTCTATATGAAAGGGTTACTTCCCCCCCTGTATCTACCGCTAAACCCAGCCGCTCCATGGAGGAAGCCCATTTTAGCTTTCTATCAATAATCAAAACTTTATGACTGCAGGGAATGGCTGGGACACAGATGGACCAGTAAACTGAGGGTTCATTGGAACATCAGCCTCATTACTCAATGAGCTGTGCTTATTTATTTATGCCAAAATGCCAGCATCAAGTAAAAGCTCCATACACGCATCACAATTTTTTTTTTTTGCCTGTGTACTGTCTGAAATAACAGCATGGGGGTGGGGGGGTGGGGGGGGTGTTGCTGTGAAATGAAGAAGTAACAGTTCTGAGATGGGGTGTTATGTGAATAAACTCCACTCGAGTTAACAGCACTGTTTTCTTTTTACTTCTTCTATTAGCACACATCATTGATTGGACTCTTTAAAGTGTTCCTTTATTTGTTGGGGATAACGGAAGCTGTATTGTCTGGTTAACAATAATTTGAAATAATTATACCAATAACCTGATACTGCGATAATTATTAATGAAACTTGAATTGTCAGCGACAAAATGAGCAAAATGGGGAACCAGCTTCTAAATCGATATAAGAAACAATATTAATTATAACAGACAATCAGTCTTTATCTCAAGGATTAATTATTTTACATTATTCTTTTAAAAGAAACCAAAATTTTGTCTTAAGTTTAAGGAATGTATTACAGTTGCTTCGCCCTTATCACAAGCTGTCATAAAATAAATTCAATCTAGTATAAATGAACTATGCTATGCTTCTAAATGGACACCTCTTTTCTATCAGTGAGGATGGGATTCAGAAGACAAAATCAGAACCAACTGACATCACAGTTGGACTGACCTCACGTGCGTACGTAATGGCCGTGTTTGGGGACGGGGGGAAAGCAATGGGCAGGTGCCCTATAGAAGAGATGTGACCTCTATCCCAATGCAAACGATCCACCCAGGGAACACAAAGGAAGCAAAGTGTGGCTAGCTAGCATTCGTTAGCTCTATGGCTAGACAAAGGAATTATCTTAGCAAGACAATGTCCGCTGTTTTCAGCCTTTCTGAAGTGACCACACTGCAAAGCACGCTCGTGGAAATTAAACAATCACAAACAAAATAAAACAAACAACACACTGCTTCTGCTTACAAATAAGAGAAAAAGGAATAACTAAGCATTAAACACAACTAATAACTAGTTTTGGCAGAAAATGCATACCCAGATCTATATGCTAAAATTATTCCGCCCAGGAATTAAGAAATTGGAACGTTCCTAATTTTAAAGCGTTCTTCAGTCCGCGATCAGACATTGAGGCAGTTGAAGAAAGTTAAGTCCTAGGGCAGGTTGAGTTTAATCTATCCACCTAGATTTGTACTGAAAGACGTGGATCGAGTTTGGGGACACCTTCCGGGCTGCAGCTGGCCAAGGCATTCAAAAACACAAAAATACCAGGTCACAGACAGCTTTCCGTCTGGGAACTGATGGGTGCACAGAAACCCCTCCCGGGGCAGTTTCAGAGTGAGGACCAGCTGGTAGAATCCAAGAGGGAGAAGGGGAATGGATCGATACTGGATGTTTGAATTTTTTCTCTGATGCTCGCTAAAGTAGCGCTGGAATGGGAAAGGTGGAAGGGAGGAGAGAGTTTTTATCAAATCAGTGATGTCATCACTAGCCAGAGACCAATGAGAAACTGTTGGGGGTCACAAAATGGCCACCAACCTGGAACAAGGGATGCTGGGAGACCGAGTACATTCAGTATATTCTGAGCAAACCCAACATCTTTTAGGGATGTCCAAATAAGGACAAAGGGATTTTTGGGATAGGCATTTGTCTATATTGTTTTCGTCATTGACAGTGAAAGGTACTTCATGGCTCTAACATTCCAATATTGCATCAGTAATATGCAGAGCTCTATCATTTCTTTCCAAAAACATGCAGCTACAGTCCTGAATACACTTGTGTTTTTCTCATGTTTTTCTGGAGAACTTTTTGAAAATGGTACAGTAGCATTAGCATGTGTCCTTTTCATTTTGATATGACTTGTTGACAATTTTAGTGATGGGAGAAGGTACCACAGCCAAATTGTTAAAATCTGTGAATACTTGAGGCATCCCCTAAAATGCTAATAGCTGCTTATTTTAACAGTTCACACACAATATATACCTTAGCATGCATTAATAAACTCAGTGAAAACTGCTTTAGCGCTACTACAGAATCTAAGGTCTACTGTCTTTCTTATTTCCGCTCTTGGGGGTATAGCCAATCAGTTCCAACGAAAATGAATGAATGATTCTGGATTGGCTGATTTGCAAATTCCAGCAAATAGCGAGTCAAGTAGCATTGTACTTTGGTATTCCAGTTTTCCAAGCTACATTACATCAAATATTTTACACATGCATTGCAAAAAATAAATAAATATATACATATAGGGGGATTTTCTGTGAAAAAACAATCACCAAAAAGGTGATTTAGTGAATACTGAACTGTGAATACGCAGGGGTCCATTTTTGTTCTGTATAGAGAAATGCTTATTGAAAAACTTGCTTTCCTTCGTCAAACGTTTTTTGCACTTTACTCTGAATGTTTTAAAATGTAATTGCTAGTGTTTCAGCTGCTCTCTGTGCACCTTTCCTGGGACCTTGGCTATATCTGAGAAAGGTGCGTAGAGCAGGCCATTTGATACAGATGGGCTGGAATTTTATTGAGGAGGATGAAAAACTAATTTTATTGGGAAAAAAAAGATTTTTTTTAGGCTTATAAAACAATAGGTATACTTACAGTTTTACATTTGAGAACACAAATATAGGCCAAATTTGGATAAAAAAAGGTATGCAACTTTTATTAAGACTTTCTTTAAAGATACCTAATTATAATATTTTTTTACAGAAAGTCTTGATCAGGACCCCATATTGAAAGTTGGGATCGGACCAGGACAGTATTTCTAAAAAATATTTGTTTTAAATCACATCTAAAATTAGTTAGACAGACCAATTCACTTTAATCCAGTATGAAACGTCCTTTTTCTGCTCAGTCTAGAGATTTACCTCGGTTCTGATTGGTTGTTTACACTCATATTGAATGGATTAATGTAAGAAGGCTCAAGGTGGAATCATAGAAAAGTTACGTTTTTAACAAATTTTGTGATTTAGGATGTTTTCTAATTGCTCTGAGAAAGATTTAGTAAAAAAAATAAGTAAATAAAGGTCGATATTTTTCAGTTACTGCTTTAAAGAACCCTTTTATGGTCTTAATTCAACACAAACCCTTCATTACTGATGGAGTCGTACCTAAACAATGTTTCAAGCTATCTATTGATATTTATTTGGATGTTTAGACCTGTCAGGGTTTTCTGTTCAGATACACATAATCAGCCGACAAGGAGAGTCTTCAAATACATTCTAACCTCAAAGTCATTAGGCACAGCTTGTCTCATCCATCTATTATTCACTATATGAAATAATAATAAGCTGAGTCTCAGCCTGTACTGCAGCTTGAGTCACAAAGATAGATTCAGAATCAAATGATAATAAGATCAAGGAGGAAGAAGATGAACGAAAGTATTGGAAGGAAATATCAAAACAGAGGAATCACCAGAACTGAGACTCCATAGAGGTTTAGATAAAATACATTTTAAACCTGGAATCTCTTTATGTTGCTGTTTTAAGAGTTCTAAATAAAGCAACACATCACCCTCTTTCATTTCTTTAGCTTCAGTTAGTCAGAGTAGAGCTGTCACATAGCCTCCTCTTGTGGCTTTAAGTAATGATGCTTCCTTCTGGTATTTAGCTTCAACATATAGCAAGCTGCCATTCTAAATAATGTGCTTACTTTGTCTTCAGACCATGCTGCTGCGGAGATCCTGGAAACGATCCACAAAGGTAAACAACGTCATCACCATGATCGCTATCATATGTGTCTGCAGTCACTGCCTCTGAATAACTATGCTGGTACCTTAACAAGCTTTCTATCACCATGTAGGCCTTTCACAATAAATCATTTAATCATTAATTGTTTGATAAATTCAAATTAGTTAAATAATTTCCCAGCTACAGTCATATACATTTGCATTCTTAATTGTTTTCATCATATATCAACCTCTTTCTACCGAAAACATTGGGTAAAAAAAAAGGCATATATGGTTTATATATCTGTAGTGGCAGAATAAAATGGGATGTCTTTTTTTCCTAAGGCATTGTTGTTATTATTAGATTCGACTTTTTGCTTTCAAAACTCCTAACTGGTAATTTGTTCAGTTTTTTTATTTTTTATCTGAGCAAAGTGATTAATATTTTTTGGAAGTTAACTATTCATCCATTTTATTCTGTTGTTTTGTTAATTTATATTGGACATTAAAAATGTATTCCAGGTGCTTCCAGTAAATGTTCTGTAGAAATTGAATTTTAACGATTGTTCAGAGGGTGTATATTCCTTATTATATACAATATTATTGCTTATCACAATCATTTGTGGAGCAATTTATCGTCCAGCAAAGTTTATTATCCTGACCAGCTTAACTAAGTCCAATTTGCTGAAGGTTTGCTCGTCAAGCTGTTCCCGAATCAAAATTCAGACCATAATCTATTATGGCAACTTTGTATAACCTGTGTGTGTTTGTCTGTGTGTATCTGTGTGTGTATTAGCAGCAGCAGTCAATGCGTCTCACTGAGGTGCATCGGAAATCTCAGCTGTGGCGAGGGATCGTTAGCATCACGCTAATTGAAGGTCGGAACCTCACACCCATGGACCCCAACGGCCTTAGTGACCCGTATGCCAAGTTCAGGCTAGGACCTCAGAAGTACAAGAGCAAGGTGGATCAGAAGCAACATCTTTTTTTATTTTTATTTTGCGCCATAAATTCTTTTTCAGTTCAGTTTACTTATACAGTCCCCATTTATAACAAAGGCAGAAGGAAACTATTAGGAAACAATCCAGTTTGAAAGAGGGCCGGGGGTTAATGAGTGTGTGTGTGTGTGTTTGTGTTTGTGCAGACAGTGCCAAAGACCTTGAGTCCTCAGTGGAGGGAACAGTTTGATCTGCATCTGTATGAAGAAACAGGAGGTGTTCTGGAGATCACAGTGTGGGACAAAGACACAGGGAGGAGAGACGATTTCATTGGACGGTCAGAATCAGCTTTGTTTGATGAGCTTCTGTACATAAACTTGAAAGTTCATTTCCAATTTTCTCTTAATGAAAACAGTTCAGATATGAACATTTAATAAGGAAAGGATTTTGTAAACACAGAGGGACAAAGACGTTTTTAGTCAGCCACCAATTGTGCAAGTTCTCCCACTTAAAAAGATGAGAGAGGCCTGTAATTTTCCTCATAGATAGGCCTATATCTGTACTACAAGAGAAAAAAAATAGAAAAAAACCCCCAAAATCACACAGTCTTATTTTGTCTAACCCTTAATTTGTAAATTATGGTGGTAACTAAGTAATTGGTCACCTAAAAACAAGCAATATTTCTGGTTCTCACAGACCAGTAACTTATTCTGTAAGAGGCCCTGTGTCCTCCAATCATTACCTGTATTAATGGCACCTGTTTAAACTTGTTATCAGTATAAAAGACACCTGTGGATTTCAGTGGGTTTTATTTTTGCATCTGGAAAACTAAAAATAAAGTGGCCTTTCTTGAAGCTTCAAATAAATGAAATCAAGGTTTTACAATTCTCAAATTTAAACTATTCTGCTATCAATGCAAAATAATCTCGTCCCAGTCTGAAATGTCCAGGTCTTGTAGTTTTTAAACTAGAGAAGATTAAAGTTGGTCAGGGTAGAGAAAATATATGTGTAATGGCCCTTTAGCCACTTCCCGAGTGGGAAGCTAGAAAACTCAAACCAACTTCAAATGTGATGAAGATGATGTGGTTATTTTATCAACCTAGCAAGTACTTTTTAGATCGTTACATTTACTGTGTTAACAATAGGGCATTTTAGTCTTCAACTTTATCTCATTAAAACAAAACATCAAAGTAAAAGGGGAGCTTAAGTTAATGGACTGAAAAAAGTTTTTTTCTGGTCTGCTTCGTCTTATCACATGAAGCCAACTATATATATATATATATATATATATATATATATATATATATATATAAATATATATATATATATATATATATATATATATATTATATACAGACGTGGACAAAATTGTTGGTACCCTTCATTAAATAAAAGAAAAACTCATAATGGTCACAGAAATAACTTTAATCTGACAAAAGTAATAATAAATAAAAATTATATAAATGTTGACCAATGAAAGTCAGACATTGCTTTTCATCCATGCTTCAACAGAATTATTTAAAAAATAAATGCATGAAACAGGCCTGGACAAAAATGATGGTACCCCTAGAAAAGAATGAAAATAATGTGACCAAAGGGACATGTTAATCCAAGGTATGTCCACTAATCAGCATCCTAGGTGTCTACAATCCTGTAATCACTCAGTGGGCCTATATATAGGACTCCAGGTAGTCACTGTGTTGTTTGGTGACGTGGTGTGTACCACACTCAATATAAACCAGAGGAAGCAAAGGAAAGAGTTGTCTCAGGAGATGAGAAAGAAAATCATAGACAAGCATGTTAACTGTAAAGGCTATAAGACCATCTCCAAGCAGCTAGATGTTTCTGTGACTACAGCTGCACATGTCATTCAGTAATGTACGATCCATGGGACTGTAGCCAACCTCCCTGGACGTGGCTGCAGGAGGAAAATTGATGACAGATCAAAGAGACGGATAATCCAAATGGTAACAAAAGAGCCTAGAAAGACTTCAAAATAGATCCAAGCTGAACTTTATGCTCAAGGAACATCAGTGTCAGATCGGAACATCCTTCGCTGTTTGAGCCAAAAAAAAACAGACTGGAGTATGCCAAACTACATGCTGACGAGCCACAAAGCTTCTGGGAGAATGTCCTGTGGACAGATGAGACAAAAATTTAACTTTTTGCCAAGGCACATCAGCTCTATGTTCACAGACGGAAAAATGAAGCATATCTAGAAAAGAACACGGTCCCTACTGTGAAACATGGGGGAGGCTCGGTTATGTTCTGGGGCTGATTTGCTGCATCTGACACAGGGTGTCTTGAATCTGTGCAGGGTACAATGAAATCTCAAGACTATCAGGGGATTCTAGAGAGAAATGTGCTGGCCAGTGTCAGAAAGCATGGTCTCAGTCGCAGGTCACGGGTCTTACAACAGGAAAATGACCCAAAACACACAGCTAAAAACACCCAAGAAGGGCTAAGAGGAAAACACTGGCCTTCTATGAGCCCTGATCTCAATCCTATTGAGCATCTTTGGAAGGAGCTGAAACGTGCTGTCTGGAAAAGGCGCCCTTCAAACCAGAAACAACTAGAACAGTTTGCTCATGAGGAGTGGGCCAAAATACCTGCTGAGAGGTGCAGAAGTCTCATTGACAGTTACAGGAATCATTTGATTGCAGTGATTGCCTCAAAAGGTTGTGCAACCATATATTAAGTTGTGGGTACCATCATTTTTGTCCAGGCCTGTTTCATGCATTTATTTTTTAAATAATTCTGTTGAAGCATGGATGAAAAGCAATGTCTGACTTTCATTGGTCAACATTTATATAATTTTTATTTATTATTACTTTTGTCAGATTAAAGTTATTTCTGTGACCATTATGAGTTTTTCTTTGATTTAATGAAGGGTACCAACAATTTTGTCCACGTCTGTATATATATATATATATATATATATATATATATATATATAATACTCACTGAGACCTTGTAGATCTTCTCCTCCATGCTGGCTCTCACTCCACTGACTGTTTCTCCCCCGGCACTCTGAGCTGGGTTTGATGTCGCACTTAAGTAAAGTGTTCCAGTTAACATAGTATGATAAGTCAGGATTCTAATATGGCGAGGCCCAGGTAGCCATTGTTGGTAGTACCTCTTATAAACATCATCCTAAGATACAGCTTCCTAATGCAAATACCACTAGTATTTTGTGAAAGAGTTGCAGGCGCTACATGTAACATTGATTTTAGACGACTGTTACAAGAGTGTCTTGTAAAATAGACATGTTTCCACTTCACTTTACTCTTGTAGAGTACAATAGAATAGAAAACAATAGAATACAATAGAATAGAATAATCCTAAATAGTCTCACAATTTGGTTGTAACAGCAGCAAAAAAACTCGTATACAAACAAAACAGAAACACAGATACTTTTTACAGCAGTAAAAATATTTATATCATGTACCATAGTAACAAAAACAGAGTACTGTAAAGTTATTAAGGTTAAGTACAGATAAGTGGTAAACCCAGGTTGTGGTGTGCAAGCAGAGCAGGATGCTGAAAGATGTTTAAATAATTCAAATATTTAGAAACGTTAGAAAAGTACAGATTTTGCATTGTTCCTGTGTATTAAAAAACAAACATTTAACTCCTAATATGTTAGTATGTATAGTCTGGGAAAAATAATGTGTTATAGCAGTAGTGGTGTTGTTCAGTTGAGTAGTGCAATTTATAGCGCTGATGTAAACGTCTGTTTGTTGGGAGCAGTTTTGATTGTACAGCGGCAGGGAGGAAGGACCTGCGGAAACGTTCATTCATGGATCTAGGATGCAGCAGTCTGTCACTGATGGAGCTCTGAAGTTCAGTAACAGTGGCGCCAGAAACTTGTCGACACCATGATGCCATACTGAAAGTCAAAGTTGGAGCAAGAAAAAAAATCTTTGACTTAGAAGTCTGACTTCAGAAGACGTTCCAATTGATTTTCCTCACTCCGAAGTTGGAATTTCCAAATTCGGACTACAAATGTAATGCACGATTAGTCGCCCTTTTCCTGACCCGTACAAGTCCTGGATGGGTGGTGATCCTCCCTGCACACCTCAGTATTCGTTGCAGTTCGGACCGGTCCTGTTTTGTGGACAAACATATCAGTGGCTGTTTGTGTCAGTAACAGTGGATTGTTGCAGTACACGAGGAAGTGGAGGGAAAATGATACAGATTTTTCACATTTTTCAAATTAAACTGTGAAAGGTGTCATACGTTTAGCCCCCATTGAGTTGATACTTTATAGAATCTCCTTTAACTCCAATTACCACTGTAAGTCCGTGACTTTTAGAGATTTTTGCCCATCTATCTTTGGAGAACAGCTCAAGCTCAGTTAGACTGAATAAAGAGAGTCTGTGATCAGTAAGTTTAAGGTCTTGCTCAACTGGATTTATGTCTGGGCATTGACTACAAATTTCTAACTCAAGAATATTCTTTGATCTAAACTGATTTGGCCTGGCTGTATTTTTCTTGTCATCGTGCTGCTGCAAGGTGAACCTCCACCTCAGTGTCGAGCCTTTTGCAGCTTCTAGCAGCTTTTCTTCAATGCACCTTCTTCTACATGTTTGCTGTGTCTCGGCTTATAAAGGCACTTAATGTTTTGTTTTCTTTCAACAATTGCAGTCCTCTTAGTACGTTTCCATAAAAACTGTATTTTAGTATTTCACAATTAATAAATGGTTGGTCAACAGAATCTCTTTCTCAAGCTGTGATTTGCTGCAACTCCTCCATATATGCTGTGATTGATTTAACTAGTGGTCACTATTGAAACCAGGATGACTGATCCTGTGAATGTCAGATACATTTTTTGTTTGAAAACATACTCCTATTCCATACAGAAAGATTAGCCAAGTTGATGGACAACCTCAGTTTGGTCAATTTACTGTGCATTCAGGACACAGAATCAGAAATAAATTCTTAATCCCCGAGGGGAAATTCAGTTTCAGTACAACCTGTCCAAGAGTAAACAAACAGCCCATAATCAGACAGGATGAGGCAGATTGTTGAACAGCCAACATGAGCGATGCTCCATATGCAGATGCGGGTGGGGAGACAAAAGATCAGGATGAGGAGAAAAAAAAAAACAGCATCTCAGCCCTGTCCTAACAGGGGAAAGGGCAGAAGTACAAAATAAGCACCACAGTACACAAAAGCACATATTTCTATCGCCTAAAGATGTACCACACGACCTCCGGAGGACTCATACCAAGAGCTTGCAGACCCATGTGAGGATTAGGGGAGGGTGGGTAAAGGAGTATCTGTCTGCATTTATCATCCAGGCGAGTTTAAGACTGTTGGACTTGCAAGGCCAACACAGGGGAGCCAGGTTAAGATAACAAGAATTTTTTTGGGTTCAAGCCAGTGCTTTGGTTTTGTCTGACTTAAGTATCTCGTTCCGAACAGCCAAATCAGAGATAATACCTGAACACAATAACGGTAAGACAATAGCTACATAGTAAAAAATTTCACTCCAACAGTGGCAAAATACAGGAACAAACATCTGCTAATCATATGAATCTGGAGTTGCTAGGCTTTTACCATTCTTCTATTAAAAATTAAAACCAAAAGACTACTAGTAAAATAAATTGAGCCGTATTATTGGTATTGTTATGATTTCTCTTGTAAATTGCGCAATTGGCTAACCCAGCCAATGAGCTCAAATACTGCTTGCTCATGTTCCAGCTGCCAGTTGGACCTCTCCACTCTTACTAAAGAGAAGACCCATCACTTGGAGCTGCCACTGGAGGAGGCCCGCGGTGTCTTGGTGCTACTGGTCACGCTGACTGCTTCAGCAGCGGTCTCAATTGCCGACCTGTCGCTCACACCGCTGGAGGACCCAGAGGAGCGCAGAGAGATCCTCAAACGATATGTAAGTGGCTATATGACATTCGTTCAGATTTAATATTCAAAACCTTAAAACAATGTTTGTGCTACAGTGTGATTTTTTTTTTACTGTAGGGGTTGAAGAAGTCGTTTTTTAACCTAAAGGACGTGGGTATTGTCCAGGTGAAGGTGCTGAGAGCAGAAGGGCTCATGGCTGCAGACGTAACGGGTACCAAAACTCCTTGTTTTGTTCTGTGTCTCCTTAGTAATCACATGGGACCATACTGTACAAACACTCTGATTAATCTGATTGCTCTTTTTTTCAGGTAAGAGTGACCCTTTCTGTGTGTTGGAGCTGAATAATGACAGACTACAAACACACACTATATACAAGAATCTCAATCCTGAGTGGAATAAAGTCTTCACATTGTGAGTCAATTTTTGTTTCAACATTTTACTCATAGTTTATGATTACAGGGCTGTTAACATTTTCTTCAGTAGACAGAGAGCCTGGCCCCTGAATCATTTTTGCATTATAAGCTGGTTGTTACTAAAATGCTCATCTGGGTTCTTCTTGGCAGGGAGACCATGAAGCACAAAATAAAGTTTGAATTTCAGCCTATAAAATTTGAAAATCTAACTTTAATATAATATGGGAAGGAGAATGTATTGTGAAATGTGAGTGTGAAAGTATGTTACTTTTAAACTAGAGAGAATTAAAGCTGCTGCTCAAGTTTGCGAAAAAATAGATTGAATCGTCCTTTAGCCATTTTCCGAGTTGAACTTTGATCGGGCTTCAGCTTTGTATCCATTAATGGTGTTCAGTGAGGCTCCACTATTCTATTAAATACACATCAAATGAAAATTGATTTAAAAAAACAACTGATTTAATGTGACGTTTCTTGAGAAGTTTGTGGAACATTTTAGCAATTTAGTATGTTCTGATTGTCTGGCGTTTTACCACTAAACGTACTGTAGGATACACACAAGCGCGTGGGGAAGCTAAGTCACGCTCTTCTACTTCTGGTCCATGGTTCCCATACTGTCAAAAAAATAATAAGAGTCAATGGAGCGATACAAGTTATTTTCTCATCACATTTGAAACATGCCATGGACTGAACATATGATGTCTGGGAAATTTAAGGACACATTTTTTCATGCAAAGAAAGTGAAAATTTTTGACTAGTGACAAAAGTTATTTAAATTTTTTGGTGAAAACACAAAGAGGACTATGACTGAAGGAGAGAAATTGCTTTGAGTTTAACTAGCTTAGCATCTTGCATTTTTGACTTTTTATCTTAGCATTAAATGTGGAGAAAGCCATTATATATCTGACCATGTGGAAGGTTACAGCTATTCTGAGGGAGAAATATTTGGTTTAGTGAGAGCCTGTATGCGGGAGAATTACGAATTTTTTTAAGCGAATAAATCACAAATCATATGATAAACACAGTTGAAAGACACATCAGTAAATATCTTTTAAATTGAGGTACATCATATATGTAATTCATGACGTAAAAAAAGTGGACCAGAAAATAACTTTTATTGCTCCATTGACTTAAATTCTTTTTGCAGGAGCGACTTAATCTGATGTTGAATAAATTGCTTGAAATGTAAAAGCTATATAGAGATTTACCTCTGAAAATTTTAAGGTCATGTATGTTACAGAGTTAATATTGAGCCACTGTCAGCAGCTCCACATTAGTTGAGATTCTAGGTCACCCCATCCAGATGTAATCTGTGATGTAAGGCACTGATTTTTAAATGACAGATCTGCTTGTAATCTTTAATGAGAAAATTAAAATGACAGTGAAGAAGATACACCCTCAGCTCAGACTACGACTCAGACTTCATGTCTCCTCTCTCCTCAGCAATATAAAAGATGTTCACTCGGTGCTTGAGGTGTCAGTGTTTGATGAAGACAGAGACAGAAGTGCAGATTTCCTGGGAAAAGTAGCCATTCCTCTTTTAAATGTGAGTATCAAAGATCGTCTCATAATAGGATTCATACCCCTTATAATTTTCCTCATTTTTTTTACATACAGCGACAAGAGTTTCTGTGGCAGAAAAACACTATGTAACTTATAACTGTGATGAAGGATGATGGAGTTTAACATTTTTTTCATCATAAAATCTGAAAAGTGTGACATTTATTCATATTCGCTGTACTGAATCATTTGTAGACCTTCACTTCAGTTAGAGCGCCAAGTCTGTTGTAATATTTCTTCTAGCTCTGATGATTTAGAAATTGAAATATTCGCTCATTTATGTTTACAAAAGTAACTCAGGGTTAGCCAGATTGGATAGAGGGACATCAGAACATCAGATTTCAAAGATTGATTTGTGGAGAGTACACCAAGCTAAAACTGAAGCTGCAACCTTCTGACTGCAATATTAATTTTTATTATGGTGAGGGAGCCAAACCAGCCTCTGTCACAGAGTGGTGTCTTTCCCTGTCTCTTATCAGTACTTGTGTCCCTGATTGTCTCCAGCTGCCATTAGTTTCCCTGATTGTCTCCCTCGTTGCCTTCCTGGTGTATTTATATCTCTCTGTGTTTCCATGTCTTTGTTGAATCGTCATAGTCTTCGTTGTTCTTGTCATCCTGTTCCTGAACCTATGTTTGGTCGTATCTACTATCCTCAGTATCACCATTAAATTCATTTTTATCTTCAAGACTCCTCTCTGCACTTGGCTCATACCACATACAATACCATAAAGATCCGACCAAGAATTCATCCCAGGCATTGGACTCAACATATGCGGGCACCAAGCTGGAACAGTGTACTCCTGGAGTGGGTCTGCTGGGGTATGAGTTGGTTCCTGCAGTCCTCCCTCCATCATCATTATGGTCATCGCCTTCAGGCCACTCCTACTCCTCTCCAGGGGGGCCGGAACAACGTCCTTGCCATTCTCCAGAGGGCTGCTCCTTACCACTGCTGCTCCTTACTTTCAGCCCCCAGAAGCGGCTCGTCGCCCAGGCTTTCAGTCGGCAGAGCCCTCTCCTTGTCACAGCTTTCAAAGCCTGTTTACTGTTGCCACTGTCAAGTCCCCGCCCAAGCTCCTTATCCCAGCACCTTGCTGGGTCATCCAAGCTCCTGTCCTTGTCATTATATGTCCTTGTCAGTTAGTCCAGGCTCAAGCACCGTTCCTAGCGGCTCACAACTCTCAAGCAGCTATCCCAGCACCTCGCCACTCTCTAGTGTCTGTTCTGGCACCCTGTTGCCTCCAACTCCTGGACCTGGCGCTGCTAGCCAAAGAACCTTCCCCTTCTAAGGAGATCATGGATGAGCTGTCTTAGCTCCAGGTATCGGCTGTGGTTTCACTCATCCTGGCAGTTACCGTAGCTGCTCTCAAGGCTTGAGTGTCTCCCTGTGAGGTTCTAGAGTATCCCTGTGGTTCTCCAGCTTTAGGGTTTGCCTGTAGTTCTCCAGCTCCAGTGTCCTCAGGGTTCTTCATTATTTTCTTGTGGGTCTTGCGCTTCTTCCAAAGGGATCTGGAATAATACAACTCAGCTCCAGTTGTATTCTGTAGCTGCAGTATTCCTGGCAGTCAAAGTAGAAGCTCTCAAGCATCCGACTTTTCTTCATGGCTCTCCAGAGATTCCTCATGGGTTTCATCACCGCAGAACTCCAGCACTTCTTTGTGGGTTTCATTGCTGCTGGCCTGCTTCCACCAAGCGCCTTTGCTGCCGGCCTCAAGAACATCTCCGCTATTGGCCTGTTAGTTCCAAGACTTCTTGCTGTGGTCTTCCAGTGCCTCTTTTTGGGTTCCTCCATTTCTACAGCGGGCCACCTGAACTCTGGCCCCGCAGTTGGCAACCGGAATTTTCTGCTGTCCTATGATTAATTTACATTACACACTTAATTATTCTTTGTTTCTGAGACTTTTCCCTTTTTTTGTGGTTCTTCCTGCCATGCTGGGCCACCTTTTCCCACCATCGGGCGGGTAATTTCACAGTGTTTTGTCTGTCCCTTTCTTTATCAGTTCTTGCACCAAGTTTCCCTGACTGTCGCCCTCATTGCCATCCTTGTGTAATTATACCCCTCTGGGTTTCCATGTCCTTGTAGGATCAATGTTGTGCTTCGTCTGCTCCTGAACCTAAGTTTGGTCATACTTACTATCATCATGATGATCATTAAGTTTGTTTTGTTTTTATCTTCAAGATGCCTCTCTGTACTTGGGTCAAAACCATGTTATGACAGTCTTTGTGCTTTAGGTCCATAACGGCATCCAGAGAGCCTACTTGTTGAAAAACAAGGACCTCACCGCCCCTACCAAAGGGGTCATCTACCTGGAGATTGAAGTCATCTACAACACTGTGAGTGCGACACTTTTTCCTAGCATCTCTGTTCACATAAAATTCCTGAGGACAAATCCACGATGTTCAGATGAGCTTTCAACATGGCTTTTTTAAGCTCAATGCTTTAAAGTCCTTTATTAATGTGCTTCTCTTCAGATAAAGGCTGCTTTAAAGACTGTGGTCCCTGCAGAACAAAAATACATAGAGGAAGAACCAAAAGTTTCCAAGCAGGTGCGTGAAATAATTTAATTATATTATGGTTTATAGTTGGCACTTTGTAAATAAACTGTATTGAAAGAAACACAGTGTCACTGTACTTTACTTAGACTTGTTGTAGAGTCTATTGATTATTTTAAGAAGAACAATCTTCACCAGTCTACTGTTACTGCATTCAGGTCTAATCCTGCACCTTGTATCGTTTCTCCAGGCACCATTCATTTACAGCTAAGAACCTTTTTGGTTAAAAAAAATATTATGGTTAGTTTTGTATTACTTCATTTTTGTGGGTGTTGCATTATTGCAGCTGACATGGTAAGCTGATAAGTCATTACAGTCACCTCTGTTGTTCTTTTTAACTATTCTCCCTGCTAATATCTGTATCAAATACAGATCAGATCCGCGTTTTTTAGCTGTCAAAACTGCAACATTCATTTTGAGGCCTTTTCACACAAAAGTGCTTCTTGAATAGTTGTTTTATTTTTTTTCAAAAACGTTTTTCACACCTAAAACAAGCATAGTTTGTAAAAAAAATGTCCCCATCTCCATAAAAACAATAAGGAATGATTTGCATGTAAAAGGGATATTAGATTTCACGTATCAGAATTGGCTTCCAATCAAAGCAATCAGCATCAGATTTTTTTTTCACATTAAAATTAGCCACGAAGCAAATCTAAAAAGAACCATGTTGTATTTAATGCTCAACAGCCAATCATAGGCAAACATATCTTTCTACTATGCTCAAACTGTAGTATCAAGCTGGCATATTGCACCATGCACACTTTGTGTTTTTCAGTTGCTGCAGCAGAACTTTAACCGGGTCAAGCGGTGCATCATGGTCCTCTTAAGCTACGGTACCTACATTAACAGCTGCTTTGAGTGGGAGTCTTCACAGAGGAGCATCATTGCTTTCATTGTATGAGGAACTAACACACACACTGACACACATGCATGCACACAGGTCTTTAAACACACTGGTAACTGTTTTTTTCTCCACTGTGGCTGTTCTGTTCTGCTCAGCTGTTTGTGGTTGTGGTGTGGAACTTCGAGCTCTACATGCTGCCACTCAGCTTGGTTCTGTTGCTTGTTTGGAACTACTTCTTCTCACCCAGCAGAGACATGGCTGAGATGGTGAGAAATTAGACTTGTTTGTGCATAGGTGTCTATTTTACATACCATTCATTTATTGAAGCACTTTCTCTGTTTTCCAGCCAATGGAGGCTATGTTTGAATGGGAGGATGAAGAAGAGGACAAAGAAGAAAAGGTACTGTACTGTGTCAAAGGGTCATCTACTACTACAATGATAAATGTTCACCCCGCACATTTAACAAACCGACATCAGTCCTGCATTACCTAATAAAATACAGACAACATATTTTGGAGTGGAAATGAGAGTACCGTATTTCTGAAATATCAGTCAAACCCTTGTCCTGATTTCTGGCTGGTTTGTCCTAAAATGTATCTCTTACTCCCTAGTTCTAGTCTTTCTTATTTGTGAAGACCCTGTGTCATCTTCACTGCTGCTGGCCTCTGGTCCTAAGTCTCCTCCCTTACTCTGACTTTTCCATTGTGCATTATGGAAACATGGAAAACAAAATTCAAAAATAGAATTAGGATTAGTAGCAGTGAATTTACTGTGAAAATTTGCCTCAAACTACATTTTGTGCCATTGATGTTTTTTCTGAGTCACTTATGTTCTCTTTTCACTTCTACAGACCTTCCCTGACGCAGCTGTGTTTTTTTTAAACAAATATTTCTTTCAACTACAGTGTGGTATTTGAATACCCTGCTATTTTGCAAGTACCTCCACTTAGAAATTATGGAGGAATCTGAAATTCACCTTGCAGTCCTCAAGAACTCTGGCTCTCAAAGACATATTACTCTGCCTTTTAAATGTCCACATCTACTCCACTTATTAATCTAAGTTATTAGCACCTGTCTGAGCTTGTTAAAGACACCTGACAGCAGCCCCACAGTCAGTCAGAATCAAATACTACCATGGGCAAGACAAGAGAGTTGTCAAAGGACATCAGAGACAAATTTGTAGACCTCCACAAAGCTGGAAAGGTCATTGGGGCAGCAGCTTGGTGAGAATAGATCAGCTGTTGCAACAATTGTTAGAAAATGGAAGAGGGTAAAGATGAGGTCAGTCTTCCTTAGACTGGGGGTCCATGCAAGATCTCTCCTCATAGGGCATCACTGATAGTAAGAAAAGTAAGGAATCAGCCCAGAACCAAATGGGAGGAGCTGGTCAATGACATGAAGAGAGCTGGGACCACAGTTTCAATGGTTGCTGTCGTAGAACACTATGCCATCATGATTTAAAATTGTGCATTGCACGATAGGTTCTCCTGCTCTAGTCATCACATGTCCAGACCTGACTGAGGTTTGCCAATTTTTCATCCTTCTGCATGATCCAGATGAGGCATGGGAAGAAGTCTCAAATGAGACCAAAACAAATGTTTAATTGGGAGAACTTGCAAAATTCCTGGGTGTTCAAATACTTATATTCCTCACTGTATGTGAGAACAATGGTGAGCAGAAGTTCTGCACAGAAATTAAATAGGATTAGGTTTATTCGTAGCAGGAACTGACTAGAAAGGGATGTAAAGTAGTTAGTATTTTTAGCTAGTTTAACATGCCAACATCTTTTAACTATGTTGCCATCATTTATTTAACATTATATGGATGCTAGAGCATAACTCAACTTAAGGTTAAGGCTATAGCTTGTTTGAAAAAAACAACAAACAACAACAACAACATCTAAAGCACTGTTCACATCAGTTGCCTAAGTTAATTTCATAGTTTATGATTCAACAGTTAGAAATAGAAACTGGGCAAAAATGTTTCCGTGGCGGCGTTTCAAGATCAAAACAACCACTGACAAAAAAGGACACAAATGGCCATTTTATATTTGCCAGTAAAACCTCTTGATGATATTGCTATCTGGGAAAATATTTTGTGCACTGAAGAAATAAAAGTGGTTATTTTTCTGAAGCAGCATTTCCTGTTACATAGGGTGTAAAACCCATAAGCCATAATACGAACTGTAAGATAGATGGTGTGGAGCTTCTTTAATGTTTCAGGACATGGATGACTGGTCCTCATTAATGGATCTGTGAATGCTTGTCTGAAAAATGCTGAAAAAACATGTCCAACTATCAGTTTTTTAACTTAAACTTATGCTTCTGAAAACAATAGTGGGCCAAATTACTCCACAGTGATGGAAAATGACTGATTAAAGGTTGTCAGGAATGGTCGACCTTGTGAATGGCATTTAAACTCTTGATTGGACTTTCCTTCACAATCATCTCTAGACTGCACTTATGCACCGTTTCCTGCCACACTTTCCTTTCAGTCAGCTTTCCATTGATATGCTTGGATTCAGTTAACTGGGAAAAGTTCTGTCTGAATAATTTTAGCCATATCTGATATTATGGAAATCATGAAAATATAAAAACTGAATTTGTGGTTTTCATTTGGGTTCATCCATGATCATCAAATACCAAAAATAAATACCTGAAATACATCACTGTGTGTAATGAATTAATATTCACCATGATGTCATTAATGTAGTGGCACTTCTATATCTGTAGGTTACCTACTTTCAAACTAAATCTATAAACAGATTCCGACTGCTTACTGGGTTCAGTTTCAACAGTGTGCAAGATTTATTTCCCTCTCCTGTCAGGACTCGGAGCACAAAGGCTTCATGGATAAACTGTACGCTATCCAGGACGTGTTTATCAGCGTACAGAGCGCTCTGGATGAAGTAGCATCGTTTGGAGAGAGGTTAAAGAAGTAGGTACTCTGTCGATGTTGGTGTAACACTTTCATTGATCATAAGCTGTGAAACTATCGGAACCAAAAAGCTGAACAGACCTATTAAGAAAATCCAGAGGAGTGTTTTTAAACCCTGCTTATCAAGGCACACTGCCCTGCATGTTTTCGATCTTTTCCTGCTTCAGAACAACTGATTTCAATATATGGCTGATTAACAGGTTTTTGTTAAACTGCAATCATCTGAAGCAGGCATGGAGCAGGGAAACATCTAAAACATGTGGGGTAGTGTGCTTTGAGGAGCAGGATTGGGAAACACTGGTCCAGAGTTCTGCAAGTTAGCTTCTGTGTTGAGGTTATTAACAGTTAATACAACTCTGTGTCCTCATTTTTATAAATATGAGCTTCTCCCATATACTAAAGCTAACTATTAGACTAATGAGGCCCAGATCAAATGTTCATCATAGCTACACTTCAGTTGTTAGAGATGGAATGTTTAAAATATTCAGGAAATCACTTTCTATGACTTTCAAAGAATTTATTTGTATAATAATGCTAAAAATATTAGTATTTAGTTCTGGAGACTGTAGCACTGTGCAGTAATAATCTTGTATGTAAATCCCATATGGAAAATCTATGGACCTGGTAAGTGGAGCCAGTTAGAATAATTGAAAAAATGTAAAATATTATAGCAGCTTTATTGAACCTAATAACCTGCCTCCAATATACTGGTTATAAACATGTGTTACCAGGCAGGTAGTTATGTTGGCTGTCAATCTATTCTCATTAAACATTTAAAGCACTTAGTTAAACACTTAGAAGGAGTTTTCTTATCTGAATGTAATATAGTACAGATTAGTTTGTTCCTGCTGATCTTTGCTCCCTATCAGATACTAATATAACTACCTGTATCCCTCCTGTCCACTTATAATACCATTAGTTACACCCTCTAGATCTGCCAGCTACCTGCAACTCACAAAATTTCAATTTTCATGGCCAGTCTTAGTTTCTACCTTTTATATAAGGAAATTTGACAATGCTTTCTGGTACTTAACTATTTTTGTTTGTGATTTTATTTGTAGAGACTGAAGCATTTCAACAGGTGTTTTGTAAAGGTGAATTCAGACAAATATTTATTATTCCTACTTTTTTTTTCCTTCTCTCTTCTGCAGCACTTTTAATTGGACAGTGCCTTTTCTAAGCTGGTTGGCGATAACTGCCTTATGTTTAGCCACACTTCTTCTCTACCTCATACCACTACGATACCTCGTGCTTGCATGGGGTAAGTCCTGAGAAGATCTTTTTTTGTAATTATCTTCCATTAATTTCAAATGGACAGTGACCAAGTGACTTAAAGTGTAACTAAACCCCAAAAGAACTTATTTTTTGCTTATAAACTGTATAAATGACTATTTACTTTATGGAGCTTGGTGGCCGCATGCCATAGTTCAGCCGTGACTGTCTTCCAGACCACACCCCTCGCGCTCATCCTCCACACTTGGCCATGCCCCTCCGTTTCTCCTGGTCCTTCCCACTTTGGTGTTGCCTGGAGGCGGGATAATGCTTTTTCATGGGGTCCAGTTACATGTTAATGACAACATAGGCCCATCTGGAGTGGCCATCGTAAAGTTCTGATCTTGGACCCATAGACAGTCTTCGAGCAGAGCTGAAAAGTTCCACCAGTTCTGGCTGTTCTTTCAGGAGGAATGGTCCAAAATACCTGTAAACATGAAGGTTACCCCGGATTTCCACTAGATGCGTAATCAGTGTGTAATGTGTAATTCCTGGCTGTCAGCAGCCATCATAACCATTGGGTGTGTTTCCACCTGGGTACTAGCAAAAGTGATACTGAATATCCGGAGATGATAAGTAACAGAGTTAATTTCATTCTGTTTCCCAAACTGAAAAAAAAAAGACAAATGTCCATGTGTAAACCTGTGTGGCAGCTCCCATAGTTAAATCAGTACGAAAACTATAAAAATAATGTTAGTTTGTAAACATTCTTTGTAAGACAATGGTCTTGTGTAATCTTGGCAATCAGGTTATATAAGTTAATATCAATTACATAAAGCCTAGCTCTAATGATCTTTCTTAAACTCGTCACCTAGCATGATATTCCTATGTTAACTGAAGGGAATGGCATTTAACACATTACCCTGCTGTACATGAACAGTTCTCTTCAATTATGTTTCCCTTGTCAGAGACGATTAATGCCAGATGAAGCTTCTCAATCAGGCTTTAAACTGAAACACCATGTGTTTAATTTCAGTTTCTTCTCGTGTAATTCTAGTCTGAAATTTTGTGCATAGTGCTTCAGGACATTATGCTGACCTTTCTGAAGGCTCCTCAAAAATATTTACTGTTGTTGCCTCCAAAACTTTTCAAGAGTCTCTTGAGGAATTGTTTCGACACTGACCACTCTCATTGCTGCGACGGCTTGTCTGAGTTAGCAGCAGTAACTAAGGAGAGCTGGGTTTAGAAGGACTGAGCAACAGCTTAATTGTATATGATCCTTTTTAATTGGATGATGTAAAAAAGGAGAAGACACGGGAGAAATATCTGCATTTTAGGGGGTAGATATTGATGTGACATTCATGAGCGAATTCAATCTTTTGAACGGCTCTTCAATTTGAATAATGAGAATAGGGCTGGGCATATCGATATGGCCAAAATTTCATATCCCGATATACTGTAGCTCATTTTATGTCCCAATAACTTCAAGTATATAGCAATTTTTCTGTTAATTTTACTGTGATATATTCTCTCACTAATTTTCTTAACTTTATAGCACGCTTTGACAGAGTTTTTTTCTCTCCTCTTGCACCATACCGTATGGTGCATCTTAAAGCAAAATACTGCTGTAAAACCCTCAACGTGGATTAAACGATAGAGCATTAATATAAAACAATAGACATTTCCTCCTGGTTTCATTTCATGGCTAAATAATCTATGCCATGGAGACGAGATGGAGCTGGGGTAGGGCAGTAATGCCTTCTTGCCAGAGAAAAGCATGAATGTGCCATTTGAAATTTATAATAATAAGAAGAAGCAGACTCCTTATGTTGTACCATTTTAATAATTACATTAGAGCTATCAGGCAAGGCAATTTTATTTGTATAGCACACTTTCAACACAAAGTAGATCCAAGGCAATTCAAGTGGTAATGAAACTACATGATTACAAGAGCATGATTATAAAACAAAAACATATAGGTTTAACACATAGACATAATCAGTCACTAAGAAAAGATGATGTAAGGAACAAATTTATGTAATTAATACAAAATCAGTTAAAAGGGAAGTAAAAAATAACAATAGAAATTAAACCACAACAATAAAGATAATGTAAGGAATTTAAATAGATTAAAACAGGTAAAACACAATCGGTTAAAAAAAGTGATTAGAAAGCGCATTTTAAGGTTCAAATGCAGCTCTGAATAGTAGAGTTTTTATCTTTGATTTAGAAGAGCCTAGCGATTCAGCGTTTTTGCATTCGTCTGGAAGTTTATTCCACATTTGTGGAGCATAGAAGCTGAAAGATGCCTCTCCCTGTTTAGTTCTGATTCTAGGGACGATTAGTAGGCTAGAGTTGGAGGACCTGAGTGGTCTGCTGGGTTGATATAGTGACAGCAGATCTCCAACATACTTTGGTGCTAAACCGTTCAATGATTTATAAACTAGTAGGAGTATTTTAAAGTCTATTCTCTGAGCTACATGGAGCCAGTGTAAGGACGTAAGAACTGGGGTGATGTTTAAACACCTTTATCATGTATCCCATGTATTTTTTTAATGTTATGATTAAAATTTTACACTTTCCAAATATTCTAAAAACACATAAGAGACTGAGAGCCTATCCCACAGCTCTGAGGTGAAAGGTTACCAAATGAGCAGAAGTTCCACCATAAGAGGATGGTGAGTTTATGAAGAATACATTTTTTTAATGCATGTTTAGTTATACAATTCCAATTCTCCTGTGACTTTGTGATCTCACTGAACAATCCGTCGGGAACACATTTGTAGTTGATGTCATCCAAAATACTCAGAGGGACGGACACACTGCTGAGTTCATAGAGAAAACGTGTACACGTTACACATCACCATCCAGTGGAAAGCTGGAGTTAGTCCTAAAATATTCATACCCCTGGCAAATTCAAATTTAACATCATTTTTATTCAATCTGGGGGGGAAAATAGACAAGCAAGGCACATAGAAAAGGCTACCACACTATATTAATGAGCGTCACTCATAAAAAAAAATAATGCTCAATTTACATAATATTTATAAAATGCCATATTGTACATTATTCATATCTGTCTCAACAAGTTATATGCACTTGTATTTTCTACAGGTGTGAATAAGTTCACTAAGAAGCTTCGTGATCCGTACATGATCGACAACAACGAGCTGCTTGACTTCCTGTCCAGGGTACCGTCTGATGTTCAAATGGTGGGTAACCCGGCCATGTTAATAGAAATGAAGTTATTATGATGACAATCTCTGAACGTGAAAAGTTTTAAAATATCATGTTTAGAAAAAGAAATAAATGAGCAGCACGTTGTGTGTGAGTCCTCTGTTTCCTGATTATGTCTTTGTGCTGATTGACAGATGCAGTATTGTGAGCTGAGAACCGATCCTGGACAAAGCCCCAGCAAGCGCAGGAGGACCAACCTGAGCTAGCTCTAAACTTTAAAAAGTCTAATTTTGTTAAAATTTCAAATCTGATGTTTTAACCGTGTCTCTTATGTTTGATTCAGATGAAGATGCATTAGATGATTATTATTTTGTTGCTACCAGACTGAATTATTTTCTAACTATTCTAGAGAAAAATACTTTTGATGATTTTTAATTCCTATTTATTTATCTCCATATAATCAAGCTTCCCATGTTAAAGTAATAAAAAAAAAAATCAACGTTCATGCGTAGTTTGCATGCCGTGCTGGTGTTGCATGGAACTGGAACCAAATTCTTTCGAACTGAACGTGTTGTCAGTATGTGACCTTTCTAAAAACGGAGCTGCATGCTATTTCTGCTGCTGGTATTCCATATGAGCCCAGGAGATTATTATGCATAGTTTATACTTCTCCGTCTTTGTCGGAATGGATAGACGCAAGGCCATTATCCATCCAAGCAAGGTCTATCCATGACCCGCGCAAGGACACACAGAGTAGAGCCCAATTTTCTAATTATCCATCTCCATCAATGAAGAGTGTATGTCTGTGATTGGTCAGCCCACCAACAGCCATAGGTCATTTCACCAAAACGGTGCTATATAGTCGATGTAATCAGTAGTCAATGCAGCTCTTGGGCACTAGATGCTTTATATTGAAAGGCCAGTTTATCTAATATGGTCTTTGGGAGATTTTGAACACAAGGAGGTGTAGAGGACAACAAAACAGACACCTGTATATGTTTACATGCGTTTTTAGAGTATTCAATGAGCTGTACTGCTAGTAAAACGCTTTCCAGCTCAATCAAAAATCACTTTCTGTTGGCCATTGCTCTTTAAGGGGGAATGTGTTTACAAGCTGAGGAAAATAAACTCTAGTTGACCAGAAACAACACTCCAATGGTAGGCAGACCCGCCAGAAAAAGTAAGCACCCCCTGATGTCCTGGTGGAGAATTGCTTTGCAACAGTAAAACCAACCGAGAAGTATAAAAGGAAAATGACTCTGCATCCACGGGCAAATGACAGAAATATAAGCCAGGCTTAACCTCAATATATATTCCCACCTTCTCTGTAAAATCCTGGTAGCAATGCAAGGTCCACCTTTGCACAAAACATTTGTTTTCTTTGCATTCTTGTCAGTCGGGCAGACAGATGTGTTAGTATTAATTCAGCTTAGATAAGATACCTCTGGCTAAAAGATTTTGCCACTCAAATAAAAGGTTTGTCCATTTCTGTGGGGGTTCTCATGAGCAGGCTAAAAGCAGTTCATAGTTTAGCTCCCCTAATAAGTTTTTTTCATCTGATGTCTGTCAGTTTAAAATAGCTCAAATGTCCAAAATCCCATAACAGTTCATCTTAATGCTATTTTACCAACTTTAAATTAGAATTTAATTTACATTAAATGTTCATTTACACTTTTTAAATGCTGGTTCTTTGATGGTATTATCGTGTACAGTACATTTACTTGTAGTAGAAGGGCGTTATATTACAGTGAAAGCTGCTCCACCAGCAACAACCTTATTAACTGTTACTGTTCAGGATCATTTCAATAATATGATGACATGAAAACACCAGAACAGTAAAACACACAAGTTTTGTTGCATTTTGGTCTCTCATTTCCATGCTGACAGAATTAACTGCGGCAGAAATGTGCTGGTGTCTCGATTCACTAATTAAATCGATTAATTGCATTGTGAAATGTGCCAAATCAACAGCAATTCAATTCATTTTTCACAATAATTAAGATGACTAAAACATAAAAGTCTGGCGTGCCACCTGGACATTTTTAGGGGTCAGAGATTTTGCTGCCCCTTAGTGTTTCAGCCATGCAGTTTCAAATTTGTGTCTATTTGAACGTAAATCAGAGCATTTAGAAACTATGCTGTCAGTTACATAATGCTGCAGTTTGTTATGGAAATTAATATCTTCTATCTTTAAGCGAGCATGAGGCTGAACTCCTGATCTGAAGGACTTCTGAAGTCCTGTTTATTAAATTAATTGGCCATCCTTGTACAGGAGCCCAGCTGGCCAACATGGGGACTGTCTCATGACTGAAACTCTTTTCTATGACTGAATAACTACTCTGCCTCAAGCCCAACAATGTTGTCTTCATAACTACAGGACTCTTGCTCCACCTTTAATAAGTAAGACGGCAGCAGTCATCTTTGATCTTTCCTCTGTTCTGATTAGCTTTTGACTCAAGAGTCATTAAGCTGTATAGCTTAGATATTAGCTTCTTTTACCCTCTAAGCACAACCCTAACACAAATAATTGAACCATCCATTTATTTAAAATAGCATTGTTCTCTTCCATTTGCCTGCATGTTGATTTCATTATCTCTAGTTTGCAAAGTTCTCTCACAGCAACAGATTAATTTTTCCTTTTTTAGATCACTAGAAATACGACTAAAGTATTGCATTAATTTGATAATCAAACCCGTTCCAGCTATTCCAACTCAGTAAATGTACAAACATGTCTCTTAGTTTCATTTTTTCTGTCTTTTTTTCATTTTATTTTGGACTGGTTGCATCATTGATGGTTAAAAACGGCACAACTCACCTAAGATTTTCGGTTAACTTCGTCAAACACAAATTTAAATATGGGTGAGGTCAGATGCAGATGGAAAAACCAACCCGTGCTAAAATATATGGCATCGCTACTCTTAGAGGATGTCCAGTTTGTTGTTTTAAGACCTCAAAGGGTCTGATTTAGCAAAGGTATGCACTTGTTAAAACGAGCCTCAGTGTCACAAAAACAACTTGCAAAAACATGCTGTAGCTGATTTACTAACCAGGTACAGAGAGTATTGCGGCTGTTAAACCTGTAGCTGTTGATCCACACATTCCTGTTGCCCTTGATGAATATGCAGTGATTCTGTCAGAAGGTGCAAAATATTGGGAGAACATCCCAAAAAGTATGCATTCCACACGCAGTCAAAACGTTTTCACCGGCTGTTTTGTTGTCTATTTTTACCACCTTTGCACGGTATGTCTTAACTCGGCACCAAAATATTCAGCATAAGTTTATTATAATTCTCAGATTCTAACCTTATAGTAATTAATAGTAATGTCCATACATCTGACACGCTCACCGGATCTGCAGCTGCTGTTTTTATTTTTTTATTTATTTGGATCATTATTAGTTTCTTGTTGAGTGGTTATTAATCTTCCTGGTGTCCAAATAATAAAGAATGATATTAATTTACTATACCACAATAACAATTACATGTATGATATTTTCCAATTCAAATTCACACACTTGAGATTAAATACAAAAGCCAGATGTTATTAACTTATAAATTCCTAACCTACAATAAACTACCTAAAACATTCAGGTAGATTCGATGCTAAAAGCAGAGATCTAAAAGAAATGTATTTTTTTTTATTGAAATCTAATCTTTTAAGATAAATAATTCTATTTCTGTGTTGCTCTGTAGACAGGCAGTACTTTGTAGCAGATGTTTTGCATTAGCACATTAGATTTTTGGGTCAGCACGTTTTACTATTAATACATTAAATGGAGGCCATGATACAGTTTTAGGGCATTTCAGCAATATTAGTAGATCATGGACATCTCATGACTAAACAAGCAGCCTTGTTTTGCACAAGCTGCACCTTTAATAAGTCAGACTCAAGCAGCACTTCTACACCACGAGCATAGAGTTTATTAATGGCAAACAAAAAATATTGTCCAAAGACATTCTAGCCTAATATTGGCCACAGCCTTAACAGGTATGTCATATACCCCCCCTCTTTTTTATTTTTTTGCGCCATAGTCATCATTCCACCGCACCTATACCTCCTCTGTCAGACTGTAGTGCATAGGGTAGAAAGGCTGGTACACACAGCAGGGGGCGCAAGGTCCTCATTTGATTACTGCTCTGTGTGTCTATTTAATTTGCGCACACAATCATAGTAGATCAGCCACAAATAAGCAGCATCCCCTCACGCAAAATATTTGCAGCACACGCAATTTGGCACTCTTTTATTTGGAATATTGATAATTCAAGCCCAAAACGTGCTCAAAAGCTAAACATTTCTAACTTACTAGAAGTTAAAATAGAGTAAAAATAAATTAAACGTTGTTTTCGTTACTCTACATCAGATCAGTGAGATGAAACCCCTAATGGAAATCGGTTCACTATCGATGCAATTATATAATAATTTTTAAAGTAACACTGTGTGTTCAACATTTTCCAAACTGAACTACTTGTAGGTATTTAAAAAAATATTGTATGATTCCATAATTTTGAGCTTTTTTGAGCAGCTAAGATGAAAAATGTACAACACACTTAAATATATTTTATTTATGTCTGTTTTACTCAGCTAGAATGTTCATTACACAAAAATAATAAATCAAGATGAAAAATAAACTGACTACACCCTCCAAAAGTAGTGATTCCATATTTTCTGTCAGAGGCTTTATTTAAAACCAACACATAATTTAAATCACTTTTGCACAAAATAGCAGATATAGAATTTGGAGAACAACAATTAAATCCACACTAAGGGCGAAGTCTCCATTTACATCTAAAATTTCTATGCACTGTTGTCTCTGGTGACAGCATTTTGGATACATTTTTCTAGCCTTGTGTTGGAATAATTTTTCATAATCCTATTCTATTAAAAAAGGTGGAAATACAGCTAATGCCTTGTAGTAGTCACAGATTTGCAGCTGAACACCTACATGTGTATACAACTGCTACAACAATAAAGTTTTTCCTGAGTTTATCAGCAGTTTTTTTTTTACAGTTGTCAAAGTACTATGGATGCATGCTGATGTCTGATAACCAAATAAAATAAGGTTTAAAGACCTTATTTAAACCTAATTGAGCTCTTTTTAAAGATTACTTTGTCCAGTTGGTCTTTATTTTACTTACTTCCCCAACTTTCTTAGAACCTATTTTTATCTGTCCTCCTCAGCCTTTCTCTACTTGTCGTTTTAAATTTGGGACTTGATGACCTGCATGTCTGTGAAAGCTGCTGTCTGTAAGTGTTTTGCATGACTGAACCTAAACTATACAAGTGCATTTATAGACACAAAATGTGTGTAAAAGCTGTGTTATTGATCCAATGTACTCATAACCCCCCGATGACGTCTCACTTCTGTCATATTGATCTGTATTGGTCTGTTTTTGACTTCTTTCTCTGAGAAAATATATTTCTTCACAAATGTGCATGGCCCGCTGCTGTGTCTGGCAAACAAATGAAGAAGAGTTCTGTGAACAAGGTGGAGGGATTTTAGGAGGGAATTTGATATTGGAAAGTTGTCAAATAGAATAAAGAATTCAGATTATGCTAGAAGATTACAGTAGGGCTGGGTGGTATGGCCTCAAATTTATTTTGTGATATATTTGTTACATATTCTTTACGTCTGTTTATGTATGTCAAAATAATTGTTTTTGAACTTTACCATACTGGATACATTGGAGCAGAAGCATGATTTTAAAAAAAAGTATAGACTGCCAGTTGAAGAACATTTATTATGCAAAATTTACTTAAAAATGCAAAACCTTTTGGGTAATTGTTAAAGTTTTTTGTAATTAATCTTTCTAAACAATGCAACACAATATTTCTCATAACAACAATAAATATAAAGATATTTTAACTAAGATACAAGCTGAATTTTATAAAAATGCAAAATTTCAAATGAGTTTGACTAGAATATTTAATGTAAAAGAAAAAATAACATTTCACCCTGCTTTACTAATTTATATATTTTTATAGCACAAAAAAGATGCACATAATTGAACTAAAAACGCTTGAATTTCAACATGTTTATGTTCCTTTAAATAGAAAACAACATATTTTAAATGCACAATATCTAGTGTAAATATGAAGACCTGTTCAAAGTAGGTGCAGCTTGATGACATCATTTTCCTTTTTATTGTCTATCTTAATGTTGCTCCTGAGTGCGTCTGCACATGGGGATAGGATTGGAGGAGGGGGGGCGTGTATGTGGTTTCATTTTTATTCAGTAAAGCACTTTGACCAGCATTTTTTGAATGAAAGTGCTTTATAAATAAATTTTGATTGATTGATTGATCATTAACATGTGCCATATAATTGTAGGCCTATACAGCCAGCATTAGTACTTTTGGCTACATGTATATAATTTCTACCTTATACCATTTGTTTTGCCCACTGCAGATTCAGTCAATCCCGAGGTGAAAATTGACGTCATGATTGGGTGTAAAAGCAACAACCAAGACTAACCAAAAATGTAACCACTACCGTTGCCTACTGGTAGTGGTCAGAGTGGTGGCGCCAGTGTCCGTCAGCCTCACCTCTGTCAGTGCGCCCCAGAGCTGTGGCTACAACGTAGCTTGCCATCATCAGTGTGTGAATGTGTACGTGAATGGGTGGATGACTGAATGTAGTGTAAAGCGCTTTGGGGTCTGTAGGGACTGAGTAAAAGCGCTATACAAATGCAGGCCATTTAAAGTACCCAGAGAGGGAACATCCTTGTTCTGGATGGATCAATATGTGGATCATTTCAAATATGATTATGAGAAAACTAAGAATCCTCTTCATTATACACACACATTTTTACAAATAATCAAGCTTAAAAATCTTTTTTATGTTTAATAAATCTCAAATTACTCACAGAACCTGTTCCAATTGAGTTGTCAGACCAGTCCAAATAAGTAAGATTTTGTATCAGAGATGTCCAAATGCATCTTAGATTGCTCAGAAAAAAACACAGAGATGACATACATTACCTCTATAACTTTGTTGCAATGCCACCACCTCTTCTGTGTTTCATGCTTTCGCTTAGAAAATTATAATTTGGAGGGGCTACATCGTATCAGTTCAGATGTTTCATTATTTACATTTAACAGGTTTCTGATAAAAATAGGTCCTGCACATTAATAAAGACCTAATGTTTAATAGAGCTAGTTTAAGTGGTTTGATGAAGCAATTAAGTACAAATATCTGCAAAATGATTGCTTTTGACTGCTACTAAGTTGTTTTTATCAAGTCTGTCAAAATTAACTATAGGCTACTTGTATAGGCTGAAATGTCATTGTTCATACGACTAACAGTCTTCATTTAATTGCTTGCTTGACTGAACACAAAACTGTTTAACATGTTTCGATTGTGTACATCGAAAAATATTTTTATTGTGTTTCCATGAAAATGTCCATCGATAACTATTCTCAGGTGAACCTTATCTTACACTAATGAAAGGGGTGTGTGAACTATTAGTTGCAACCAGTGATAAAACTCACAAAAGCTTTTTTTTTTTTTTTAAAGGACAAAAAATTTGTTTTCAGATAGGAAATGACTTTTGGTGTCGGTCATGTTAGGGGAAATCACTCACAGTTCAATCACACAAATCCCCACTTTAGAAATATGTATAAACCAGCAGACAGCATTGGCATGAGGTGTATACTGTATCTGTATAGTATTTTCATAAATACAGTATTTTTGGTTTCAAAACTACTAGGTGCCAAAGGGAGTTTACATTTTCTGTAAATAGTTTTTTTCAGGTGCACAATGCTGTGAACAGTTGCAAATATACAGTCCACCCATCCATTTTCTGAATCGCTTAATCCTCAAGGGGTCGCAGGGGGGCTGGTGCCTATCTCTATCTGTCAATGGGTGAGAGGCGGGGTACACCCTGGACAGGTTGTTAAGGCATGCACACACTCAATTTAGATTGATCAATTAACCCGAGAGTCATGTTTTTGGATTGTGGGAGGAAGCCAGAGTACCCAGAGGGAACCCATGCATGCGCGGGGAGAACATGCATGGTATATATTCCTGTCTTGACTTTACATGACATTGGGAAACACTTCCAGAGTAATCAGTCACAATGAAAACAGGTTTAAACCTTTTGAGTTGATTCAAAGATGCTGATATCATAACTTGTCATTCTTGTCAGTGACAACACTGACACTTTCATTGACATAAATACTTGTTTTTGAAGAACAAATCATCCATTTTGGTTTGTGGGAGGAAGCCAGAGTACCCAGAGGGAACCCATGCATGCACGGGGAGAACATGCAAACTAGCCTGTCCTATGAAGAAATATGGCTACAAGAAATTATAAATATACTTTCTGCCTCTAAGTGGTGTCTTAAAGCTTTGGCCTGTAGAGGGCATCATTAGTATTAGTTTTGTTGATCAGGTCTAGTTAGAGTCCTGATCTGGGACCCTCACTGCCAGTTATCCTCTTCTCTGCCCCGTCTCTGTTCTCTTCATACAGATTAAATTAATCGAGAAAAAAATACTAACTTACCCCTTAAGATCCCAGACCTATTTCTATTTTCATGAAAATTATGGGGGTTGTAGGTTATATCAAATGGATCATATGTTACACATTTCTCAATTCAGTTTATTTATATAGCGCCGTTTCACAACAGATGTCATCTCAAGGCGCTTTACAAGAAGAGTTATTACAGTACAATGTTTAACTTAGAAATTAGAGAACCACAGAAGATTGCGTCGTGACTTCTCAGCAATCCCTCACACTGAGCAAGCATGAAGCGACAGTGGAGAGGAAAAACTCTGAAGTTTTTTTATGTAATAGCTTCACCCACTGGCCCAGATCTGAAATGTCACACATCTGTCACATTGGGCATACAATATAAATTTATTCCAAATTTAGAAATTAATTCTGTGAAACTTTCTTGCTTTTAAAAGCAGAATGGTATGTTTATCTTTCAAATTCTTATCATACATAATGATGGTAGCATTTCTTGGTTTACTTTAACAAGCTAATTGAAAGAAAAGAAAAATCTGCCCAATATTGGAGGTCTAATTGAAAACATCACAGAAACAATAGTAACATTAGAGAGGTGTAATTAACTTTAAACATCAGCACATAGAAACATTGTGCCAAAATAGAACAGAACATTACATAAAGTCAATAACCTAATCAAATGGCTGTTTTCATGGCTGTTTTTAGAAGTTTACCTTTGGTAATGGTAAACTTTGAAGCAATTTCTTTCCTCTGGGAAACAAAGACGTATATTATATTTTTTAAGGAGGGTGGTGGTTGTATTCACCTTGCAATTTTTGCACCGACCTCGCTTTTCACATTTTACAGGCTATTGTGCAACCTCAGTGCAGACATCCTCTGGTACTCCAATACGAACTCTCTTGGGGGGTGGAGGTGGTGATGAGATGTTCTGTGATGGGCATCCCCCATGTGGTTTCCAAAGGATCAGGCTTGTGGTAACTTCTGCCTGGAAGCTCCTTTGTTTCAGTGGCTTTTGGACAGCCAGTAGCTTGCAGTCACGACAGTAAATCAGCCATCCATTATCAACACTGAGCATGATGGTTTGCCAGAACAGGTAGAGATACCACCCCGTGACTTCATATGGTACTTGTACTTTGCAATGCAGGCGTCAAGCAGGTCAATACCGCCCAGTAATGTTTTGTGCTCCTTCACAATGTGTGGCCTTTTGACCTCAACAAATGCCCTGCCTGATTTGCTCCAGCAATGGACTGCATCTTGATGGTCAGTTGCACAATAGGATGAGATGAGGGTAACATTTGTTGTCATACCCCTTCACAATAACCATGCTCTCCTCCTTATTCCCCCTGGCATCAACATATCCTCTGCCTCTCTGAGCAAGATCTTTTTCGTCTTCAAGCTGAAAACCTGCTAAGCGATTTCCACGAAGTGTTCCTACAAAGTAGATCTGTCGCGGAAAAAGGGTGAGCACAAGTGGAGCAGAGGAGAATAAGTTATCAGCAAAAACTTTGCAGTTTTCCTCAGCTGAGAGAGTTTCACACAGCTTCACCACAACATCTCCTCCAATTCCAAGTAAATTCTTCTTCCTTGTACCACAATGTGATGTACGGCTTTGTTTCACAGAGGAAAGAAATTTCTTCAAAGGTTACCAATACCAAAGGTACGTTTCTAAAAACAGCAATTTGAGCAGGATATTGACTTTATGTAACATTTGGTTCTATTTTGGCACAATATTTGTATGTGCTCATGTTTTTAGTTCATTACACCTCTCCAATGTTATCTATTCTACAAAAGAAATTACAAAAAATAGGGGGTAACTGGAAAATGACTCGACAAAGCTAAAGTAAAGTTCCATCACACATGTAGGTAAATTAATAAATTAGTTATGCTTGAATTTAGTTGAATATGACTCAGAACTAACAACATAAAATACATTTACTTAAAACAACTGAATAAGCTGAACTAACTGGGCAAATGATTCGTTTTTGTCTTTTTGTGACAAATATGTCACATCAGTTTTTATTTATTATTTTGGAGTTTAATGCCCGATGTGACATATTTGTCACACCGATATTTAACAAACTTATTCTACATCAAATTGTTTTAGAAACATTGCCAAACTAGGTTTTAAGTGACCTGTGACATATTATTTAAAGTTTAGAATTGCTGAATGATGAAAAATGTATCTTTGCAAAGATAAAAAGTTTTTTTAATTAGCTTAGTGGTCTCATTAGCTAGTCACATGACTGAATTAGTATGTGCAGTAGATGTCACTTAGGGACCCTATGAGTTAAAAGTCCAAGTTAAACCATAATAAACAGTTTTTTCTCGAAATTTAAAGGGGCGGTGACACCAGTGTCACCATGGGTCCTTAAGGGTTAATTCTGCAATAACATTTCATCATGAAAGTAAAGCATTGATGATGAAGCATGTGATGAGAATGTTCTCATCTAAAAAAAAGTGTATGGAATCAAAAGTCAACAATAGTTGTGGGTACTTCACTACAGTAAATGTCAATGTCTCCATAACATTTTATGTCCTTTTGAACATCAATTCAAAAATACTTTATTCTGAAAGGAAATTAAATGTTGTTGTAAGTCATACTATCCATCCATCCATTATCTATTTCGCTTCTACTTGTAGAGTCCAGCAGTCTTTGGGAGAGAGGCAGAGTACACTCTGAACAGGTTGCCAGTCCATCACAGGGCCTCTAATTATCCAAGTTTCTTTAAAGATTTGTTTTAGATCTTGATGGCTGTGAGGAGGAATGGTCTGCTGTAGCGGTCTGTATTACTGCAGATCTGAAGAAGCCTCTGACTGTAGACACCCTGGTGTTTTATAACTGTGATGAAGAGAATGCTCAGGGTTGCTCATAATGTTCTGCATTTTATGAATATTTTTTCTTTTCACACGAATGTCCAGAGGTTGCACAGCCTCCATCCTAGTGGTCAACGATCTGATATTGCCTGTTATGATCGATATAGGAGAACATTTAAGCTCCATCCTTTTCTCTCTCCTCCTTCCTACACCTCTGGATCCACAGAGTCTCTTTTATTATTAATAACAATACATTTTATTTGAGGGTGACTTTCTAAAACTAAACATCAGCTTACAGAGAAGAAATAAAAAGGAACATGCATAAATAAAATAAACAAAATAATTATCCAATAGCAGGTACATATACAGTACAATCAACAAAAATCAGCCTCTAAAGTGAATAACTATTGTGTTTTGAACTGGGATTTAGATAAAGGAAGAGCATTAATATTTCTGATGACAGGAGGAAGTGAGCTTCAGAGGGACTGAAAGCTCTTCTCCCCATGGTGACAAGCTCGGCAAAAGGAACAAGATGAATGGCTGATGAAGATCAGGGAGAACGGGAAGGAGTGGGTTTGTGAAGCAGGAGACAACCTTTTCAACACATCTTAGATTTTTGGTTGCATTTTAGGTATTGAGCTTTTATGAGGTTAAGCTGCTTTCAGTTGTAAGCCCCTTGTTGCTATGGTTGTGCATAATAACCAATATCCAAAAGTAAAAAAAATCATATATAAGCAAATATCCTTCAAGCTGCACAGCATTCAAAACCAGAGAGAAAAGTTGTCCAAAAAAATAATGTTTTAATTACAGCTTGACAGTCTCTCCACAGTGACTGAGCTCATCCCAAAGGTTTCTATGGGATTCACGTCTGGAGATAGAGGCCGCTCCATTGGATCTACCACATCTCCACCACCTGTTCCCTTATGAGGTAACCTCCATGAGCCGAAGCACTGTCATCTATGAAATGACTGTTCATGTAGGAGCACAATGGCTGGATTAATGTTATTTAGGTAGTTTGGGCTTCATTAAGTGTGGGGCAGTTCTGTATTGACGTCTTATAGCAAAACCGAAGCCCTACCTCCCTATGAAGGATCTTGAAACAGCTATCCATGCTTTTACTTACTTCTCACCCAGACTCCAGCAAGTCTTTGTAAGCCAGACTGGAGCAATCCCCCTTGCGGCATCTTCAAATTGTTCAGAATGCTACATATTCTTTTTTATTTAGGTATGTACATCTTTTTTTTTTTGCATGTAGAAAAACCCTTAAACCCAATGCCGTATATTAGACTCTGTAAAACTTCAACTAACAGTAATCCAATTTTAAGTTTGACATGTTTGATCTACGGATAGCCCACTGTTCAACCAGCATGACTGAATCCTGGCAGCACAGAGAAGGTCCCCATTTGAGGCCTTCAGATGTCTACAGGAGCTGTATACATAGCCCTGGCACAAAGCCTTCCCAAATCCTCTCATCAAATTGGCTCCAGGTGCTTCAGACACAGGGGGGCGTTCTACAGTTCTAAATATATGTGAAAAGTCAAAGTAACTGAAGGATTTTTGTAATATATGCTTAAACTTGAAGATTAATGTGGAGTTTGCTGAACTCAACTAGAACTATAACTGAAAGATGAGGCTTATATTTAGCTTCCTGGCAGAATCACTGCAGTTGGGTCAGGATGTACATGATGAAACATGAAGATAAGTGAAATATGGTGGAGGATCTGTGATGCTTTGGGTCTGTGAGAGAAGTAGCTGCCTGGGTGTTCCGCATGAAAGTAGTTTCTTCTCAGCTTCATATTCCTTAAAGGTGAAGTTACCTTATTTATAGCATGCATTAAGTGTGCCTACTCAGACAAGTTTGGAACCACTTTGAGTCCTTCGGGTGAAGTTTATATCCAGTCGCAATCAGCATATATCCATGTAATGGGGGTAGTGGAGGCACTTTACATTTTCCTGACACAAAAACCCTTAATTTAACCAATGTTTTATTATTTATAGCTACTAATATTCCCCTTGGCGTTCAGGGCATTAAAAACAAAACAAATATACCTCCCCCTTTAAGGCCAAAAGAAAACAAATATTGAAATGATCATTGCTGTTGTATAAATAAATACAAATAGAAGACAGCAAGGTCAAATGTATCTGCTTCTTCTTCCTAATAACTGGTTGCGCCACCCTTTGACAAGGCCACTCAAAAACTTCCATTTTGTTGTTTTGAACCATTGTAGGAAGATCATCTTGCAGATTCGTTTCCTTCCTAATTTTTTATAGATCCCAGATTGATATTTTTATCAATCACCATAAGTTACCCATGTCGTGAAAAAGCAAAGCTGCCCTAGAGCAGTGGTTCCCAAACTTTACAGTCTCTGACCCAAATAAAAATTTAAGAGCCCCGTGATCCCAACTCTCGATGAACATACAAACATTTTTTTCTGAGTTACTTAAAAAGTGATACAATGGCAACATAACCAACATTAACAGCCAATATAGCGATCACTATAAGTTACTTTCATTACATTCATTTTCAGTCCCGTTTTCATTAATATGATTTATCAGATGTCTGCTCATTGCCTCTTCTGGTATTGACATTATTTTCGCACGAGAAACTCAAGACCCCCCACTTATCTGTTTGGGACCCCTAATGGGGTACCAACCCAAACATTGGGAATTACTGACCTAGAGGATCCCACTACTGCCACCATGTTTGAAAGAATTATGCCCTTTTTTTCCTCAAATGCTGAATATTTTTCTAATAGATGTAGCAGAATGCACACTTTCTACAAAAGTTCCACTTTTTGTCTTTTTCGTACACTGAATATGTTCCCCAAAGTCTAGAGGATCATAAAGAAACCAGAATGACAGGCCTTTGTGTGGTTTTAGGTAACAGTTGTTTTCTTTTCCAATGGATGCTCTTTTCCTGATTCTATTTCCCTCAGTAGAAGCCATGAACTCTGACCTCTACAGATATAATGGCTAATTCAGATCGCCCTTTGCTGTCAGGCGTCAAACAGCAAAAATGGACAAAAAGTTGCTGCATTGAAAATTCAAACCCCGCTGCTTGCACATTTGTACTCTGCATTGGCGGCATCGCGTCACGTCAGAACATTTTCTTTGTTTCTTTCTCTTCCAGCGGGAAACTAGTAGTGTATATTTAGTAACTGTAGTTGCCCTAACCAGGTTTGTTGTAGTGTTGGCTAACATAATAAAGTTAAAATAACATATTTACCTGCTAACCTGGTACTCTGATATCTTCCACCAAATGAGGTCAGTTTTTTTCCTGACTCTCCAGCCTTCCAGCTCGATCTGGCCGACTCCCCTCTAATCACCGTGGAGACCCTGCTCGTTGAATAGCTACAACGCACAGCTCGTCCTCCATCCTCCCCTCTCCCCCAGTGGCTCCAGCTGGCAGCTCGACTCGTCCTACATCTTCTCCGCACTTAATGCCGGCATCCTGTCGCTGATTGGTTGCCACCCCAAAGTTCAATTTTCCCAACTTCATGCAGTGGCTGCCTTGAAGTACCGCCAAAGCAGCAGCTGCATTGGCGTGCTGATGCTAGCTGTACCGACGCACGCGACTAGCTGCACGGTAGCTTGACACTCACATGCTGCATAGGGACCATAGACTTTGCATGTAATCTAGCTGCCCTGCTGCCTGGCTGCAAAGGGCGGTCTGAACGTGCCAAGGAGAGGGAGTTGTTGAAGCGCCATTTACTTTACATAGAGCCAGGTTGCTGTGATAACATTATATCCTTAATAAACTTGCATTTTGTATTTATTCTCTACTATCTATTTACTTACTATTACTATTTATTCATTATTATCTGTGTTGGTACTGATTGTCATTTGATGAACGGACCACTGTTGTGGGACACAAAGAAAAAGCAGCACATATTTTTTCTCTGAAATGTAGCCACATCTTAGGAACATTCTCAGAAAGCCTGCACTATGCAACAAATGTTGCATAGTGCAGGCTTTCTGAGAATGCATAGTGGCAATCAGCTCATCTTAGATAGCCTGAAAAACAGTGGCCTGAAGCTAATGGGTACATTACTGTTTACCAGCATTTCATGATTTTCAGTACTTGCTTACTCCAGTGGCACAGAGCCTGGTGTATCTTCAGCAGTCACTAAGTGACAGTACACACTGGTTACATGTTTCCATTACAGAAACAGAGGACAAAAAGTCTTGGTTAACGTAACATGCATATTCCTGTAGTTGAATTGTGGGAGGAAGATGGTCTCTACACAGCAACTGAATTCAATTAAAGTCAAAAACACTTTATCCTTGAAGGAAATTAAGTGTTGCTATAGCTCATATTAATTACATAATTCTTTAAAGAGTCTTTCTTGTTTATTATGACTGTGGGCAGGAAGGATTTCCTGTAGCGGTCTGTGTTGCAGTGAAATTTAGGAAGCCTCTGACTGAAGATACTCTATTGTAGGATAGTATCATGAAGAGGATGCTCAGGGTTGTCCATATTTTTATTTTAAATTATGAAGAGTCCTTCTTTGCATCATAATCTCCAGTGGTTTCATAATAGTACCAAGAACAGAACCAGCCTTCAGGTTGTTGAGCTTTTCTCAGTCCCTGGCTCTGATGCTGCTACCCCCACAGATTATGGCTGAAGAGATTGCACTCACCAAAACAAAATTTGTAGAAGATTTGCAGCAGGATGCTGAAGGACCTAAGGCCCTAAAATTCGTCCAGAAGCCCACTCTGTTGTCCAGGTGAACTCTAAGGTATTTTTTACTCCTCAACCATCTCCACTTCTTCTCTCATGATGGAAACAGTGTTTATTATAGAAAACAGTTTGATTATAAGTGCGTCTAAAGTACTTTCTACCATACAGTCCCTGATAACAATTAGCATTTAATAAGATGTGATGTGTTTGAACTCAGTATCAATAGTATTGCTTCATATACCTAAGGGTAAAAGTTCTGGTTGAGTAAGAACCTAAGTTTGGAACTTAGGTTATGGTTAAGTATTATTGTGCAACATAAAGTTCACCTATTAACTTAGGTTTGGAAGTAGGGGCATGCCTCAATTACACATCGTATTACTCCAATTACCCAGGAGTCTCCTCTTGCATTTACCCCCACCTTTACAATAAGTTAGATTCATACTTCCCTTGCCCTCAACACCTTACCTCATAGTCTCATTCCTCATCTTCTTTTTTTTTTTTTCTTTTTTTTTTATTTGTTCTGCACGTATATCACATAGATACAGTACAAGGAGGGGAACGAAACCCAGTTGGGTTTATACAGGAGTTCCACTCCAGTTGCATAAATAAACAAAAAAAGGCATGCAGATAAATAAATTGACTAGAAAAAGAAGGGGGAAAAACATACTAATTTTTAGGAGCATGATCATCCTAATGGAAATAACTTATAATAACAGCAGATAGAAGAGGAACAGAAGTATAGAGCAGCAAATGAGAGTCAGTAAGACTATAGTATACTGAAGGAAACTATAAAAATAAACTCATTGTTATAGTCATGGTTAAATCATAAGTTCTTTCAAATGTTTTTTAAAGACAAACAGAGAAGACACGGATCTTAGGGACAAACTTAATTGACTCCTTAGTAGAGGACCCCTAAAGCTGAGGTCAGTTTTGTGACCTGAAGTTCTAGAGCACGGTAGAACAAAATTCATTTCTCTATGTCTTGTTTGATGAACATGAGTATCTGAAATAAAGGTAAAGAAGTGTTGTAGTGTTGGTGGGAGATCTTCTCTCTTATAAATAAACTTATGGATAAATATGCATGATAGATAGACATTAACTTTCTCAATTGGTAAAATATTGTATCTTAGAAATAGAGGTGTAGAGGGAGCATATTTAGAAGAGTGGAAGATCATGCGCAAAAACTTCTTCTGAATTTTAGAAATGTTTGCAATGTAAGTGGGAAAAGTAGCTCCCCAGACAATATTACAATAATTCATAAAAGGAAACAAAAAACTATAATAGAGGGTTAGATGAGCAGATGAGTGGATTGAGGGTAAAACTATTCTTAAAATATTTAACATTTTAGAGGATCTTGTACAGACTAGATCAACATGTTTGGACCAAGTTAAACTTTCGTCTATCAGAACACCGAGAAATTTAGTTGAAGTCACTTGAGAGACTGGTGCTCCATCAATTTCAACAAAAGCATGTTCTTTGGGGTAGAGTTTATTTATGTTGTGGAATATCATAAAATTACATTTTTTGACATTGAGCGTTAGCTTGTTAGTGCGAAACCAGTTTGATAATCTTTTCAACTCGTCGTTAACATGTTGAATCAAGGTGACAAAATCCTCATGTACTGCAATGAGATTGGTGTCATCTGCAAATAATATGGGTAGGAAATGGTCACAGCAAAGGAATAAATCATTAATATAAATTAAAAACAATAAAGGACCCAGAATAGAACCCTGAGGAACTCCAAATGAAATTTTAGAGGTGTTAGAAAAGTAACCATTAAGATAAACAAATTGTTCTCTGTTAATAAGGTAATTGCGAAACCAAACTAAGGCAGTACCCTCCACGCCATATCTATTGAGCTTGGAGATCAAAATATCATGTGAAACAGTGTCAAAAGCTTTGCTTAAATCGAGAAAAACACCGAGAGCAAATTTTTTATTATCAAGTGCATTTGATACATGATTTACAAGCTGTATTAATGCATGTTCAGTTGAATATTTTTTTCGAAACCCATATTGGTGTTTGTATATAATGTTGCTAATGTTTAAATGTTTATTTAATCGATTATAGACAAGTTTTTCAAAGATCTTAGAGATACAGGGCAAGATGGAAATAGGGCGATAATTGCTAAACAACTTTGTGTCACCCGATTTAAATATAGGAATGACTTTTGCAATTTTAAAATTTTGGGGAATAATTCCAGATTGAAATGACCAAGAGATTATATGAGTAAGAGGTTGAATAATATGATCGATGGTCTCTTTAAAGAGGATACTCTTCATGCCATCGTGGCCAGGGGCTGTGTTCTTAAGAGCAAAAATAATATCTCGAACCTCCTGCATAGTTGGAACATCAAGATTTGGGAGGGGAGAGTACCACCCATTTATTTGGCTACATGGATCATTATCAGTTTCCTGGATACTGTGTGCTAAATCAGAACCGACGCTGGTAAAGAATGTATTAAAACCATCAGCTACATCAATAGGGTTTGAGAGACACCTATCATAGTCCCTCATCTCTGTAGGTGCAGATGCAGCCTTCCTATTACGATTCAGAACCTGATTTATAATGTTCCAGGTTGATTTAATGTCATTGGACACTCGATTAAATTCATCAGCATAAAACCTTTTTTTTTGTCGCCTTAATTAAGCTTGTGAATTGGTTCCTATATTTTTTGTATGTCTCTAGATTATGGGGAGTAGGTTTGGTGACAGACTTACGATACAACCGATTTTTCTTTCTGGAAAGTTTCCTCAATTCACCAGAAAACCAGGGTTTGTCTCTAGCTACTTTGGACTTCATGGCTATCAGGGGAAAACTTGATTCCAGAGCAGAATTGAAGAGAGTCAAAAATAAATCATAGGCTTTGTCAACATCCTGCAGCAGCATAACCTCATCCCATTCGATAGAGCTGATAGCTGATTTGAATATTTTAATATTATTACGAGTGAATTTACGATGTTTTACATGCACTTTATTAATAATACGAGCTCCAAAAGCAGACTGTATCATTTGAAAAACTGGAAAATGGTCGGACACATCACACCATAACAACCCTGAGGACACTTTATAGTCACATGAATTAAACAAAATATTATCTATGAGAGAGGCTGAGTGTGTGGTAACTCTAGTAGGTCTTGTAATTAAAGGATAGAAGTTTTCAGAATACAGGGTGTTGAGAAAGTCATGTGTACCAGTGTGATCAGCGTGTAAAATATTCAGATTGAAATCACCGTGTAGCAAACAGAGCTTATGTTCCTTTGAAATAATATCTAAGGTTGAGTCAAGTGCATCAATGAAAGTATTTATATCTGATGCAGGTGGTCTGTATATGCATCCAATCACAATGCTTTTCCCTTTAAATAAATAACATGAAGGAATTTCAATAAAGAGTGATTCTACGAGTGTTAGATTGAAGTCATTACTTAAATCCTTTCTGAGAATATAATTGAAAGAGTCAGACACATACAGAGAAACTCCTCCTCCTCTTTTAATTTCTCTACAGGAGTGGATAGCGTTGTAGTGTGGTAGATTATAGAGGTGTGATGTGTCATTGTGGAGCCATGTTTCCGTAAATGCAAGGGCTGAGAAGGAGTGTGACAACGTAGACAAGAACGTTTTAAAGTGATCAAAGTTTTCTCTGAAGCTGCGAGCATTCACATGAATCGTGGAGAACGAGGTTTGATCAGAATGTGTAGGAGTCAAACAAGACAAAAAATTAAACTGCTGTTCAGTATAATATTCACACAACAAATTAACATTGTTCAAAATATTGTTATTAGAATCTGGATTAAAGAAGGTTTCATAAATTCCAGAGTTGTTGTCCATGTTCAGCTCAAATGGATTCAGAGTCAGTGTATCTATTTCAGGTGCTGCATGTTTCCAGTCGCTTGTTATGAAACTAGAGTCAATTGATGTCATAATAAGGAAATTATAGGATATTACCTTGAGAGAATGTCATCATACCAAAACGACCCAGGTTCCGCCAACACATCAGGCCTTTCCTTTCTTTTGAGAAGACTGACTGACAACGCAGCAGTAGAAACAGGAGTTCTTGAGACTGAATTGATTCATTTGTATTCATCCAGCTGATTTGATTCCCGTATCGCCAATACTTTAACATCCTCTGGTCGTAATCCATTCATCTTAATCCATACTTTGAAGTTCTGAGTCCATGTCGACTGTATCTTTCCATCTTTACGTAGTAATCGAGCGACCTTAGCAATATCAGCATTCTTCCTAGTTAGATGTTCGTTGAGGTAAACTTTCGTGCCTTTCAGTTTCCCCCCTTGCCTCAGCAGCGCAACTTTGTGCTTATGGTTCACAAAGCGCACAATGATGGCAGGAGGCCCCGGGATCGTAGAATTACGCTTCTTAGGTAGCAAGTGACAGGCGGAAAAGTTTTCACTCTGGACGTCAATATCATTGCTCACCAAGAATGAAACAACCTGCTGTTCCAGAGATTGGGTCTCTGTCTCCGATGCGTTCGTCTCGAGGACTCCTGCGTCAGGATTCGCCACCCTCGCGTAGGTACGGTGTTTCGTTTCCAAGCCAGTTATGATAAGGTCGTTCATTCTTGTATGCTGTTCAAGGTCGTCAATTCGGTTCTCCAGTAAAGCTATTTTCTCATCTTTCTTCGTCAGTAAGATCTTAAGCGACTGAATGTCAGCCGACAGTTTCTCATTCAACGCCGTCAAGTTTTCCTGTTTGGTTACGTTTCTCAGCGGTTGATCTGTTCCAATTGTTCCTCCACTCTTTTCATCTGTGCAATCGTGGGCCCCCCCATAATGTTTTAGATTGTTTTCAAAATGAAATTAGTAGGATAGATTAATGGGGAGAAATGCCAACAAAGACAAAGCTCCATTCAACCGCTGAGCTGCGTGCCGCCATCTTAGTTTTTGGTATAATATATAGTGCTTATTTATACTTGATCCACTCCTTCCTTCAGATTCCATTTGGGTGGTGGTGCTGGGGTCCTTAGTGCGCTCGAAAAAAGCAATTTCCAGATGACTGCAGCACTACATTGTCTTCTCCTCCTAAAACTTTGGAGAACACAGATGATCCAACCTCAAACCCAATCACCCATCCCCTCGACCACTTCCTTCAATAAACCTTTTAACTGCTGGTGAACTGCTATATGAAATCAATAAAAACAATGAAATGTTTGTTTTTGACACTCAAGGACAGCACAACACCAGAAACTGACACAAGTATTAAAATAAATTATGAGCGAGGCAGCAGCTGGGAGAACACAGCTGACGAAGAAAAAGATACGTGTTTTCAATGTCGATGGTGGGATATAATGTGGAGAAAATACCTTACTTGTTGTTGATGAAGGTGAGGTTTGGAGGGAGATGGGTTAGGACCAATGATTTAGTTTGGCTGAGGGTGGCGAGTGGTACTGATCGATCCTGTTGGATTAGTTACAGGAAGGACGACCAACCAGAGAGGACGACTGATGATGGTAACAGGGAGGCTGGCGAGCAGGCGAGCAAGGATCCAACGGCTGGTTGGAAGGTGAGTCTGATGAGAGAACCAGGCAGGGAGCAAGGCAGAGACTGACCAAGCAGGAACCCAGACTGAGAGTCTTTGTCTTGAAAGAACTCTGAGGTAATCCGCCAGGAATGAACTACAGAGGAGAACCACAGGTAAGAACTTGAACACTGGAAGTAACTTCAGCCATGTACCATGCTACTTGAGGAAACACTGAGCTGTCTATAGAGGTTCTGGTTCAGACTGGGATCACCCTGTTAACACTGGGAGAACCTGCCAGAGCTCCACTTAAAGCCAGTCAGAATATGAGAAGATGTGGTGGAGAAAAAACTGTTATATTTATTTTGCTCTTTATTATTTCCACACAGCTGCTGATACAGGTTTGGGTGATATAAATGTGAGGAGGGAGATGATGTGTGTGATCTCATATGAAAAATAAGAACAAATGAAAGGTAAGGTACAAATAACCAAAATATATGAATAAACTTTATATTTGGATAGCAGCAGCTGTGTTAAGTATCAAGTAAATCAAATGTAATATAGATTTATTAATAAAATGTCACAATTTACTGTTTCCAAAACGTAAACACTAAGCAGACAAACTATCCAAACCATCAATCTACACAATCTACACCGCTACTCTTATTGCGAAGTAGCGGCGTCTGCACTACAGCTACTTCCGCTAATCAGTTAGCAATAATTTTAGTCCGAAAACATCACTTTAACTGAATAATACGCATTTTTAATGCAGCGATGCCTTTTTTCGTCTCCAACTCCCGCGGTTTGACCTGTTTATCAGCCGCGCTGCAGGACAGACGTCCGTGATGTTGTTTGACTTCAGCCGCTTCAGCCCCACAGCTGGAGGGGGACGATATGTAAGCCCCGCCCCCTCAGGGCGCACCTCTCCTGCGCACCAAGGCGTCCTATCTTTTGTATTGAAGAGGAGCTACTGCGCATGTACAACTTATACCGAGAGTCTATGGGAGACAAAAATTTGCGCCCCAAGGCGGAAATACTTTCTCAATCAGACAACACAACCAAAACTCAACTCCCCTTAAACTATTAAACATTTATCTAACACATCTGAAAGAAAATATACTTATATTTCGAAACATTTTTATGTTATTATAAAAATTATTTTCCACTTTTATTCAAGGTAATGTGACAAGTTGTCAGTGGTGGGGCGGCCTAGTGCCCTCTATTGGCCAGCCGCCACTGCGTGTGCACCTTTTTCTTACACACTTTTTTCTTTTCACATAATTAACTACTTTTAAAATCACCTTTTGAGACTTTCCCTCCTTATAGAGGGGGTCAGTTATGGTTTCCTGCAAAACTGTCGGGTCAGGAATCTTCTCCATGATTGTAATTGCTACTGAACCAGGCTGAGAGACTATCTAAAGGCTCAAGAACCCTTTGTAAGTGCTTTGTATTAATTAGCTGATTAGAGTGTGGCACTTTGTACCTAAAATATTGAACCTGCTCACAACATTCTACTTGTCGGAGATTTTGAATTTGGGGTTTTCATAAGCTGCAAAATTATAACAACTAAAGACTTGAAATATCTCATTTTGCATGTAAGGAGTCTACATCATGTTTTACCTGTAAATATTTTAGAATCGAAATGTCAGAACTGACTAGTGCACACTGTTCCTGTTTGACAAAGAGAATCAAACACATATAGTGTCAAAATGCTGTCTATTCGAAATGTTCTCTGTAGCACAAATGCAGCCTTTGTTTGGAGACTTTGCTCCCTTTCTACCACCAGAACTACATAAAAACATCTCACCTCAGTACACAGAAAAATCTGTTCACAATAAAAAGGGAACTGTTCTGCAGGTGCCAGTAATACTTCTGCAGCTGTGAGTATTGCAGTAGCTTTGAATAGGGTCACGTTGCAGACGGGAAATGTCATTCCAGAGTAACCACTTATCAGCAACTGAGAGGGACAGCAGAAAGGAGGCTAGAAGCAAACAGGGTTAGATATTCTCCAAACTCCCCAGCGGCCCAACCGTGGACATGTTGTTTTTCTCTTTATATTCATTCATTCCAAACATTATTTTGACGCCCCTCTGTCTACTGCTTTGCCTTTCTATTGGTATGCCAGTGTTTAGTGCAGTGGGTGAATAAACTGCTTGTTAAAAATCTAAAAAAAATATATCAAATACATTTTATTGTTCAATATTTTGCCATACCATACCATAACATTTTATTTATAAAGCACATTTATAAATGGCCGAGGCCAACCAAAGTGCTATACTTTGGAATACTGATAGAACATATAGAACCGAAAACCGAAATACACGAGTTAAAAGTAATACAGTAACTACTAAAGATCAACAATAAATAAGTAAAACAAAGACATAGTAAAAGCCAACTAGGCCAAATTAAAAGCAAAAAATAAAATAATTAGCCTTCAAGCGTGATTTAAAAACCGAGAGAGAGGGGGCCATTCTCATCGCCAGAGCGAGTTGGTTCCAGAGACGGGGCGCATAGATTGAGAATGCGCGTTCTCATCGTACCCTCACCCTTGGGACCTGTAACAGGCAGTGGTCCGCTGACCGAAGAGCTCGCCCTGGTACATATGGCTGAACCAGTTGGGTCAAGTACAGAGTCACATAAAGATAGAGTGATTTAAAAACAAAAAGTAAAATTTTAAACTGGATGCGATAGCCATAGACTGTAAAAAAGAATAGACAACGCCTCCTCACTCCTCCCGGTTTACCAGAATGACACACGTTCATGGGGGAATTTATGGCGGATTTACAGTCTCCTCCTTCCCAGCTCTGACGAAGCATGTTCCTAAAAAGGGCATAGGGAAGGGATCTTCACTGTAGACCCCGCCCTCGCGGGGCGTGTATGGGCGTGTAGTTTGGTCGTAATCACGTCCATTCTGCTCCCCCGTCTTTAGCTCTGATGCTAAACTTGGCTAACTAAGCTAAAGGCTAATAGCCCCATGCCTGACTGCTGCCATATCTGCGCTCTTCCGACGGTTCTCCTATTTCTCAAACCTCAAAAGGTAAAAACTAGTAACTTGAAATAATTATTAAAATGTAGTGTTACTATAATTAAATTAAAACGAAACAGCCTGTCAATCAAAATCCCGCCCGTCATTAATTATGCAAGATTTCAAAAAATTATCTTACGAAAACCAGCCTGGTTTAGATTTTTTTGACTAGCCCAGCGTTATCTCAGGAGGAATATGTAGCCATAGAAAGTTTTTAAAAAATTGAAAACAGGCATTAAAGTTGTTTTTAACGTGTCTAAAGTCCAATGCTTTTCAATGGGGGACTAGCGGCCAATTGGAGGTACTACAGCAATGGAGGAGCGATGGCGGCCTCCATAGTATGCGGTCACAAAGCAGCGCAGCCAGCAGCCATTGGCAATAGCGCACCGGGAGCCAGTGCAACCGGGCCAGAACGGGAGTGATATGCTCCCTCCGTCTGGTATCCGTCAAGAGGTGGGCCGCCGCATTCTTCACCAGCTGGAGGCGCGCAACTGAAGAAGAGGTGCTTCCATAACACAGGGAATTTACATAATCCAAGCGAGAGATCACAAATGCGCGGCTCACTGTGTGCAGGTTGCGTCTGTTCAGGATGGACTTTATCACAGCACTGGATTTTAACGTTGTCTTTGGTCTTCAGCAAACACTTCCACTTGCTGTAGCGATGTTTCAAAATGGTGGTCGGTTTGTTGTTAAAAGACACTGTCGAGTTATTCTCCAGTGACTCCGCCCTCCAGCCAATCAGTGACCGACAGCCGTCTTCTGCTGGTGGAGAGTAAACGGTACTGCGGCCGAGTCGATCCGAGCCGAGTCGAATCGTACCGTTGGACAGATGCCTAAAGGTGCCACTTGATCCAAAACAGTGAGGCAGAGAGACTGGAAGGAGTGCAGCAGCTCATCAGGGTCATCAGAGTTTACAGGAGAGGAGGCAAAATCAATGAAGCGAGATGAAAATAACGCGGCCGTAGATCAAATCAAACTTTATTTATAAAGCGCTTTTCAAACATGGTTTCTCAAAGTGCTTTACAGATTTAAAATGACCCCACAAACCCCCAACCCCCCGTTCAAAAACCAAAAATAAAATCATCATCACAACTACACCCCCCTCCTAACCCAACCCATCAACCATACACACACACACACACTTAAAAGCTTAAAAAATAAATAAATAAAAAACAGTGTGAAGATAAAATGCTAAGCAGATTAATGAATAAACAATTAAAAGCTAAACTAAAAAGTAGATTGGGTAAAACATCTAATTTAAACAAATATTAATAAATAATAGCTAATTAAAGCTTGGTTAAAAAGGTGAGTCTTAAGCCTGCTTTTAAAAACATGAACGTTCTCTGTGGCCCTGAGATCCTCCGGCAGTCTGTTCCAGAGGTGAGGGCCATAATAATGAAAAGACGCCTCACCATGAGTCCGTGTCCGAACTTTGGGAATGATAAGGAGACGGCTGCCAGAGGAGCGCAGAGACCGCGAGGGTTCACATGGTAAAAGCATTTCTGAAAGATAAGAAGGCCCAAGACCATTAAGACACTTAAAAACAATTAAAAGAACCTTAAAATCATTCCTAAAACATACGGGGAGCCAATGCAGTGATTCTAAGACCGGTGTGATCTACTCCCCCCTCATGGTCTTCATCAGGACACGAGCTGCTGAATTCTGTAAAAGCTGTAAACTTGAGGTTGTCTTTTTGGGAAGACCAGAAAGCAGGGCGTTACAATAATCAATTCTACTAGTGATAAAAGCATGCATTAGCATCTCCGTATTGGCCCGAGAGAGAATGGGGAGGACTCTGGCAATGTTCTTTAGGTGATAAAAACCTATTTTAGTGATATTTGTAATGTATGGATTGATGAATTTATAGTGAGTGAGTGACGCGACATCTCATGCTTAGTCGGACTGATTCGAGGCACAACAGTGACAAACAAACTAGGCTAATGGTCAGATAAACATTTACTATTATCAACAGAAAGTTTCTTGATTTCCACGTCATGAGATAAAACCAGGATAAGGATGTGAGTTTGTCCATGAGTAGGAGCGTCCACCAGCTGAGTCAAACCGAAAGAGTCCAATAAACGAGAAAACTCGGACACAAGAGGCTTCTCAGGACAACACACATGAATAATAAAAATCACCTAAAAGAATATATCTCAGGAAGATATCTGCTAGGGTTTCTGCTAGTCCGAAAACTGAGAGATAAAGTCTTTATTAAGCGTTGGTGGGCGGTACACCACCGCGCACAATATTGGAGGCCAATGACCAAGTTCGAAACCAGTAAGTTCAAAGCTGGAGAAAACCCATGATCCGGTAACGGGTTTGCAGGAGATAGAAAAGTTAAAAAGGGTCAGCAATCCCCCACCCCGGCCCGCGGGCTTCGGGATGTTAAGGTAGGCGCAGTCTGTACAGCACCTGTATTTTGCCCTGGTAACATTAAAACCGAAATAATCATTGCGAAGAATCTTTCTGATGCTCATAGATTAGCGTTTTATCTTGTTGTACAGCCATGGAAAACAGTGCATCCTCTATTAGTTCCATTGTTACATTAAGTGATCTAGTGTAGACCAGGTTCTGAAATCCTCTAAACCCTTTGTACAACCTAGGGTTGTTGTTGTTGTTCACCAAAGTATACAGAAACACACTCCATAGGTTCCAGTCTTCCATTGCAGAGTGAAGACAAAATGGTGAATTTGTTTTTAGAACCACCTTTTCTTGCAGTGACATCATATCTATGTGGATTCATGTTGATCCACTACCATTTACAGTAACTCATTAGTTCATTGACATCCACAGACATTTTTAAAGATCACAACATTTCAGTCCGATTAAGAAATGGACTTTGCAACACCTTAATTAATTTATTTCTCCTCTGCCATTCTGTTATAGATTTTCTGCTGTGTTTAGAATCAATGTCCTGTTGAGGACCAGACTTGGGCTGAGTTTTGGCCTCAAATATAACTGAAGAATATTTTGTTGTATATTGGAGTTTTTGATCAACTCAGTGACAGCAATTCAATCTGTTCTTGTTGCTGCAAAACACGTACAAAGTATTAACTTTCCACCACCTCCTGACAGTTGACATCAATTGACTATTTGTGCTAATACTTTACTTTGGATTCAAATGTGTTGCTGTGCACATTCCAAACATCTCTACTTTGGTCTCAGTTACCCAAAGGGCATTGTTCAAGGAACCTTTCGGGCTATTCAGATGCAACCTTGTAAAACCTAAGTTAAACAATAATTGTTCAGTCTTTCAAATAGTCTGAAGTGTACTTCTTGGATTCTAGGAATCTCATTTAGTATTGCACAGTTGTTCAGGCCATTTTCTGCTTCTTCAAAGCCTAAGATCTTTGGAAAACTCTGACCTTTCTTTAATGTTTTCTAGTCGTATAGACCAATTCTCTCTTTAGTATGATTGATCACAAATTGATTGAAAATGATATTTTTTACCATGGAAAGATTGATTGGCAGCTGTCTTTCGAAGGTCAATGCTGAGGTCTGTTCTTCTTCACCTCAGTGTAATAAACTCTTGCTTTTAGAAGAAGTTATCTATGACTACACTATTATTATTTGATAATGATCAGTTAAGAACATCTCTTACCCTTAAATCTACCCTTAAAGTTTTTATTACTTTTATATCCTGGTTTCATTTATGTCTAGTAAGTAATGATGGTGTTGAATCTATTGTGTTTTTTGTTACTCTTGAAATTAGAATAATATAATCAGGTCATTTTCCTAATGTCCTGGTTAGCACTTCAGAGCTTCAGACCTGAGAGGGAGTAGGCTACACATACATTTTTTTTACCGGGCCTCTCAGCTTACAGAACATATAAATAGAACCATTTCTCTTTTCTTTTTTTTCAATTGTTAAAGATTGAATATGGAACCATTTCTTATAAAGCTATTTATATATATATACATATATATGTAATTTCTACTTTATTTTTATTTATTTTTACACCTCCATGGGGCATTTAGAGGGGTGTAGAATGGAAGTACATTTCCTTAAAAAATTTGATTTGAATTTAAATATAATAGAATGTACATTCTTACAGGCATGACAATTATGTTATGTTTACATCTACCAACCAGTTGCGGCCGCCATGGCGGATTTAAAGATATGATCTCTATTTTCCAACAATATGGTTGGCACAGCTCGACTGGCGCTGGGAAAAATGATGGAGTCTACAAGTCAAGCAGCTGCTTCAGAGCCCTGGAGATATCATTTTACATCTCAAGAGAGGAGAAGAGCAGAAACTAGAGGTGTTTTAAGTAAGAAGCCTACATTAGATGGACCTACATAAAACATTTCCATGACATCAAACACACACGGAAACACAGGCTTTTCTCCTGGATTGGTAAGCTAACTCCTTGCTAACTTGGCTAACTGCTAAAAAATCTGTTTTGATTTTGGGTGTGCAGGTCAGTTAATACGGCTCGTGATGTGTTCTGCTGCTCCTTGTTAATTAACAAGTCGAATAAAACACTCTTGGGCCACTGAAGGAATGTTCTCATCCCTTTATTTAACAGAAACCATAATTGATCAAGTATTATAAGTCAGATTCCTGAATCAGCGAGCTAGGCAACCCAACACCTGGAATGATTTTTCTATTTTTGAAACTACAACCTAGACACACTAGATGTCACGATCGTGTTAATGTTTCATATCCAACTTTTAATCTTTATTTTAGCCTACTCTCAGTACTTGAAAAAAGTATGTCCGCAACACATGAAGTAGGCAGAAAGATCTCATAAAGTAACACAACATGCTCTAAACTAAATTACTACAAAACAGATAGAAGAAAAGTTTTTGACTCCAGTGAACCAGAGTAAGAGCCATTATACATTAAAATTAATGTTAGTGGTGCAGTTGCTCATTTTTGTTAATTTGCCCCTGCTTGTCTTCTGAGTTATTGTGTTGCAAAGTGGTTAGTACAGGCACTCAGAAAACAGAGGCCTTTTTCTGAGTTCAAGTCCTGTCCCCTGCTTTTTATTTTTGAATCCAATAGCAACCCAAATATATTAAGTTGACCCAGCATTTTTACATTGAGTTCACTCAACAAAATTCTTTGTTGCTAAATCAACCCAAATCAGTTAGGTGGAAATGATTTACATAATTTTATTATGTTCACCCAGCAAGTTTTTTTTGTGAGTATATAGCTTAGCTGAATGCTTTCAGGTTGTTGTCTTGCTGGAAAATATATGTTCTCTGAAGCTGCAGTGATCTTGGAACATGGAAATAAATTGTCCTCCATGGTGTCCCTATATTTTCCTTCTACCATTACAAGAGTTCCACATCCCCACAGCATGATGCTCCCACAAACTATGCTTTACCATGAAGATGATGTGACCAATTTCTAACTATCCATCTCTGTCAATGAAGAGTGTATATCTCTGATAAATCAGCTCAACAACACTCAGATATTGTTTCACCAGAATGGTGCTCTGTAGTCGATGTAATCAGTAGTCATTGCAATGTTTGGGCACTGGGTGATTTATAATGAAATGACAATTTATGTAGAGAAACAACAAAACAGACTGCTGCATTGTTTACATTCATTTTTAAAGTATTCAATGAGCTTTCCAGCTCATTCAAAACGTGTGTTCTGTCGTCCATTGCTCCTTGAGTTGAGGCAAATAAGCTCTACTTAAACAGAGAAGACACCACAATGGTAGACCGACCCACCATGAAAGGTCAGCACCCCCTGCTGTCCAGGTGGAAAATTGTTTTACAACACAGAAAAAACAACAGAGAACGATAAACGAAAAACCTCTCCATTAATACGTCTGTGTCTGGGTGCAAACTGGATGACGGAGAAGTCTAAGCTAGGCTTTACTTTGCCCTCCCAACTAAAACAGAAGCATCTGCTCATGATAAACCGCCAATTGATTCCCACCTTATGGTGTAGTTGACCCCAACACAGGCACAGATAGCCCAAAGCGTAAAAACTGATTTTATTTAAAGGCAACAGGCATATCAGAAAAAGTAAAATTAAAGAAAAAAAATTGATCAACGCAATTGAAAAAAAAGCACACTAAAAATGGCACAAATTAATTAATTATAATTTACTTGATAATTTGACATCCCTAATTAAATCAGCCTAGAGCTGTTCCTTTTATCCCTTAAACATGTTCAAGCCAAGAGAATATTATAACTGACTGTGTCAAAAGCAGCACTGAGATCTAACAATCCATTTTCTGAGGCCATGAGAATATTATTAAGAGCTTTTACCAGTGCTGTTTCAGTGCTATGATGAGCTCTAAAACCTGACTGAAATTCTTCAAGCATGTCAAATAATGGAATGGTAGAAAGTGATGAAGCGGCTGCTAAAGCACATGCAATGGGATTTATTTATCAGCATCTGTTATAGTCCCTCTCAGCATCATATCTGCCAAACATGCAAATGCATGTGACAGAATACCTATGGAGAACTTTCCTACCTAACTGATTAATTATGAGGGAAAACCAATTTGATGTAATCACAAACGCTCATAGGCTGTTTGACAAGCAATAAGTGATATAATGAATCCTAATTCATTAATTAAGATGTATGAGAGTGGGTGCAATGAACCAGTAGGCTAGTGAAATCTATATGAATGTCTAGCTAGACATAAAGTTTTGGCGTATGATGGAAATATCTTGCAGAGACTAAGAATACAGATGAGCTTTACTTTTGTCCAGGTTCCAGATATTAAGGTTAAAGAGTTAATGTATTTAGTTATGTGTATACGGGGATACTCAAAAGTGTTTTTAATCAGGATTTTGTAAAAAAAAAATATATCAGAGGAGTGGGTGGAGTGAACAGTCAGGATAGCCATAACTCAGTATTATTCTCAATATGCAAATGTCTCGTCTCTGATTGGCTAACAGCAATCTGACTCTTTTGCTGCCTGAAATAATTGAATTAACTTACTTCGCTGGCAGTGTTCCGAGACAGACCCCAACAGTTTCGTTCTTAGCTCATCTTTCTTGGGTAAAAAATGCCACGCTGATGTATTATATCAACAAATAAACCAAGCCTGGCCGTGTTCTGCCATATTGTTGAGTTGCTAACAGTTAGCTTCACTGCTAACAGTTAGGTTTGGCTTCTAGCTTCTGGTAACAGAAAGATGCTCTGCTCTCTCCAGGCTGCAAAATCAACCTTCCCATGGGTATTTTCTAGACAAGATAGGCAAAGCCACGAACACTAATTTTTCCTGTGAAGTAGAAAAGACTGTGTAAGGTGTATTCTCTTACTTCCGGTGAAACTTCTCACTGTAACATAATGTTATATACTGTTTATAGAAACAGAGACTGACAAATAACAAATCTAGAAGAACACACCATTTGATTTTTGACCAATTTAGTCTGAGAAGAGGCCTGGGGAAACTGCAGGAGGACACAGTTTAGCAAGTTCGTCTGTGAGCAGTGCACCGACCACTGCTTTCCTCTTGTCATGATTGGATAGAAATTTGAGAAACATGATTGGTTGGCCAAAATCAGCCTCTCATTGTGTTTTCCAGGCAAGCCAAATGTAGTAAACATTATTTGTAACCTGTGTGTGTAACTTGACACCTGTATACTTAACTTTTACTTTTAAACTTGTATTTTATAAATATTTACTAGTTACAAAACATGTATGCAGAATTTCTCCTATCTCAGCTGCTAAAGCTTGTAACTTAAACAGGCATAATCATAGGTATCCTGGTAAAATTCTCTCACAAATTTTCCTTGCAAGATCACTCAGTTTGTGAGGATTACCTAATCTAAACAGATTTACAAATGATCCATGTTCCTTCATGTCATTATGATGGATTAAACTGAACTCCAGAGGAAGTTCAGTGCCTCAGAGATTTCTTTCATATTCATCCTCCGACTTATACAATAACCTTTTCTCTGATTTGCTTGGAGTGGTGTTTTGTTTTTATATTGCATGGTAGTCAGGAATCCTGATTAACCAGTTAATGGACCTATGAAGTAACTTTATGCTACAATCACTTGACACACACTCACCACGATTAAATAATCTTCATTGAATTCATTGTGAGACTTCTAGCACCAACTGGCCAGACCTCTGCTGAATTAGATTAGTCACTTTAAAGGGAGGTGAAGATTTATACAACTGAATATTTTATGTGAAATATTTTAAAATGGTAAAATGGCCTGTAAATGTATAACCATTTATTTTGTTCCTGAGGAAACCAAAGTGCTTCACACTAAAGTCAGTCAACTACCAATCAGCGATACTAGTAATATGTCCACTTTTTCAGTAACGACTAATCTAATGTGTTACTATTTCTATACCAGTAATCAAATTAAAGTTCAAACCCCTATGCGTTACTATTTTTGTAATTTTCATAAGCAAAGAAATATATTTGATACACAGGGTCAACGGTGACAAAAACAGTTGGAAAACAAGCAACAATAGCAGTCTTTTTCTTTTGGAATCTGAAAATTAAACAGCTGATTATCTCTTACGCAGTTGTATGTGTAGTACACAAGCAAGTATGTGCCCAAGACACAGCTTCTTGCTGATGTCATTGTAAAGTTTAAAAGCCAGTATCTTTCCGGCCTTACTGTTGAAATGTACTTCCATTGAAGTAAGAATGGGCAAAACCGGTTAGTGTTTTCATGTTGAGGCAGTGTGAAGTTTTACTGGCAGCTACTGAAAGTAATTGATAAAGTAACTTGTAATCTAATGAAGTTACTTTTAACATAATGTAATCAGTAAAGTAACTAAGTTACTTTTGGAAGGAGTAGTCAGTAGTCAGTAGGCAGATGACTATTTTAAAGTAACTGTGGCAACACTGGTACCCATTCATTCACACACTCACTGCTTTTACATGAAGGAAGAGAAAATCGAAATATTACTTTATAAATATAAATAATGCGATTGGAAATCGCATCTCTTTGCATCCAACCACCTGGCCCATACCGGCTCATCTCCTCAAGAAGTGATGAGACAATCAAGAACAATACAGTAGTAGTATAAGAAGATAAGAAGACAAACCTAAGCAGCCGATCCGTGCGCTTTTTGACTGATGAAGTGATTGTGTACATCCCGCTTTTACCCCACCAGCACATGTTTACTGCCTGTGTGCCACTTGAGGATAAGCGGTACAGTACTAACACGAAGGGGTGTATTATGCAATATCATTACAGAGTCGAATGTACTTTATTTAATAATTTGATTATCTGAGTAACATGTAAACTGAGACTCTACTTTCAACAATAACTTCTTACCAGCTGTGTAGCCAGAAATTGCTTTTTAGGTGGACCTTGAAAAAATAGGTGGGCCATATAAATATCATTGAAATTAAGTTCTTTCCAGTGAGAGCATTAACATGCAGCAAGAGAAAGTTTAATTCTTACCTTAGTCTGACTGAAATCAGACTTTTGAAATGCATGCATACATCTTAGCTCGACTTGAATCGAACCAAACAGGAGTTTCACAGATCGGACTATTCTACCAAGATAATGTAACTGGTAATCGGACTTCTCTTCAAAAAAAACCCAAACCTCGCCTGTACTCTCGTAGCCCTCGGGAAGTGAAGAGATGCAAAAGTGTGAATCAGCTACAACACAGTAGTAGAATAAGAAGAAAATGGAGGCTAAGACAAACGTATTGGCTGATCAGTGCATTTTCTGAATGACAAAATATAATAAGCTGTGTTCAAAAGTTCAAGCGTCTTTTTACTGCCTGAGTCACCTCGAGGCAAACCACTATAAGGCTAACATGTAGTGGTGCATTTCGCCCTCTAATGTTGGGGAATTGAACATACTCCATTTAATAATTTGATTTTCTGAGTGACATGTAAACTAGGACTCGGCGCTCAATAGGGGACAAGCCCTTAGTCCGATTACTCCAAAAAGCTCAATTTAGATGTAAGTGTAAACGTATCGACTGTTCCATGGTTGCTTTAAACAGATATGTCTGTATACATCAGAAACTGCTTAGAACATAGCATCCAGGGCTATTATTAGAGCTGCTCAACTTGTGGATAGTGAGAAAGTTAGAAGCTGTTGTTTTATATTGTTGCATGCGGTTATTTTCGCTAACCAGAAGTTAAATGGGGGGGGGGTGGATCATTGGGACATCATTAAGCAGGCGCTGGAACACTGCCGGACTATTGGAGAGACCGAAGGGCATGACCCGGTACTCCCAGTGGCCAGTCGGGGTACTAAATTCCGGTCTTCCACTCATCCCCCTCCCTGATGCGGACGGGGTTGTAGGCATTTCGAAGGTCCAGCTGGGGGAAGATCGTGACCTGGGGAAGTGAGTCTAAAATGGTGCTGAGGAGAGGAAGAGGATGTCGGTCTTTTATGGTGGCCTGATTCAATCCGAAGTAGTCTATACATGGCCGGAGGGTTCCGTCCTTTCTTCTTGACAAAGAAGAAGCCTGCCAATGCTGGAGAAGAAGATGGTCTGATGAACCCTTGCTCCAGCGCCTCGGCGATGTAGGAGTCAATCTGCCTGGATTCGGCGAGAGAAAGTGGGTACAGGCGCCCACGTGGGAGTACCATCCCAGGGAGGAGGTTTATCGCCATGTCGAATGGTCGTGTGGGGGCCGCCTTCTTCTTGCTGAACACCTCAGCTAAGTTCCGATAGGCGAAGCGATGAACTGGATGAGGGTGCTGATGTAGATGGAGTAGCTGGGTCTCGGAATCCTCTAAGCTGCTGGGTGGTACGAATGTCTTGCGGAGTTCCTCCACAAACTTGGCATAATCGTTGCAAAGCGCAGACCTCTGGTTATATAAAGCTGCCGCCCAGTCTTGGGCTTGGCCTGTAAGCAGTGATATCAGCAGGGCTACCCTGGAAGCAGATGAGGGATATGTGGTAGGTTGACACTCAAAAATCGTGTCCAGTGTGGAAATGAATCCATCTGGTTTCCCATCAATGCCATTCCATTTCTCAGGCAAGCAGATCGGTGGCTCTGGAACTGAGGCAGGAAGTTGGAGGGTATTGACCAAACTGCTCAATCTGATGTGGGCCTCTGACAGAGCTTCATGTTTGGAGGCAAGCCGGTCCAACACACCGCGGACGTGCGTCACTTCCGCACGGAGCTTCTCCACTTCCGCTGGAGCGCCATTACTGGGCTCAGTCATCCTATCACAACCGCGGCAGTGGCGGCAAAAAGGGTCTTCGACACTCCAAACGCGGGGGACAGCCGGAGCAAGGTGGCGTGGTGTTTGTGTGGGAGGTGAGCCACTCCGTTCAGAGTGGCTCACCTCCCACTGGCCCATGTCTCCTGATAAGACACGGCCAATGGATGCAATTTTTAATTGCATTTTAGACATCAAATCCTGGATGGCAGAAATCTTTCTCCAGCTCAACCAGGATAAAACTTTTAAACTTAAAAGTTTTAGTAATTGGTCCTGAGGATCAGAGATAGAAACTTACCAACACAACGATCACTGTCTTTTCACCCTTTAATGCAAGGGAAGAACCTGGGTGGGATTTTTGACTCTAAACTGACTTTTATCCCTCACATTAAAGCCAAAACTGAGACACTAATGCATGCTTATATCACCACTATAATCGTTTATTGCAATGCCTTGCGTACTGGTCTTTTCAAAAAGACTACCACAGATTTACAGCTTCTACAAAATTCAGCAGCAGGTGTCATGATGAAGACCAGGAGGAGGGATCAGATTACATCTATCTTAAAATCACTGCATTGGCTCCCAGTGTTTGCAGATCAATTTTAGGGTGCTTATCTTTCAGAACTCCTTTTATTATATGAACCTTCGAGGTCCATACAGTCCTCTGGCTGCTGTCTCGTTGTCATCCCAAAAGTCAAGACACACACTCATTGTGAAGTGTTTTCACATTATTATTGCCCTCACCTCTGGAACAGGCTGCTGGAGAATGTCAGGGCCGCAGAAAACGTTTATGTTTTGAAGAGCAGGCTGAAGACTCAAATTTTTAGCTTAGCTTTTAACTGATTATAATTTTTTCATTGACTATTTAACTGCTTTGCATGTTTTTCTTAATAAAATTCTATCAGTTCGTCAATAGCAGAGGTTAACTGATATATTCAATTTTTTTCTATATCAGCCAACGGCCGAAATTTGTTTTAAAAATAAATAAAAATAGATTAGGGACCTGTGTGGCCAGTTGCAGCCTCAACTTGACTGAAGGAAGGACCTCCACACACTGAACCTCCATGAGCCCACTCATATTTAATTTAATTCTGTGCAGGACGGATGAGAATGTGGTTTATATTGGGGTCATTTTGATCTGTGAAGCACTTTGAGATTACATTTTATATGACAAGTGCGTTATAAATAAAGTTTGATTTGAGCACGTTTCTAGTCAGGCCCAGTGCTACTCAATTGGGTGCCATAAGCACAAAAACTTTTGAGCTACATCTGCCAGATGTGGGGGCGTCTAACACATGACATTATTGAGACGTGTGGAACAACATAGCCCTACTTGCATGCTGCAAACCTCAAATTCAGGTAATTTCAGTTCTTTTTATTTATACAGTGCCAATTCACTAGAGATGTGGGGCACATGTTTGTATGAGTGTATTAAAATTACTTTTCTTGGATAAAGTCCTTCAGACATATGTTGTGAATCATCTATATATATATATATATATATATATATATATATATATATATATATAATATATATATATATATATATAATATATTAAACAGAATTTTTTAAAAATATGGGAGGGCACCAAGGGGCGGAGCATCTTCTTGTCACACTGACCAAAACGTTTTACAAAAAAAGTAAACACATTAATTACACTGAAACGGAGCTCTTATCACCATGTGACAGGAGGAACCTGGAACCAAACAAAGGACAAATTGACGGCGGCGGAGGCTGGATTCACAGTCCTCCCCGCTGATTTTATCTTGTTCACATTTTAGTTTTTGAGTTTGAGTTACTTTTTTGTATATACTACTATTAAAATAATTTTAACGCACTGAAACGTGACAAAAAAAAACACACACAAAAAACGGAAGAAACCTGAAGCCAATACTTTTTTTAATAACACTTTAATGCCCTATGCGATTCATTTTAATTACTAGGCAAATCTAAACTTTTTGTTTGATAAAATATGATTAACTTTTATCAGAAAACTTTACTAATAAATTATTTCCCTCAAATTCGACATCAATTAGTAATGTAGATCTCTGATGATCTTAATAAGACCAAGTGAAACTTGTTAATACCGGAACGTATACGTTCATTTATAAAATTGAATAATTTATTTTTACATCGTGTGTTCAATAATTAAACTTGTAAATAAAGTTTCCTTATTGGTTTTGTTAATTTGTCGTCATAAAATAAGATACTCTTGAGAGTTAAAAAAAATATGCTAACTGGACATCTCTTGTTATCTTAAAGACGTTTAGTCTCATAAGAGGCTTTTTCATTTCTGAAACTTGGTTGGGAGTATCAGGGTTATAAGGTCTGATCAGGGCGATGAGAATCCATAGCAACATAAAATAAAATCAATTAAAATGAAGCTGAAAAAAACTTTAGTCCAAGATTTGGCTTTGTCCCTCAACAAATTGGTTTTAAACTCCATCTTTTTTGTCCCCGCCAACACAGAGGCGGGCCACTATGCTCCACCATCTTCCATCTGCAGTTGTAGTTCCTCAGCTTCAGCCATTTTAATACAGAGTTCTTCCAACCTGTTTTTAAATAATCTCCCGTTTCATAAGATTCTCCGGGGGCAAGTGGAGACATATTCGCTGGTCGAGGAAAGGCTGAGCCTAGATAGAAGCAGCCTGCCGGCCGGTCGGCTACGCACATGCTCAGTGAGATTATTATTGTTGGGTTGTTTTTTTTTCTTTCCCTTTTTTTCTGAGAGGAGGCTTTAAGAGCGCAGCCGCTGCATGCAGTCAGCAGCAGTGTAGAGAGGCTGAGCAAGAGCTTAGAGCACACCCGGAGGAGGAGAGCTGCAGGAGGAGGAGAGCTGAAGCGGACCATCAGCTGCCAGATGAGCCATCCCTGACAGCTGCAGACCCGGCTCTATGCTGGGCACCCGCAGCCACAGGCGCATGCATTTGTGCCGCACGGCTCCACTCACAACTTCTCCTCAATAGACTATTTTTTATACATTTTCCTACATTTTTATTTATTGGTTTTATACAAGCATTTCCACCATGGTGCTGGGCAAAGTTAAGGCCCTGGCGGTCTACTTTGACTGCCTGAACGAGAACAACCTTGCCGTGTTCTCTGGGGGAGACCTGGTGTCAGGGAGGGTGGTGGTAGAGGTAACCGGGGATGTTCGGGTGAAGAGGCTGGACATCACCGCGCGGGGACTCGCCAAAGTCCGGTGGACGGAGTCGAGAAACGCAGGAGCGAACACGGCTTACACCCAGAACTACACGGAGGAGGTGGAATACCTGCATCACTGCGACACCCTGATCGGAGAGGAGAGAGGTAAGACTGGTGATGATGACAAAGTGCGTCTACTGATCACCGCAAACTTCTGACACATAACAAACTTTGTGAATGCATGAGGGCGCAGTCCATCAGTCACAGTGGTACTGATGCAACAGCTGATGCCCGAACTGCAACTCCTCTCTTCGAACTGTTCATGTATAAACTGTTCCATCCTATCTGCATGGATGGATGGAGGCTGTTAGGTGGATTTCTGTCCGATCTTGATGTTCTGATCGCGGTTTGTTTTTGTTGATTGTTGCAGAAAGCAAAAAAGTTGCAAAAGCGACCAAAAACACAAATTGATCGCCAGAATTTTGAGTCTTAGATAATATTTTCTTAAACGAGAAACGCGGAAAGGCGATTTCCACTGCTGACATCAATGATAAGGACAGATCTGGCTACTCCCTTTGTTAGAAGCGGTTCAAACCTGTTCAGAAACTGCCAGAGACGGGGGAGGGGAGGGGAGAACCAGGCTGACTCTCAGTCTGAGTGTGTGTGTGTGTGTGTGGAGGGAATTATGCTTCAGCTGCTGCCCATAAGCCTGCTACCACTTTACACACTCCTGTTGTTCTGTTGCCTTGGTGATAAATAAAATAAGATGCAAAATAGACCGTTGGACTAAACCCTTATGTAAATAAAAACTGCACTCAGGGATCACTGGACACCTACATTAGTGAATGACCGGAGGTCATTTATGGACCATGCTTTAAATCACTCATTATGCTATTGCATGACCTCCAACACAGCCTCTAAATACATCTCGCTCTATCCTAAACATCGGAAACCCCCAAAAAACTTACCAAAGATCAATGTTAATGTGTGTAATTTATAAAATGTTTTGTTCATTATTAGAAATAATAGAAATATATCATTTAGACCACAGAGTACTCCAGATATCCCATAAATCTAATGGCAAAAACCACACATTTTTTTAAGTTTTGACATTTGTAACAAATAGGACAAGGAAAAAAGTGTATTGATGATGAAAGAGCTGTAAATGAATTTATATTTTGTTGTTCCCCTTTATCAAATTGGCCACAACTATCATCCTGAAAAAATATATTTACAAATTAATTTAACATATTTTTTATTTTAATTTATTTAAAGTAATTTATGTATTTATCTTTATAGTATTAATATATATTCTTATATAGAAGTCCCCCTCCAATAAAAAAATGTCTGATTAAAAAAATCTGATTATATTATTCAGTATTTGCTGTTGTTTTACCAGCAAGCAAAAAACCCAAACAAAAGTCAACCAAAAATGTTCAGTAAGTAATAAACATGTAGAAACACCAGGAATGGAAATAAAACCATTTTATTTGCTAAAATAAAGCTGACATTATCGATGGTTTGTGTTAGTGCGGGGTTTGCGTGAGAACAGCAAGTCCACCTGAAGTTCATCTTTTGAGTAACAACACCCTTCCTCTCCAACCTCACCCTTTCCTCCCCCTTCTCGGGCCACACACTGCACGGTCTCTTCTGTGGGAGGTAGCACTCGCGTCTAAATAGCCAATCAGCGCACTTCCCCTTGATTTCATCTAACGTGCTTGTCCAATGGGAGGCTGAGTTGCGATGCGCTCGTCGGAGTTTCCAGTTAGAGTAAGCTGCTCAGTCTGGTTCATACCGGTCTACTCCTGCTTGAGCTGCGCTGCCAGTGACTGTGCCGGCGCGCACGCCCGCACGTGCACCTAATCTACCTCACTCTCACACACACATAGAAGAAGTGTCTCGCGTCGGTCACGCGCGCACATTGCAGAGATGCAGGATGAGGTGGCAGGAAGTGAGAAGCGGCGGGGTGGACTGAGAACATTATACAAACTAAACTGATAGATGACACCAAGAATTGAGGAAATGGGAAGGTCATGACGTTTCTCCCACCGAAGTTTTCCCTCTGAATGCTGTTTGCTTCGCGTTGATAGCTTACTTAACATCGTGTGTGGTGCTCAAATTCAACAATAAGCTGTTTAGTCAAGGACTAAAGGCAAATTAAAAAAACCAGACTCATTTCTAAGTAAATTACACAGTAATGTATCATACTAACGCGTAATTACAAATATATTTGTATTTCTCTTTAGTATTTCGTAGCCATAACATTATTGTCCTTAAAGCAAGTTTTGAAATATTATAGTTGCGCTAACGCTGGGTATTAAATTGTTAAAATGCATACAGTTATTTGAATTAGAGCACAATCCAGCTTTTCAAAAGTTGTTTTAACAATCTAGGGTTAATTTATCACATCAGCTCTCAAAGTACAATGAGTCAGTTAATGTTAAATTCAGAACAAAAAATAAATAAATTTATAGAAAACAATCATTACCACTTAGTTGAACAAGGGTATAATATCCACACAAACAGCATCAGCAGCCAGTATGTGGCTTTAAATGTACTGGCTTAATGATTGCATCTATTCTAACATATAGAATATGTACATGCTTCAAGATTGGTTTAGTTATTTTAGTTTCTGTTCTGAAACGTGTGAATTATTCACTGATTCATAATCTGAAATGTGGTTGCAGCCAACTTTGGAAACCAGTGATTTATGGATCCAAGGCAAATTATGTTATGCCAGAACAAAAAAAGTAAAACCCCGCAGGTAATCTCACTGAAACCAGTGGGAAAATCATGTTTTGGGCAGACAGTAAATATTCAAGTCAAAACAATGGCAGAAAAAGACTGATTCATTATTTTATAACATAACTTTTTAACATTTTCCTCTGGCATTCACTAGAGCAGTGCATAAAGTGATAAAAGAAATAAAAAGGAAAGTCTTTTCTGGATCTAAGGTCAGAAAACAAAATCCAAAACATCTCTGAGAATAGAAAACTGGATCAAAAATTCTCAAAAAAATATGTGCAGAAGTTATTGAACCATGTTTTGACTGATTTGAATTTGTTCTCTGAATGTTTGTGATGTTTTTAAACTGGTGTCATACTGATTTGACTGTTAATCATTTTCTGACCACAGGCGTATGTTTAGTTCTGAGAGTTCCTGAGACTCAGTGGTTGTCCATTTAGGTGCCAGCAGGACTCAAACCATTGTTCTCTGTGTTTCAGACGAAGACACTCTGGAGGAGGGCGTGAGTGTTCTGCATGCCGGCCTGCATGAGTTCGCTTTCAGCTTCAACCTGCCTCAGATGTGAGTGTCCTCAGGGTCCATTCAGCTCTGCGTTTGTTCGGACTATTTTAAAATCTTGTAGCAGCCTGCATGCAGGGATTGTATGTGCTGATGTTTGCCTAGGAAAGCTAAGATAGGAGAAAGGTGTTCTTCCATGTTGAGGGGCTCTTCTGAGCCTCTGAAGGGGCCCCACGCCTCTGCCTGGAGATGAAGCTAAACTAACTAACCATGTATGAAGCAATTAAAATGAACTCGGTCTCAAGCAGCTTCAGCTCATAAGAAATATGCAGGGTCAGCATTAAAGGTTTGCCCTGAAGGAAAGGCTTGAATTGAGAACCGACCACCCACGTTTCCGAATCTTACCCCTCCTCTTGCCTCTCTCCTGCAGGGCTCTGGCCACTTCGTTTGAAGGGAAGCATGGCAGTGTGAGGTACTGGGTGAAAGCCGAGCTGCACCGGCCCTGGCTGCTGCCGGTCAAAGTCAAGAAGGAGTTCATTGTGTTCGAACACATCGACATCAACACGCCCCTTCTGCTGGTAAGACCTGCTGCTTTACGGTAATTCAACAGCATCGTAAATATTATCGCCTGCAGTTAAATCTGATGGTTATGTGTGTGTGAACAGGCCCCTCAGGCTGGAACAAAGGAGAAGACTCTGTGCTGCTGGTTCTGCGCGTCGGGTCCAATTTCCCTCAGTGCCAAAATAGAGAGGAAGGGCTACACGCCAGGTAAGTCACGCCTTTGCTTTACATTCATCTTTCTCTTCCTCTCAGTATTCCCCTCTAAAGTTTCACTTGTGTCCCTTCCTCTCTCAGTCTGACAGGCTGATCTCTTCTCCCCTCTCTCCCAGGTGAGTCCATCCAAATCTTTGCCGAGGTGGAAAACTGCTCATCCCGTGTCGTGGTCCCCAAAGCAGCGCTGTACCAGACACAGACCTTCTTTGCCAAGGGCAAGGGCAGGCAGATCCAGCAGCTGGTGTCCAACCTGCGGGGAGAACCTCTCCAGCAAGGGAAGAGCCAAAGCTGGGAGGGCAAGCTGCTCAAGATCCCCCCGGTGTCCCCCTCCATACTGGACTGTCCCATTATCAGAGTGGAGTACGCCCTCATGGTGAGTTCAGGGCTCCCTGCTTACAGTTAGAGAGTAAAATTAAGTGCTTCTTTTCCTGATGACTATCAATGCCTGCTGACAAACCTTCAGCATTAGAATAAAAAAACCGAATAAATTCATTCCATGGATGTAAAGCATGTTTATATGTAGATCTCTATTTGGATGTACATACAAGTAGGTATCTATACAGTAGATGCTTAGATCGGCTGATGAGGTTTCTGCTAAGACTGAAGTACTTCAGTGAAGCAACTAATAACTTTCCTTAACTGATAAGGATTTAATAAGCTTATGCTTCTTACTGGTGTTTTTCAGACATATTAGGTATTTATGCACATATGTAACACATGCTTCAAAATCAAGTTTTCAATTCAAATTATGATTTAAATTAATCAAAAAATAGTAACTGTTTTGTACAATACTTGACATAAAAACTAAATTTGTTACTATTTGCCATAAATACATGAACGGAGCAGACTAAATGTATCAACACAATTTAGAGCGCAGTGATTGTGTTATTTTGTCTATCTCATTTTTGTTTTTTTAAATTGTAAGTCTTTTTCTGTCACTGATGATTTTTTTCTCTGCAGAATATTATTTTTTAATGCCCTAAATCTTTTATTCTTTATAAATGAGCTGTGTGACTCACTGAAAATATTGTCAGAATGTTAGTTTGACTCCCTCCTTTTGCACTCAGATGCAGGTTGTTTGTATCCACCTAATGGGAGGTTTGAGGTTTTGAGAGAGAGCGAAGTTAGGAGCTACAGTTCCCCCTGTGGTGAATAACAACTTAACAGAAACTCCCAAAACATCACAGCAGAAGGTTACTTCATTAGTTGTTGACAGAGATGGTGATAGTCATGTTGTTACCTGTAATCTACCCAAGCTAATGTTAGCATTACAGCACAATTGGCTGCCAAGGATGTAAGACCAGTATTACATTAAGAATAAACTGAAATCTTTCTCCTCTTTTTTTACTCCGGTCGCATCAAAAAAGCAGAATACTATTGGTAGCCAGATCTTAATGACCTCTGAGAATGTAATGTTAGTTAATAGCAAACATAAAAGTTTAAAAAAAGGACAAGATACAAGTACAGCTGACAAGCGAGTGACCATTCAAATGTGCTCATGCTGTTTGTTTTGTTAGCTTGTATGCAGGCCCCTGGAAGGAACCGCGGACTTAAAGGATGAAAAAACAGTGACTGACAGGAACTCATAAACTGCATAATGCATAATAAACTTCCTAGAAAAACATTAAAGGCAAATAGCAATAAAAGCCCAGTTACCCTTTACTAATCTCTAAGCTAATTACTTTTTGATATCAAAAACTTATGAAGTATTGTTCAGTGCTTATTAAACCCAGTACACATGACTGGTCCTTTGTTTTTACTTCTCTAGCTTCTTGAACTTCAGTTCAGTTGAAATATTTTGGGTAAAGTGATATGAGGACCCAGTCCAGAGCTCCATTGTTTGCTGTTTTTACTGGAGAATAGGTGGATAACACGGTCAAGATGTCGGGGGCAGCGGGTGGTTAGAAGCCCGGGGTGTTTGTATTTCTTACATGGACTTGGTGCTTTGATTGTGCAGCAGGAAAGTGAAGCTGACTTTGGAGTGTGTGTGTGTGTGTGTGTGTCTCCCTGCCTGTAGATGAATTCCACCAACCCAAACAGATGAAGTGGCTCCTGCTAACATGAAAACATGTCTCCCCCCCCCCACCCTCAGGTGTACGTGGACATTCCCGGTGGCTTGAACCTGTCGCTTTCCTTGCCACTGGTCATCGGCACCATACCGCTTCACGGATGCGCCACCCGCACATCCAGCATCAGCAGCAACTGCAGCTCTGGGAGCTGGATGGGCCTGCCGGAGAGACCTGAGGGTACGCATAGGAAGCAAAATATGGCTGTGTTTTCTGCCCTGAAGCACTCTTGCAACAGAACGATATCTTACACCTGCTTGTTTCCTGCAGCTCCGCCAAACTACAGCGATCTGGCAATATCTGAGGCTCACAGGCAGAGCTGTCTGCAGGGCTCTGATAGGTCTGACGGGGCGGGAGAGGACCAAGGGTCTGTGCTGACATACATCACAGAGTTCAGATATCTCCCACCGCCACTCTACTCTGAGGTACAGTGAACAAAAATACTCTCACACAGAGCATGTCAGTATGGTGGTCTTGAGAAGGCAGTAAATGTACAGAGTGCAGACTGAGGGAAATAACTTAAATGTTACAAAAAACAGACTTAAAATGTAATCAAAATAAGTAAAAAAAATGGGAAAGATGCAAAACGTGGTGTAAGTTAGAAGTTGTTGCACTAGAGGTACACAAAATATTCATATTGAAGGAAGACATGCATCTCTAAAGTTTTACGCGAAATTGAAAATATGAGCAAAAATATTTACGATCCTACTAAATAAACCAAAATTCTCAGAAGGACTCAACAAACAACTGTGCAACAAATTTTCCCTAAAATTGTACCACATATGATAGATGATGCTTTTCAGTGAAAAGTTCATCAAATCAAACCAAAAACAAATGCAGCTTCGCCGAAACAATAAGATGCAATGTAAGTAAATTACTGGAGAATTCCATATAAAATATGTTTAAGTTCAGACAAATTATTACAATATTATGACGATGATGAAGAAGACCTTTATTGCTCCACGATGAGAAATTCAATTTCAGTGCAACCTGATAGAGTAAACAAGACAAAAACACAGCACAGCACAATCAGAGATTTTCTGCATGATTCTTGTAATATCAGCTTTTCATGAAGCTTTGCCCCACTTTTATCAATTTTAGACGATCCTGATTTTGTTCTTTCTTCTTCTTTCTGCATGCAACATGTTTTTTCAATCCTTCCTGCTGTGAGTGCTCATGAAGTACATCACAAGCATTAAAAGTAATTTTACTTTTTAATACAAAGGTAGACTTTCCACTGACCGACTGTAGCAGCTAGCATTACAAAACAGCAGATCCCATGTGCAGATCCTTACCTTAACAAAAGAAAAAAAAAAGTTTTTCAATCAGCATGAAGAAAACTGAATGGCGCTTCTGGATTGGCTGCTTTTCTAGCACAACCCAATAGCTTGTCAAGTAGCATTGCGCCTACATATTTCAACTTCCAAAGCTGCATTTTCTGTTGTAATTTAAGATATTCAACAAAAAAATCGGTGAATAGTTTAATTCTCTATGGATAATTTGGAGTTATATTCCACAGAAATATCCGCAAACAGGTGGGATTCCTGTATCATAACATGTATGTATTATCATGTTATATTATCCATAAAAGCTACATGTAAAGATATTAGTATTTTATATAATTTACATTAAGTGAAATAAAAACTTTTGTCTGCTCTTTAGCAACAGGGTAGATATGCAGCAGTATTAACTGTGGTATAAATGCAGCATTCAGTTTTATTTATTCCCCCTTCCTTCCTTCCTCAGGTGGACCCCTATCCTGACACAGTGGAGGTCTGTGGTACTGCAGATGTCAGGAGACCCGATATGTGTCCATCCCGCTGAAGGGATCCTGGAAAAAAAAAGTCTACGCAATCGAGACAGCATCATGCTCAGCCAGAAGTCCCACATGACTTCTTAACAGTATGTCACCATAGATGTGGCTGGATCCCCAACCGACGGAGTAAACGGTGACCCATAGACGAAACGGACCAGGGTTAAGTTGGATGAAGCATTTCCTGTCCTCAAGACAATGACAGAAAGAATGTCCTCTGACAGCAGTGTGATAAACTGTCTCAGAAGACGTCTCCTCCTGCTTCACGGAGAAGTTTGCACATGCTGTTCCAACCGTTCCCCTCTCAGAACGCCACAGGTGACGAGCTTCAGTAGATGGGAAGTGTGTAGTACTCTAAATGGCACATAAAGACAAAAGCAATCTCCAGTGAAGCGATAGCTGGGCTAGTGACTGTGGCCTGACGATGGAAAATGTCTCTTTCTGTGAACCAAGGGGAAATTCGGTGAGATTCTCCGACTCCAAGTAGAAACAGACGATGAAATGTGTCACATCAATGACCAACTCAAGGGCTTCGAGCTCAAGTTTGAGTGTAAAAGTGTGTGTGGATGTGTGTGGGTGCATGTGGGTGTGTGTGTGAAGGCTACAGGGTGTGTGTTGACTTAAATGTTAAGACAAAGCACAACTCGGACCAACCCAGACAGTGTACCACAAGTTGCCTGTTGGTTTCTGCTCTGAGGTGAAGCTTGTGTAGCTGCAGATTCTTCCATAACCCGAACGGACGTTAGAAAGTTTCGGCCTTGCAAAAAAATTTTTTTTAAAAAAAATCAATAAAAGATAAATGTTTACAGATAATTTTATCAGATTAAGAATGTTCAGATACATTTTCTTCCAGCTAAAATTTAAGAATACCAAGTGCAATATATTTTTTTATATTTGAGGTTTTATTTGCACTAGTTTTTCATGTGCTCTATTTCTGTTTATTCCATTTCTGTGCATTATATATTATTGTCATGATTTTGTTGCTTTCACGAACAATTTTGGATTAAATAAAAGGTTTATTTTCTAAAATAAAGCAATGACTTGATCATTTGGAGCAAGGGGAACAGTGCAGTGGTTTTTGACCCCTTGATCTGTTTTACATTGTGCCAGAAATTTCCTCATAGGGACTTTATGTGAAAAACCAACATAAAGTAGTAGAGAAGAGCCATGGATTTAGGAATAAAATGAAAATAGAAAATCAGGAAATTCCAGCCATTTTGCTGAAAGATGAACCTCATCTTTCTCAAAAAGATTTTCTGCCCTGTGTTTAGCACCATGTTTCTAGCCACTCTTTCAAATTCCAAGGAAGGGCTGCATGATATTAGAAATACAACTGGAATGCTGATATTTCTTATTGTGAGAGCAGTGTTGGTTGGGATGAACATTGTCTTCATTGTTCCCGTTGTTTTCCATCAAGAGGAGATAAAATCCACCCAAATATAAAGTTTCCCAAATATATTACTTGCATTTAATGGATGTAAGAATAAAATAGCATACCTAATATTTGCATCTAAACATTTAGGGTTGTAACTGTACACATATTCAAATTCATATTTATCATTACGGCACTCTTAGTTTGATACACACGTGTACCGAAGGATTGTACCTGTTTTCTTCCCTGAACACATCAAATCAATGAAAGTTGATTTATAAAGCACTTTTTATAAAAATATTGCAAATCAAAGTGCTTTGCTGATTAAAATGAACCCGCGTAAATTACAAATGACGTGCCTTGAGATTACATTTATTGTAAACTGGCGCTACATAAAAAAAAGTGAACTGAATTTTATCACACCCCACACACATTTTTACATTTGTACCACCTTGCCCTCAAACCAATCACATGCACACACTTAAGAATAACAATAAAAATGACAATGGGCTAAGTGCAAATGAGCCATGTTAAGTTAGGAAATGCCAATAAAGGAGTCATCTGCACCAGCAGCGGCACATCAACAACAGAAACCGAGACACCAACACAGAGTGATAAGAGGAGGCAAAGCTGAGACCCAAAGCTACCAGGAGAGAACCCTGGCAGTCACAACGGAGCACTGCTCCTGAGGCAGAGGGCTCCCATGAATAGAGGAAACACTGAAATGAAGATTAAACTATCAGGTTAAAATATAGCAATAAAGAGTGGATAAATATAAGACTAAGAGGTGAAACTGATAAAATATGGGCAAATGAAACATTCAGAGCAATTAAACAGACTACAATAAATAATAATCTGTTAAAAGCTAAGCTAAAAAGGGTAAGTCTTAACCCTGCTCTTAAAAACAGGAACCTTCTCTGCGGCCCTCAGGTCCTCCGGCAGCCTGTTCCAGAGGTGAGGGACATTATACTGGAAAGATGCCTCACCATGAGCGCGTGTCTTGACTTTAGAGATGAAAAGGAGACAGCTGCCAGAGAAGCGCAGGAACCATGCAGATTTAAATGGAAAAAAGGTTTTATCTCTGTGAATTTCTATTTATTTCTCTTTAGTCTTCTACCTTGTACAGAACTATGGTTGGCATGATGGTGCTGTAAATGTGCTTAACAAATCAATTGGCATGGCATGGTATGATATGGTAAAAACGTTCTGAAAGATGAAAAGGCCCAAAACCCTGCAGTACGTATGTCTAGAATTTAGAGAGAAGTTCAGCTATTTGGGAACATTATTGGTTTCTCATGAAACTGTAGAAGAAAAATGGACCAAACCAAAATCGAATTCTTTCAACAGCAATTAGGTCTATAACACGCTCTGCACTGAACTGAATGACTCACCTGAAACAATGTGAAGCTGAATGGACACATCACTGGTACTAGAGAAAAAACAGCAGACGTGCTCATGGCTACCAGTAGCATCCAACCAGAAATCCAAACTCCTTATTCTATTTAAAACTCAAGTCAGTGGAATCCCTTTTGATCAAAAGGCATTTTTCCAACTGTCCATGTTGCATTCCAGTACAGCTGGGAGACTAGACTATTGACATATTAAAACAACTTCAAAGTGAAATAAGCTTAATTTTTTTTCTCAAATATGGACAAAGTATTTTTTTTCTTCTTTTATTCTACACATTAACAGTGACTGTTTTCAAGTTGTTATATTGTTTGCAACTCTGGTTATGTCTGCCTTTAAAAAAAAGAAAAGAAATTCAATTAAAGCAGAACTGGCATGAAATTCCCCGCAACATATGGGCCCTTTTTAGCCACACTCTAAGTACCTTAATACTATATTAAAGGATCGCTTGCCGTATTACAGCCTTGTTGTAGAATTACAGGTGTGACGAGGTAGCCGTTCTGTTAGCATTAGCACAGAACGACCAGGTTTTGGAGGGCGGCGCCTAGGCTATGCGCTTCTGTGGTCAATGAGTCTCTAACGATATTTCAAATGTTCAACTATAATATATAATCTTTTTTTCCCCCAAATAGAAGCATACTAGCACCAATGCTACATAAACAAACTGTGGTGTTAGCTGTGAAGCTAATTCTGAATGTTAGCTATGAAGCTAATTGAAAAGCGAACAACTCAAACAATGACTAACAGCTGAAGGACATCATGGAGGAAATATGCTTACTTGTACAGGGATATTTGCTGGTTCAGGGAGAGTTGGTATTAATCCTGGTAGAAGTTTAAGATGATCTGTGAATCCACTGCTGTATTGTCCCAAGTTGGAAAAACAGTCGTCCTAGAAATGTTTGCCACAAACTACCACACGCTTTGGCAGTTGGTCGGGCACATTCCCTGCATTAATAAAATCTATCCACAAGCTTTTCAGTGGCTCAGAAGTGGGGAGGACAAAAAGATTTATGTTCTCTTTTGTACACCCAGGTACAGTTTGGATGCGGTCTGGAGTCCATGCTGTTGGTTTGTTGTTTTCCTATTACCATAGATCTCCGCGCCGTGGAGGGAGGGACTTGGAGGGTGTAGTTCAGGAAATGGGGTAATTGGCTGGAACTCAACACGTAATATGCCGAAACGTGTCGTCATATGCCGAACTGCCAAACAGCCTGTTTCTGATTGCTAATTTCACGATGTAGGCAGACCCCGGGACAAAGGAAAGACTAATCAGTAATTTTAACCCTTTAGTAGGCAGGCTGGGGGAACTAAAAGATATGATCAAAAACCTCAAAAAATGCAAATTTCATTTCAATTCCACTTTAATTAACAACAATTCTGATGCACATTGTGATTCAGTGTCTTGTACGGCTCTACTGAAGGGATGTGAATACTTTTAAAAAGGCAGTATTCATCATGTCGGGAGCTATTTCTACATCACTGAGTGTCCTAGCTACAGATAATGTCTAATAAGTAACTGTTATGGTTCTCTCGACATGGAAATTGTCAAATTTCTAAACAATAAAGAGGGTAACAACAGTAGAAGAATAATATACGTTTTGAAGACATGGTTTTGATAGAGTAGCTTCTGTCCACAGATTTCAATAACAGCAAACAGCCAGAAGTCACTCCTTGCTTATTGTCCAAACTGTTTCTGCTTTCCAGTGTGTCTGTTCAAAGTAAAATCCACCTACGTCACATAGATTTCATTTCAATTACTTTTTTTGCTCATAGCTCTGAATTTAAAGCCACCACAAGGAGCTTTACAAGTAAAACTTCTCCTGGTGCTTTCCCATTATAAATCTGTTTTATCCGATGCAGCCAGATTCAAGCAGAGAAAATGTTTGCTACTCCAACAGTTGGTCTAGATTTCTAGCCTACAGATTCAAAAAAAGAACAGAACTGATGTGCGAGTATTTTCTGTATTAGAAAAAGTAAAAATCTGATAACAGGACACAGATGATATTCAGTTGCTGGGAGCTGATGCTCACTTCTAACAAGGCATCACTGCTGACCAGAATGCCTGACCAGGTGTAGCTTCTATTGACAGAAAAACACTGAGAGGAAAGAAAGTTAGAAGTTTAAATAACAGCCATTAATCCAAATGACAAAATAATAGGATAAAATAACAGAGTGAGGAAAAGTGGTCAGTCTGACATCCAGTAATGGAGGTCTATAGTGGCATAACTACAGAGATAGCTCAGGATAAGAGGACCCCCTTAGAATGAGAAAAAACTCCTACTGACCTTTTGGCCAGTTTAAACTCATCACACGAGAAATGTGATCTTTTTCTTCACCTTTTTTCACCAAAATAATCAGAGCATGGTTTGCTTAAATCACTGTCAAGTTTGATGCCACTTTTTAATTACATTTACTATAATCTAAAATGCATGAATTTACTATAAAAGCCACAGATCAATTCCTTTTTAGAGCTTCTTATAGAAAAGGCAAATCATTTCTGTTTATATTTTGTTATCAAAAAAGCTGAGATGTTACCAGGCAACTGCAGACTTTTGGGATCCACTTTGGGTCCCTCTCTATAAACCCTCTGCAAGCTCCTGGGTTGAAAGTCTACATCTCACTGGGAATAAAGCAGTTTGAACCGGATCCTTCATTCACATCTCTGTATAGATTATCAGTAACGTGGTATTTGTTTCAAGTGGAATAGTTTTGGTTCTGATGCATGACATGAATCTCTCTGATATAACTCATTCCTTCACAACTTCAGATTCAGGACATTCGGAGTTTCATTGTTGTAGAAGCAGATTGCTGCACTGATCATTATACGTTATACGTTTACCTCGCCGTGTGAGGTCACAACCATCTATTGGAATGCATGCAAACATTCAGAGTAGGCTTATCCATTATCAATGTGCGGTAGATATAAGAACTCACAGAGTGTCTTTGAGGTAGTTTTCAGTCCCGGAGAGACCAGAACGAGCTGTTTGCAGCCACTCATCAGCTGCTAGGAACATATATCCTGTTAACAAATTTCCATCTGTGTCGGATGGCTCTGTTTTAATTTGACTCATAAGAACATTACTTTCTCAGTCCAACACACACACACATACACATGAATAATGAGAGGTCACATGAAAAATGTTTTGGTTCTGTTATACAGGCTCCTTCTGTACGGATGATAAACAGAAACCGGTTTGAACTGGATGGTGAAACGGGAAGAAGCAGCAGAGAGAACAGAATAGTATGGCATTGTTGTAGCAGCAAGGGAAGAAAAGGTCTGCAATGGGAGACACCATGCAGCAGAGAAACAACCACACATGTAAAACACTGAAATATTCAAACTGAATATAGATATAAAAGGTACACAAATTATTTCTACTCAAGATTCCTATATAGATATGCAGAAATGTCTTGGCATTCATAAAAAGGAAAAAAAATAAAATAAACAGCAACATGCATGTATGTTTAGCCCTGAACTTAAATATGTTCAGGGCTATGTTCAGCACTGTCCAGTACCATAAACATCACAAAAAGTTTGATGTTTACCATATTGCACAGTTATGGTTACTTGCAAACACATTCACAACCCAGACAAGATAAAGTGCTATACCTTACAGGCCATTTGCCATTGGTTCACTTCAACTGCGAGAGACAAAGTAAAAAAAACAGGATTCAAGGAAATCACATTGTTTGATTTTTAAGAATTTATTTGTATTATGGTGCAGAAAATAATTACTTTACCAATAACAAAAGTTCCTCTTGATACTTTTTAAGGTAACCGTGGTTGGCAATGAAAGAGGTCAAATATTTGCTGTAGATCTTCATCAGGTTTGCATGAACTGAAGCTGGAATGTTGGCCCATTCTTCCATGCAGATCTTTTCTAGACCTGTGATGATTTGGGGCTGTTGGTGGGCAACACAGACTTTCAACTCCCTCCACAGATTCTCTATGGGATTGAAGTATGGAGACTGGCTAAGCCACTCTAGAACCTTAAAATACTTTTTTACGTAGCCACTCCTTTGTTTTATCTACTTACCACATTCTACCTTCAATGCTCTCAACGATGGAAGGAGCTTTTGTTCAAAATGTCATGATACATTCAGTCGTTCCTTAATACGAATCAGTCGTCCTGTCCACTTTGTGTTAGGCCACGTCCACACTAAGCCGGATAACGCCTTAAACGTATAATTATTTAGTGTACACCCGCTTATCGTCCACATTAACCCAGCGTAGTTTAAGGTCTGTGGCCGGATAACTATTAGCCGGGTAAGAGAGCCGTGTAAATCTTAATTCAACGGCTAAACGAGCTAGTGTGGACAGCTTCCCCGGATAATGAAAGGAAGTGGCGTCAATGAATGCTGCGTCAATAAAAATACGACACTGCAGACAAAGACAGCAGCGAAGAGTGATAAATCGATCTCGTCGTCTGTCCACACCAAAAACTCTCTCTTCTTCTGAGCAGCTATTGTTCTTGGGTTAACAGGACAAGCAGATATGTACGGTGCTGTAGAGCTTCTTGTATATATTATGTAGGTGCTGGTGTCACGTAGATTATACGTGTGTTTCGTGCGTCTTTTCGCCCAGTATTTGCACAGGTCTGTATAGGATTGCGCAACCATGGGACCTTAAACGGGACGTAAATGCTCGTGTTGAGTGGATGACATTAGGCGTGTAACTCCCCGTATAACCTTATCGGCTTAGTGTGGACGTAGTCTAAGACTGTCTTATAGAACAGAGTAAAAGTCCTGCTCAGACTACAACTGCCATAGGGCACTGAAATAAGATCACTAAAAGGGCAGCTTCTTCTAAGTTGGAAGAAACACCTTAAAATACCCCGTTAGACAACAAAGAAGCACTTCAAAGACACTCTGAACTCACAGGAAAATAGTGCTAGCTATTAAAAACAAAACATTGATTTAAATCAAGGAGTTTGGTGGCAGATAATGCCTTATTTAGAGGTGACACTTGCTGGGTCCCCACAACCCACATTATATGGTTATACGCTGATCGTGAATGGATATAAACCTCTTCCGAAGGACTCCAATGGGCGCCAAACCTGTCTGGGTGAATAGGTGAACGTAATGCCAGGTCTCCTAGTAGCTAGGAGACAGGTTAATGTTAGTAGCTATGCTGCTTTAGGCTAGGCTGTTGGAGGACATTATTAGGGTCTGTTCCTACTTTCTCTCCTACGTCTCCCCAACTGCATGATGTGCTGTCAATTCAAGCACTAACCTGTTTTCTATTATAGTAGGTGCTCCGGATTAGCCCTGCTTGACGACCCTGACTAAGATGGCATTGCAGTGACGGAAAATTCTCCACGTCCTGCAACAAACTTGTGCATCGGTTCTGTTGCTCTTTCTGTGTCTCTGTTGTGTATTCTCCAAGCCACAGACGGTCGCGGCAGATAACCGCTTGTGCTGAGCCTGGTTCTGCCGGAGGTTTCTTCCTGTTAAAAGGGAGTTTTTCCTTCCCACTGTCGCTGCATGCTTGCTCAGTATGAGGGATTGCTGAGAATTCCACGACGCAATCTTCTGTGGTTCTGTAATTTCTACACTAAACATTGTATTGTAATAACTCTTTTTGTAAAGTGCCTTGAGATGACATCTGTTGTGAAATGGCGCTATATAAATAAACTGAATTGAATTGAATTGAATTGAATGCATGCTATAGGTCTAGGTTGAAAAAAAAAAAACGACCTTCCCCTTTAATACAGATAAGTTGTTCCGTTCCCTTTGCATAATGTTTAAACCCATATGCTTAACTGTGGGGTCAAGCATGGTCTCTGGCAAACTTTAGACGGGCCTGGACATGTGCTGCCTTAAGCAGGGGCGCTGCAGGATTTTAATCCATGACGATGTAGTGTGTTACTAATAGTAACCTTTGTTACTGTGGGCCCAGCTCTCCTCAGGTCAATGAGAAGTTCCCCCCGTGAAATTCTTATGTACCCCACAAGGTGAGATATTGTATGGAGCCCCACGTCAAGGGATATTGTTGATTACCCATTTTCTAACAATTTCTCCAACATTTGATCTCTTCTCACCAAGCTGCTTGCCTATTATAGCTTGGCTTATGCCAGTCTCGTGCAGGTGTACAATCTTGTCCCTGGTGTTTTTAGACAGTATTCTGTACTTGGCCCTGTTGGACGGTAAAGTCTGAGTGTTTGAAGGTGTGGACAGTTCCCCCCGTGGAGAGGTAAAATGTGTCTTTTATACAGATAATGAGTTCAAACAGGTTTCATTAATACAGGTGACAAGTGGAGGATAGAAGAACCTCTTAAAGAAGAAGTAAAGTTCTGTGAGGGCCAAAATTCTTCCTTGTTTGTAGGTGCTAGATACTTATTTTCTGCACCATTATACAAATAAATTCTTTAATTTATTTGCATGTAATTTTATGGATTTTTCTTTTACATTCTGTCTGTCACAGTTGTAATGTACGTATGATGGAAATTACAGACCTGTCTTATCTTTTGACGTGGGACAACTTGCACAGTCTGTGGCTGCTAAATACATTTTTGCCCCGTAGTATGTGAGATGTTTTAAGCTTACTGTTTAAAAACCTAATCCTGCTTTAAGCTTCACAGTTGTTGGAGTTTTTGTTGTTTTCCCATCTTCATGATGCTGCTTGTTCCCTATGTTTTCCAATAAACCTCAGAGGTCTTCACAGAAAAATAGAAATGCAAGCCACACTTCTTAGATTTCAATTTGTAACTCGTTTTGAAAACCATGTAACATTATTCTCCCACTTCACAGTTATGTGCGTCTTATATTTTAACTGATCGGAATGTTTGTATAGTTGTATTGAAATGACTTTTCTTGTAAAGTGCCTTGTGAATAGGCGCTAAATAAACTGAAACAAGTTCAATTAAGTTATATTTGTCCGGTGAAACTCCCCAGTCCCCTACAAACAACCCCTAAAAACAAGTTTTATTGTAGCGTAATATTTCCTCCCTTCTTCTAGTCCCTGACCTTCAGGAGACAAGCTCCTCAGTCTATAAGATAAGAATGGAGCTCACTGGTCTAATGTTTCAGAAAACACAGACAACTAGGCCAGGGACAAGCAAACTAGGCTAACAGTGTCACTCTTTAGGAACAGGTCTGCATCTTTTTTTGGAGCAAAATCTTTTTTCTAACCAAAATCTGCAACTTTTTGCCAGTAAAATATGATCTAAAAGGGAGATACAGAGCAAATACTGGCAAGGTTTTTTTTTTTAAAAGTAAGTTTTAACAACAAGGCAATTCTATTTAATAGTGCATAATTCAGTTTGAGCGGGAGGGGGGGTGGGGACTTATATTAACTGTCCAGTGGCTCAGAGACCTTTAGCACATGTGTGTTTTTGTGGAGATACACTGTTCCTATTGCATTTACTCACAGTGTGAATAGGTAACTGCAGCAAAAAACAACCCAAAAACCCCCAAATGGTCCTGACCACCTGGGCGGAGTTAGAAGGTGGACACATGGGCTTAGACCCTGAATGTTTTTATGTAAAGCCCTGAATCAATTTTACTTTTGAGATAATTGAAAATTGGTCATGAAACTTGAGCAGAAACCAAAGAAAAACAGAATTAAATCAGTGTAAGAAAATGGACAGAGCTGGAAAAACAGCAGGGCCAAGGATCATATCTAAGACAATTACAACTTAGTAGCCCTGTTGCTTTATATTATCTGTTCTAAATGGATATAAGATGTATTCCCTGGACCAGTGATCTAAGATGACTTTAATCAGCAGCTGACCTTTTGCGATATTGTTTATAGTTAATATTGTTGATGAGTGTTGTCTTGTCTCATTAAAACATATTAAGTCTAGTCCAGTGTTTTTTGTCTGTTTTAAGGTTATCAGAACTCAAAAGTTAAGATGCCACACCATTTAAAGCCACAATTTTTTTACACATCAGACATCTGGGCTAAACCATTAATCTTCTCCAATCGCATATCCGCTCCTGGTCCTGTCCAATTAAGCAAGTGAACTAACAGACCTTACTGGTGTGAATACGCCCTCAGTATCTCAACTGTTGGGAATAAAGTCTGTGTATAATTAGTGTTTCTGTTAAGGATTTCATGAAAGAACGATTCCCTTGGATCTTTCATAGTTAATAGATATCTGCTCAGTCTGTCTTTATAGACCTCATAGTGAACCTGGTGTCAAGTTTTCCGACATTTTCTCTTGGCTCATCAACACTCCCTTTTTTCATAACATACCAGTGGATTGCTAGTCCACAGAGACTTCTTTCTACCTGTGACTGCTATAACTTTAGTTGGAGCAATGGTGTCAATGATGTCTCAAATTTTAGAGTTTGTGCTGGAGAATGAAGGGGATGGAAGTGATGTGAGACAGTAAATTTGTTCAAAGGTTTCAATTGAGCTGTCCTTGAGAAAATGTTTTATATATATAAGCATGTGATTATTCTCATTCATCCAGGTCATGGTTATCTCAAGGAAATTTCAATCGAACGCAACTGGACTTGGAAGACGTTTCACCTATTATTCAAGAGGCTTCATCAGTTCATGCTCGCCGCTGACCAGGCTGGGACTGGTCCAACTAACTGGTGTGCAGACTCAGCTATTTAACCTCTTTATATATAGTGGTCTCACTGTGGCTAGATAGTTTAGCAGAGATGGTGCTTTCACAGAAAAGGCATAAATGGTCAGAAAATGCAATATAAATTAATGAGATGTTGGAGATTTTTAAATTTAGCTAATAATTAAATCCAGAGTGTGTCCTCAATTGTGCGTTGATTGTTTGACGTGCTGGGTCAGGCCATGTGTACTGGAATATGCTGAAAAAACGTGAAAAATATTTACATTTAAAAAATGCTTTACAACAACGAAAATTCAACATGTTGCAATTTTATAATATTTTTTCTCTTCTGCTGCTGCTTGCCTTCATTTGTTTATGGAAATATAATATGCTGTGAAGTAGTTTTTGCACTAATATATGTTCCATCAACTTCAGCTCAACAGGAAGTCGGTCAGGGAAACACAAAGGAGAAACCAGGTCAGCTTTTTGGAAAGTTTGTTGTTATTTTTTGATTAAAAAAAGGCTAATTGCTTTACCATGTTTTCATGTATGCTCAACAAGTAGATTCATGCATGCACACATGCACACACTGTTCGTTTTCATGCAAGGTTCCCAGCAGGAATGTGGGAAGCACGCCAGCTCACAGTCTGTCCTTGACGGCTTCTAAACAAAGCTCGGGTTGGTGTGCTGAGGAGCTAGGCTTGTTCGCTTTGCCACTATTTTGTGTGCTTTAAGGGTTATACAGATAGGAAATGTATTCATTTGACTGCATCGTCCTTTAAGTAGATTAAAAATTACAGAAAAATAGTTTATTTTTTAGCATTCTTTAGATCAGCATGTACAGCTTATGAAAATCACAAATTCAAAATCTCAGAAAATTAGAATATTGTGAAAAGGCTCCACATTTTGACTCAAAGTATCACACTCTAATAAGCGAATTAACCCAAAAGGGTTAATTGAAAAAGTTTCCTGGGCGATTAAATCACAGGTGCAAAACTCCAGTCCTCAAGGGCCACTCTACTGCAGCTTTTAGACATGTCTCTCTTTTAACACAACTGAATCAAATAGTTAGGTCATCAACAGGACACCATAGAACCTAATCTCCTGCATACGAGGCAATTTAACCATTTTATTCAGGTTCTTCTCCTACCTTCCAGATGTATTTTTTCTGCCGTAATTGCGATTGTTAACCTTGTTTTCTCTCAGTGCTTTTCTCTCCATAGAAGCTACACCCAGTCTGGTATCCTCCTTAGTTATAATGGATGGGGAGCATCGGTTCAGATAATGCTCTAAGTGAACGAGCATCCTCCATGTCCTGTTATCAGTTTTATTTTTCATTTTATTTTATGTATAAGATACTCTTGCATCAGCTCTTTTGTTCTTTCTGTGTCTCTTCTCTGTCTTTTCAAACTCCCAGACGGTCGTGTTTCTTCCTGTTAAATTAGAGTTTTTCCTCTGCACTGTTGCTACATGCGTGCTCAGTATGAGGGATTGCTGAGGGATTGCTGTGGTTGCAGGTCTAAATCAATGGGGCTCAACCTCACGTCAACGACTTCATACAATCTGCTGCGATTCCTTACATAGAAAACTTTTAACTGAATGGAATGTTTGCCATCACCAGTGTGTGAATGTGTGTGTGAATGGGTGAATGACTGAATGTAGTGTAAAGCACTCTGGGGTCTGTAGGGTCTAAGTAAAGCGCTATGCAAATACAGGCCATTTACCATTTTTACTATAGTACAATTTATAGGATATTTATAAGACACACTACCAACAATAGTTACCTAGGTGTTGCCATATTGGAATGCTGATTTATCCAGTGGGAGGTTTTAACTTGAGAGGTAAATGGAATGCAACATTAAGAACTGGGCTGCAGCAGCTATGGCACTGCTTTTTTCTACTAATTCAATTCAATTCAGTTTATTTATATAGCGCCGTTTCAAAACAGATGTCATCTCAAGGCACTTTACAAGAAGAGTTATTACAATACAATGTTTAATAGATAGTAGAAATTAGAGAACCATAGAAGATTGCGTCGTGTAATTCTCAGCAACCCTTCACACTGAGCAAGCATGAAGCGACAGTGGAAAGGAAAAACTCCCTTTTAACAGGAAGAAACCTCCGGCAGAACCAGGCTCAGCACAAGCGGTCATCTGCCGAGACCGTCTGTGGTTTGGAGAATACATAACAGAGACAAAGAACAGAGACACAGAACAGAGACACAGAAAGGGCAACAGAACTGATGCAGAAGTTTGTTACAGGACGTGGAGAACTTTCCGTCACTGCAATCGTCGTCAAGCAGGGCGGGTCAGGAGCACCTACTGTAGGAAGAGACTAAGAGAAAACAGGTTAGCGCTTGAATTGACAGCACATCATGCAGTTGGGGAGAAGTAGGAGAGAAAGTAGGAACAGACTCTAATAATGTCCTCCAACAGCCTAGCCTAAATCAGCATAGCTACTAACATTAACCTGTCTCCTAGCTACTAGGAGACCTAGCTACTAACACTTTCTACCTGGCTTACATTAACCTATCTCTACCTAGCTACTCTACCTCTTCCTATCTCTTCCTAGCTTTTGACACTCTACCTGGCTACTAACATTAACCTGTCTCTAACTGTAAGCTTTGTCAAAGAGGAAAGTTTTAAGCCTGGTTTTAAAGATATACAAATTGTCTGCTTCACCAACCAACCCTGGGAGCCGGTTCCATAGGAGAGGAGCCTGATAGCTGAAAGATCTGCCACCCATTCTACTTTTAGAAATCCTAGGAACTACCAGTAAACCAGCAGTCTGAGAGCGAAGTGCTCTGTTAGGAACATATGGAACAATCAGGTCTCTTATGTATGATGGAGCTAGATTATTAAGAGCTTTATATGTCAGAAGGAGGATCTGCATGTCTTGGATACCAGGGTGAATCACTTACAGCAGTTTAGTCAAACATGTGCACCAGCTTGTAAAGGAGTGTTGTGGTGCAACAGAGCACTGGGCTCTGAGACTGCAACTTTGGAATAACGAAGACTACCACCTATCCACTAGTACAACAATTGGTTACCAAGGAAACTGAACAGGGGTCAGAAAGAGACATGGGCTGAACATGAAGTTGCAAAGATTTCTAAGGCAAATCCCCTTGCTGCTTGAACATCAAGAGATGTGACAGGTACTATGTCCTACTTACAACTGAATGGAAATACTAATTATTTGGCAGCCTCTAAGCAGCAGAAAGAAAATTCAATTTATTTTACAAAGCTTCATGACTATTCCATTTTTTTCCTTGAGTTGATACTGGCTCTGATTTGGTTCTCCGGAGCCCCAAAGAAATGGCTTAATAACTTTTCCAGACATAGATCTCAATATTATTCTTTGTTTCTTGTTTGTTCTTGAATTTCTTTAGATCAGGGCTTGATGTGTTGCTTTTAAAGATTGTTCAGCCGACATCATGTTACCAGACCAGTTCTTTTTAAGTGACTGCTTGATTATGTTGGTTAGATAGTAAAGAGGGCTGGTTGATACTAATAGAATTCCTTTCCACAAAATGTAGTCCAATCAAAGCCTAGCTTGGTTTTGATAGATTTCTTGCCTCACTAAATAAAAACATCACATGAAAGCCACATTTTTTTAATCAAGTTATCGTTGACCTTTGAATTTGTTTGAGGATTTTATCAGTGAGAACTAAGGAGGCCTTTCAGATGACACAAGGATGTCTTTAACTATTAGGAAGAGAGGTCTAAGGAAAGAATTTTCTATCCAACATGTTTGGCAAGAAATGTACATTTTTATTGCATATTTAACTTTTGTTGATTCCGTTGGAGCGAAGATTTGTCGGGTTTATGTGACGCATTTAAGCCATACACAGGGTTTTACCAGTTAGTTGAAAAATAACTGACTTATAAAATAAACATCACTCAATATTTAATGTGTAATATTTGTTTCAGACGCAGTTTGCAGGTTTGTGGCTTGCTGATGAAGTTTCTTCTGCTAATCATGCCATCTAGTGTTTGGATCTTTTAGCTCTTTATAATTGTATTGACCAAGAAATATATAACAGGAATTGTTTTTATGCAAAGCATCTTTCATCTCCTGGTTTTTATGAGTATGCTACAGTGTAAATGAAGTCAAGCACTCTGGCTAGACTATTTTATTTATTTAACAACTACTAGTTCCTTCTTGGCAAGAGATAAAGTAAATAAAGATGATCCTTTCTTCCTATAGATATCATTGAATGGTATATTGCCAAACATGTTTGTCTCTCGCAGCCTGGGGTTTTTCTGCATGGAGTTTGCATGTTCCCCCAGTGCATGCATGGGTTTCCTCCAGGTACTCCAGCTTCCTTCCACAGTCCAAAAACATGAGTGGTGGATTAACTGGTCTCTATAACTTATCCTTAGGTGTGAGTGTGTGCATGGTTGTATGTCATGTGTGTCTGTTTTTCTGAGGACCCGTCCTAGGTGAACTCCACCTCTCCCCAATTGACTGCTGGAAACAGACACCAGCAAAGCTGCTGAAACACGGAGTTCCCTTAAATCAAACCTAAAAATGAATCAGTTTAAATTAAAATAAGCTTTCTTTGATTAATTGATTGATATTATGTAGAATCTCATAACTATAGTATGTTTTAATGTTCTTTCTCAAACTCTTTCTCTTTGACAACTTGCACTTGGTAACTGGGCTGGATTTGTTTTAGTAGCTTGGACAATAATGGGTGTTGTTTTAAATTTGGGTACAGGCAACTGATAAAAACCAATTTGGGAAACCCAAGCACCAAGACTTTTTACTACTATTGAAGAATCCCTTGAAGGTGACACGGCTCAATAATTTGAAGGGCCACAACTTCCAATGGAATTTGTATTGCTTCTTTAATTGCAAAGCTCAGCAGGGATACAGCCAGTTGAAAAAGAGTAGATTACATCAAACATATCACATCAAATTGATCTTTCCCTAAAACTATGGCTGAGAAGACGTTTGATTAAATACATTTAAATCAAGACAGAGAGAGAGCCTCGTACCCATCTTGGCAGTTCCTCCTGTGGAAATCCATTTGAGCATTGAATGGAAACCTTCCTGAACTGGCAGTTGTCAGACCCATGAACCCAACAATAAATAAACCCTGATGATGGATAATGGAAAATGCTCAAACTGAACAGAAATCTTTAACAGGAGTTCAAAAAGGTTCAAAAATGGAAACCACAGTGGGAGCAGCAATTTTGAGAGTACGAATCTAGAAGCTTCAATCCATGTTGGCCCATGGATTGTCCCCTAATTGATCAGGAAACTCCAGTCATTAGTTGAGGCTTTGTTTCTCCAAAAACTGCTGTGTTCTTGTTGTAAGTCCTTGCACAATCTCTGTCCAATGTTGACTCAAAGCTCTGCAGGGGAACAACCAGTAAGTTGTTCCATAGATCATTCTTATATACCTTCTAGGCATAACATACTTTGTATACCTGACTGTTTGGTACTTTTACCGGAATCTTAACTAATTCCTGGTCCTAATAAGGAATAGTTCCCGTGTGTCTTTATAAATAGCTCTGACCCTTGACTCTGGCGCTGCTGTCTGATCTGACCTGTCCTGACCAGACTTACTTGCCCATTCTAAACCATGTAGATCTTCTTTTGCCGTTCTGTAACGCTTGACCTGTTCTGCACACCTTTGCATCACACTTGAACTGGTCTGCAACTCCCGGCAAGATCTCGCTGTTGTCCTCCTGTTGCTAAGTACATGTTTCCTAACATAAGATTAAATTCTTCTTTATGCTCCAGGTTAAAACTTATCATCCTGTTTCGCCCATATCCCTCTGTCTCGATCAACTTCTTTTTGATGATTCATCACAGTTTCACAATTTTTTTTCCCTAACTTAGGTGAGTATTATATCTTAAACCTTTTCAAAAGAATTATCATCTAAATCACAAAAGGTCACATCACATTTTTCCATGGATATAACTATAATTGTTCACACTTAATTTCCCTGTGGGATCAATAAAGTATTTTTGAATTGAATTATTCATTAGGTCTCTTCTTTTAAAAGTACATTTTAACTGTTAGGCTGCTGCAAAGACTACAAAATCTGCCTGCTTGCCTTCCACTTCTGCTTTTTCCAAGCTACACTTAGTCTTGCACCTTCGTACTTCCCTCTTTTCTCTCAGCCTCAGACATTTCATTCTGTTGTAACCATTATTACAAATTTCTCTTTTAAGAAGGCCTATATAGATATATAAAAATAGTAATTGAACTAAAACATTTCATTGATTTAAACCAAAATCAAAGTCCTTATGACATAATCTTTCTAATGGCTGCAATTGCAGTTTTATAGCCATAACAATTTAGATCAATTTTACATTATTGTAGTCCTCTTATTACTATTTATTTTCGTGATTTGATAAAGAAAGAATAGAATTAAAGCAGGGTCTTTATAAGGAAAAATGCATAAGTATAATCTCAATGAAGGTATTAAAATCTCATTAGGCTGTTAGTTTTAGATGTTTCTTTCTATGATCAATTTAAAGTTTGAATTTGAAGAGCCTAATTAGGGGGTTGTCTCCAATTTAACCTTAAAATAAAGAAATTATTGACAGAACAACTGGTTCTAAACTAGTTTTATGACTTAAGCCATGCTCAAATATATATAGATAAAATAAATATACAGCCCTTACTTTTTATAATCTTACTCCTCTTTCCTTGTTAAGAACAATTTCCAGTATAGGATAATGAGGTAATCTCAGGTTATTTTGACAGTGTGTTATAAAAAGAAATTTGGCTTGCCTAAGTCATCCACTGGTTTTTCTCTACAGGAACCAAAGACAGAAATTATATTTTTATTTATTCATATTTATTTGAACAAAATAGCTTAAGTGCAGGCAGATTGGACAGTTTTTCTAGTCCTGCCACAGATTCTCAGGTGAATTTAATGTAGGTCTACCCAGTGGTTCCCAAATTTTACTGCCTGTGAGCCACAAAATAAAAATTTAAAAAGGGTCAAGAGCCCATCTCTTGGTTGAGTATTTTTTTCCACCACTCAGTTAAAGGTGGTACGATTACAACACAGTCAGTATGAAAAGTCAATATATTGGCCAACATGTTGCTTTTATTTATGTTCAGCCCTTGTTTCATCTGGTACAAAGTCTATAAAATATTTATGAATTCTCCTTGAAAGTTTTGGATGTTAGGCAAACGTCTGAATTGGTCTTCATGACCTCTGAATTACATATTCGTAAGAGTTAGGGTTTTTTCATTGAAGAAGAACAGAGTTGGTGCTAGAGCCAGAGCTTAGCCCGTTCTTAGTTGGTTCTTTCAAAGAACCGATTATCTTTTCCACTGACTTTGAGCCTAGTCGATGATGCATCTCAATGTAATCTAAGTCAGTCTTTCCCAACCTTGTGTACCCCCAGAGCTATTTTCTTATACCACCAGTGCCCCCTTAGTCAAATGTGTTATATATTCTCCAGGAGAAAATATAACTGATTAACAAAGGAAAATTACTTTTATTAAAATTACTATTAAATCTCCCTTACTTAAAGATTTATTGCTCAAGCATTATTTTCACTTCACTTCAAACTCTTCACTTCAAATTAAATATGTCAGCTTGCAACAAGGGCTGCTGGATGGGGAGCATCGGTTTGGATGATGCTCCCAGTGACCGTGTCCTGTTGTCAACTTTTTACTTTCTTTAATATATAAAGTACTCTTACATCAGTTGTTTTGTTCTTTTGTGGCTCTTCTCAAACCCCCAGACAGTCGCGGCAGATGACCGCTTGTACTGAGCCAGGTTCAGAGTTTTTCTTGTCCACTGTCGCTGCATGCTTGCTCAGTTTGAGGGATTACTGAGGAATTGCTGTGGTTGGAGTTTGCATGATCCGGGCACAACCTCATGTTAAAGAGTCAACGCAATCTGCTTGGATTCCTTACATCTAAAAATGTTTAACTGATTGGAATGTTTGAATAACTGTATTTAAATGACTTTTCTTGCAAAGTGACTTGAGATGATATCTATTGTGAATTGGCGCTATATAAAAAAACTGAAATGACATTTATACTTTTTAGGTATTTTGTCATTAAAGTGAATAAGAAATCTGAAAATAAACACGAAATACATTTAAAAAAGTAAATAAACGTACATTTGTTATATCAAACACATGGAATCTTTTAAAGGTCTTCTTCACTTAAAACCTTGAAAAACTGAGTTTTCCCCCCATTAAAATCAGTCACTCTGTGTTCTAAAAGCATGCTACATATGAAAATTTTATACAAACTCTAATCTCTGAATCAGTTACCTGAAGAAAGCAGACCAGAAAACGCCTGACTTTGAAAAAGCCTATCAACTATACGTCATAATGCTAACTTAGCAATCATGGCCTCGCCTACCTAGCTTTGGACCGCCCACGGTAATGTTGTTTTTGGCAAGGTGAAAGTCAAGCCTCTTACAGCTGCTAGAGGCTACAGACCTTACAGTACTGGCTTTGCCTTGACGTTGAACTTAAAAGAAGGATAAGTACCGTCACAATGGTGGGAAACCAGCTCCCTGGCTGTAAGTAGTGTTTTACTTTTCAAGTATTGTGTTAAAACGCGTCATGACAATGAAATGTATTACCTCGCTAACAAGCTAATATCTGTGCCCACACCCACCCAGAGATGTTTTTTTCTATCCTCAAACATAACAGATACTTCAAACCACGAATTATAATATCAGCACCTGAATCCGCCACTAGTTAAATCTCCTGGTCCTACTTAGCTCACTGTGAGCTCACCCCGCTTGTCAGCGGTGTTTGTGTGTATATGTGTGTGGGGGGACGTGGGGGATGTGCAAGCAACAGCACTCGTTCTTAACAGACTATTGGCCCAAATCAGACGAGACAACTCGCTGGATTTAAGCATATTGCTAAGCGGAGGAGAACAAATTATCAATGATCAATTCAGTAGCAAAGAGGGAAGAGCGTGGCGCTGAATACCTGTCTGCCTGGGGCGTGTGGCTTACTGAAGACTCTAGCTCTGGTAGCTCCAGTGTTGGAGTCCTGCTGCCGCCAGTCGCACATTGGAGTACGGTCTTGTTTGGTAATGCTGCCTAAACTGGGTGGTAAACTCTGTCCAAGCATAAATACCGGCACCATTTTTGTCTCATGTTACTGATTATAGTAAACAGACAGTGTGAGAGTAGTGTTGCAGATAGCCAATCAAAGGACAGAAACTTGCATGTCATTTATCTTAATGAGCAAGCCCCCAAATCTGGTTGAATCTCCACGCCCACTCCCATACTGAACTGGAATAAACTGAAATAGACTGGGAATTCTTATTTTTTTTTTTGTAGAAAGCGACTCAGATGGCATTCTTTCTTTCTAAAAACACAAGTGAAGGAGCTCTTTAAATAAAGTCCCCTTTAAACAGACATTTAAACAAGACACTGAAAAAAAGAACTATACCAGTTTTACTTTGTTTTTTTATTATTCAACCTATCTTTAAGGTGAGCCTGGTTATCTTTGATCAGCTCTAATGGACCTGGAGACAGAGAGTTCTCCAGTTCAGTTCTTCATATTTAGTCTGTTCCTCATCTGGGTTTATTATTTATTTGGGTATTTATTAAGAATAACACTTTCAAGGCTAATTTTGTTTTAACAGGCACAGCTAATATTGTCCAATGCCTGATACCCATCATCTGGGAGATAAAATTTTAAATGTTTCCATGTAGCCCCCTGAAATGTGCTCACCTGGTGTATAAATTTGTTTACATGTATAAGTTTGTATGTGTATATAAATACAGTACAGGCCAAAAGTTTGGATACACCTCAGTCAGTGCGCTTTCTTAATTTTCTTTATTTTCATGACTATTGTAGATTCTCACTGAAGGCATCAAAACTATGAATGAACACATATGGGATTATATTGTACTTTTAAAAAAAATTCTGAAATAACCTGGCATCCAAAATGAACCCAATCGAAATGATTTGGGGTGAGCTGAACCGCAGAGTAAAGGCAAAAGGTCCAACAAGTACTAAGCATCTCTGGGAACTCCGATGGAAACACTGATGGAAAAACATTTTTGGTGACTACCTCTGGAAGCTCAAGAGAATGCAAAGCAGTAATCAGAGCAAAGGGTGGCTACTTTGAGGAATCTAAAATATAACACATGTATTCAGTTATTTCACCCTTTTTGTTTAAGTACATACAGTAAATACATCATGTGTTCATTCATAGTTTTGATGCCCTTAATTGAGAATCTAAAATGTAGTTATGAAAATAAAGAAAAGACGGTGGTTAGCACTGCTGCCTTGCAGCAAGAAGGTGTGAGTTCGTATCCCAGCCAAGGTCTTTCTGCATTAAGATTGCATGTTCTCCCCCCCGCGACCCATTAAGGATTAAGCGGTTAAGAAAATGGATGGATTGGATGGCTGTGTTAACCAATTTTCCTTATTGCAGTCATTTTTTAAACAGCGATGGAACAATTTGAAGGTCATTTGTTGGTCATTTTGATTAGTATTCAAGAAACTGTTTTTTTTTTTCTAAGCACCAGTCTTTCCCAGCTTCCTGTTGGTGCTCAGCTAAGCACTGGTTTGGAACTGAAAAGTGGGTGTTTGGGCAATGGAAAACCAAAGAACCAGTTCTAAGTCAGGCTCTAGGACTGTACCAACTCTGCAACCAGCTCAATGAACAAGCTCAACATTACTACCTCATCTTCATTGACTGACAGACGTCCAGAGGGCTGGGTACACATGCTGCTCATCCAAGCCAGGGGTTACATCTGCGGCGGGGTCCCTAAGTGGGGTCCTGCCCCCGGCGTTGGGAACTACTAGTCTAAACCCGCTCTCTTGTATCTCTGCCTTACTTTGTTTAGGATTGTTGTCCTGCTGAAAGGTGAACCTCCACCCTAAGGGCTGTTTCTCAAAGTCACCTAATTGCAAAAGCCCGGCTTACTTTGACAAGTAAACCTAATTTCCCAAAATTCGGTTCCATGAACAACGCTAACCTGAAGCCCAGCTAATTCCCTGCAGCAGCATATGCCATGGTAGGCTAGCTGAGAGGCTTATTTTAGCTTGCTGTAGATGATTGAACAAGCCACGTAATGTCACACTGCTGGGCTGGTGTTCTGCTGCTGTTCTCTCCCTCAAATATAAAGTTATTACAGCAGATGTAGCAGCTGCAGTTTTCTTTTGTTGGTTAATTCTGCTTTGTAATCTAGGTTTTATTTTTCTAATTACATTTCATTTTTACCATTATGAAGAAAATTACTGTATTTAATCTGTTTTTGCTGCAAGAAACCTTTGGTTCTACCCATGTCGCTCCTGACACAATTGGGATTATTAATAATTACAAATCTGGAACTTTTTGTCTAAAATGGCTCAAATAATCAACATACTGTCCTGTTTTAATGTGTTAAATTATCCTTAAAGTACCTTGAAAATGGTTAAAAAAAATACATACTGTATGTAAAAGTGTATTAATGACTTTTCATTTTGAAGGCTTGCAACTGTTATTTAACTGTTAAATATTTTTATATATATTTAAAATTTTTACATAAATATTTTGTGTAAAATCTAAATAAAATCTTTAGAAATTCTCGGTTGTAACCTGGAAACTTGTGCTAGAGTTTAAAAACTGTCTGTTGCAACATGTTAGGCAGGTGTCAATTTTATTAAATCCCTATTTAATTGAATTGGTATAACATTCTACTCTGTTAGACTGTAAGGGGTTACAGTATTTTATAATTATGTTGATTTCTTTTTTAAATATTGTGTGTTGTTGGTTGTATAATGTTAGACTAAATGTCTGGAATAAAGGCTACTACTACTATTAAACTGAAAAAAAAAGTACATACATACATACATATATATATATATATATATACATATATATATACATATATATTAGAGTCTATTTGACCTGTTCCAACATTTATTTAAACTTTGTTCATAGTTGTTCACATAACTTATAACGATCTGTAAATCTGAACTTCAAACAACCGACGGCTGCAGGGTTTATTCATGTTTAGTGTATGTGTAGCTGCATGGAAACAATAACAAACCAGAAATGTGGAACAAAACATGAGCATTTTTATTTTCTGCGAAATACAAATACTACCACAGTTCTGAGTGAGAGAATTCTGCAACATCCCATGTGCGCCTAGTTCATCGTGTCAGATGGCGACAAAAGGCCAGCTCATGTCGCTAACAATCTCTCAGTAAGTCAGGATGACTGGAAGCTTGTGATAAGGGAAGACCACACTTGCACATTTATTTTATACAGAAGACATTCACTAATGTCGCCAGATGAAAAGAAAAAAAGTACAACAATTTTTTTAAAGTTTTAGGTACCTGACAGAGGTCTAGAGAGTAACTGGTTACAGAAACAATCCAAAGATCCAGATTTATGTGCATATAATTGGAGCTTTTCAGATTGCATAGGTTATGTTCTCTCTTCCTTTTTAAAGTCAGCCTTCTATTTTCCCCTGCAGTCAGCTGGCGCCACCTGTAGCCCAAGAATGAGCTCCCGGCTCATTTCTCTTAGGTTTCAGATTGCCAAACGTCCATCCTGATAGATGGGTGGAGAAAAGGACCTCTGACATGTGTAACTAATAAACAGCAATGTGTGTTGTTCCAGTGTTTTCAAAGTGAATTCAGGCGTTGACCAGAAAAAGTGAAACTTGGCTGAAGGGTCGAGCTCCAAATATACAGTTTTAAGCCAAAATATTCAAATTTTAACCCTCAGCCAACTCTGTCTCTTCAATAAACAGAAAAAAAACAAACAAAACCAAAAGAAACAAAAAGAAAACTCTAACAGGGATGTTGATATGCAGTCCTCTGGATGTGTGGCTGGTGTCAGACCGGCTGAAATACGGCATCAGAAGAGATTATTGGTCTGTTTTATTTATACTTGGAAGTAGGAAATTACTGGGTTTTAGGTTCAAAAACTAAACTGGACTACTCTCTAAAGTATGAGGTTTTTCACCAGCCTTAACCTCAAAATCCAACATGGCTGCATAAACGATGATAGATGCAGAATTCAACTTATGTTTGCTGATGTTTTGTGTTTCATTAAATAAAACGCATGTAGCAACAGTTACTGAACAGGATTTATTTTTGTTTCTAAATGTGTAAAATACTGGCAAAGACAACGTTATTGTCTTTTACTGCTAGAACAGCACCACAACACTTTTACTGCGGTTGACCTGCTCTACGGTGTCTATACATTTCTAAGACTCCATAGTCAGACATCAGGCCCATCTGGAAGCAGCTAAAAGGTTTTCTCTGACCAGCTGAGGACACACATTTTATCTGGTTGATTTTTTTCTTGGGTTTTGTTTTTCTCATTTTGACTGTTAGCTTCTTATATTGCAATCTAAACCTAAAGGCTGTCCAGGAGCTTTTCCTTAAAAACAAATATATATATTTACCATTGCATCAAACTATATTTGACTGTATTTTATATAAACATGATCAAATTAGGCTGCATCTCATTGATTTTACATGTATGCATTGGTTTGATTTTAAATATCTACATCTCTGGATATGAATGGAACCTGTGATAACGTTTGTTGTTGGTTTTATATAAATTAACTGAAATGTAACCCTATTGGATAGATAGCTCCAGGATTAATACTTGCAGGTGCCTCATACTGACGATTATTTCCATCTGGTAGTTCAGAGTTTTTCAACTCTGGTCATACTGCCCTGAAAGTTTTACATTTCCCTGCTTCAGCACACCTGATTTCAACTGATGTCTGATTAACAGGGTTTTGCTCAACTGCAGCCATCTTAATCAGGTGTTTTAAAGCAGGGAAACATTTAAAACATGCAGGGCAGTGTGCCGTGAGGACCAGTGCTGGGAAAACAGTAGTTGCCTCTGTAACTACTGGATTATAGTAGTAAGACGACGTTCCCTGGTGAGGTGAGCAGGTCTGACACCAGCCATTAAAATATTGTGCTTCCTGTTGCGTCTGGATCTCAAGAACCGGAGTACAGAAACAAAGGGACTCTTAGTTTCTAAACTCACCACAGGTTTGTGCAGTGAAGCATCTATATTCTGTAGGTTATGGCTTTATAGCTCTTTGCTCCAACCAATCACTGACATCTTACTTTATGTGGACTGGACAGGAAACAGTGAAACAGAACCCCAGCAGAGGAATTTTCCCAGGAATGGGCCTAACATGGAACAGTGTATGTGGAGATATATACAGAAACGGACCATCTCATATGGAGAGGCTATTTAGAATTAATAACTGGGTTACTTTGCAGTGCCTAGAGATGAAAACAGGTTATTGTGTTCATAGAAAAACTAGTAGAAACATGTTTACTGTTTAAAATCTTTTCAACATTCAAAGAAACATGCCTGTCAGAGACAAATATTTTATGGCTATAAACTTCATACTTTAGAATTTGATGGACATTTTTATTTGGCTATCGTTCATTGTAGTCCATGGATGAACATAGATGTTTTTTTTCCTTTTGGGCAGTAGTTCGACAGTTGGCCTCTAGGTGTCACCTAATTCTACTTGCTAGGCTTTCTGTAATATTCAGTGTTTTTTTAGTTCTAATGATTTTAGCTTTCCCAACAGTCGGTAAGAACTAAACGTTGTCAGTCTGGTGGTGTGTAGATGTTCTCTAGTGATTCATTTTCACAGATTGTTTCTCAGTTTCCTGTAAGATCCAGCCCACACTGCTCCTTCTGACCACCTCAGTTTTGTATATCTGGGTTTTTGTTTTTATTTTTTTGTGACAGGATTCAGAAAACTCATCAAAAAATAAGTATTTCAATATCAAGCAAAATCTGCACCATTTTTTCCCCCTTAACTCCAACATACCTCTCGGCAACCATCTCAGCACCTCTGCCTGTTCTGAAGCCTTTCAAATAACACAGAACCAGTAGAAGCTTCTTCCTTCGAACTTCCAATCCATTTAGCCCTTCCCTGCACTTACTCCTTCACTCTTTTCCTACTTGTTTCATCCATACTTATGTAATTATGCGATAGATTTCAAAGCATTTGTTTGTGTTGAACCTGCAACTTAGCTTGTGAAAACAACCGTGGAGCAAGTGCATCAACACGGATCCACGGAGCGGTAAAACTCACCAGTAGCTTCACTGTTCAGAGTACCAGACTTCTTCACTTTGACCTTTTCTTTCAGTTTGCATACATGAGAAATTCACATCCCAGTTTTTTCACTTAAAATCCCCACACTACCTAAAAACACACTGAAAACGAGCAGTAAATGTACACCGACGCACCTCCCAGCATATGATGGTGTTAAGTGTATGTATCATCTATCAGCATATGTCCAAAAAGAAAAATAATTCTCAAGATTCATTTATGTGTCAAAACATTCTTGGGAGAATTTTGGGTTTTGATTCAATAATGGAATCAAAACCCAACATGTTTAAACTTTGCTTATTTACTCAGGTCTTATTTTTAATTATTGCTCAGAGGAAGTTTAACTAGGGTTAGGTTATGAAACAATATTCTCAGTCATGTTTCATCAGTCCATCATCTGAACAATGAAAGATAATGGAGCACCTGTGAACGCTCACCTAGCTTATCTGGCTGGGCAACAGAAGGGCGTTAATCAGAAAAGAAGGTTATGGTAACTCTGGAGGAGCTGCAGAGATCTTAAAGTCAGGTGAGAGAGTCTATCAATTATTTGTCGGATAATCCATGAGTCTGGCATTTATGGGATATTTGCGAGAAGACAGACATTATTGAAAGAACTACGTAAAAAGGACTGTTTGCAGTTTGCCACCAGTCATGGTGGGAAAACAGGAAATATATGTAACTAAGAGAAAAATGCTGTTTGGAAGAAAATTAATGCCTGGTTTCCACTGAGCGGTAAAGCACAGGTTTGTACACTATTGTTTCTATGTAAAAACATATAAAACAGGATCGTACTGCTCCATCGCTGGGCCCCTTTCAGCTGTAGGTCCAGAAAAATGTCACTGCTGGAGACAAGCATGAGACATTAACCCAAGAGCGCTGTTGTTTCATCTCACCTCATTGTCCACAGACTGGTTTCTCCAAGTGAAAACCAAAATGAACTTCTGTCTTCCCTCTGATATTGCTATGGGTTATTGAATCCTGTTTGCCGTCACACTAGCCTAATGCCATGGTACGCTTTATGTTTAACACTGCCAGCCCAATGGGAGTCCAACTGGCAATGGAAATGCTCTTTTGAGCACACCGGAGCATAAAATAACGTACTGACCCTGACCGACCCCACAGCTTCCACTAAGGGTAATGATACTGCTCAGCACCCTGAAAATCCTGTTCCCACAGCAGAACATGGTGATGGCACCATCATGCTCTGGGAATACTTTATATCTGAAAGTTTATGACTGAAACATGACTGACGTGAAGAAGGGTTTGAATACTTTTGCTGACTTATTACAGAGTGTGAATACTATAATCTGAAGATGAGTTTGTGGCTCTCCAACATGGTTGACACATTTCGTGTCCTAGCATCCAACATGAGTTTTAGATATCATTATTAACTGCTGCATAAACCTATTGAACACATTCTATATAATTAAACATGTAATAAGAATAATTTTGAGAATTTTTTGACACACAAATCAAACTTCGGAGTTTCGGTTTTCCAGGTGTTGTGTGCTGATTCTGACCTGCAGTGAAGTTTATCTGCACCATCACAAAACCAACCGCCTCAAGTACATACCACAATTAATCATAAAGCACATGCATTCAGTACAAGAAGAATATGATAATGATAATAATATTAATAATAACACTATATGGTAACTTTAACTGCACCCCCAATAGAGCTGCTTCCATTATGTTGCCCAGCCTTCTGATAGCCTCATCCGTTTTACGGACGGGCTGTGACGTTCCTCCTGACTGGGCAGTGGCTGCAGTAGGAAGCCCTCGTTGCCATGGTGATCCTCACGCTCCTCACTGCCTTCGTACGAGCTGCCGCAGCTGGACGCACTATCGCCAGGGGAACTGCCAGATTCGTGAGGCCCCCGTCCACCTCCAATGGAGTATCCTGCTGGGTTCATGCCTCCTCTGGGTCCGCCCCCGACCACGCCCATGTTCCGGTCTCTGGGAGGAGAGGCGGGCTCACACTTAATGTGGAGGTTGTGATGAACAGATGGGATGTCCAGGCTGGAGTTCTGGCACAAGTTTCTGTGGGCAAAGAAGATGTGTACAGAAACCACGATTTCTCAATCAGAAATGATCAAATTAGATTTTGTGCCGACATGAAGAAAAGGTTCAGACTAAGTGTGTGAGTGAAAGGCTCACCCCATGTTTCCGAGCGCTGAGTGCTGTAGGTTCTGCAGCTGCTGCTGCTGCCAGCTCATCACCGATCCCAGACCTGAACCTCCAAACCCAGAGAGAGAGGTCAGGTCGCTCCCGAGGGAGAAGTCTGAGGGAGAAAAAGAAATCATCAAATCTCTTCTAGACGAGGCTGCCTTCAGCGGTTTGGCTGTACCCACCTGTGCTGTAAGAGGAGATGGCGGATGGATAACCACCAATCCCAGAGGCAGAGATGGAAACTGCAGGCGTGGACAGTGTCTGGGCTGTCTGTGAGTGATTTATTCTATGGTTCTAAAAAATAAAAATAAAAAATAAAATTAAAGGAAAAGCATGATATTTAGAAAAAATAACATAAGAATGACTGTTTTGATTCAGTCAAGCTTATCAAAAATATTAGCTTTCCTCTACAACTAAAACTTGGATGTTAGACCTAATCCCAACCAAATTATTTTATTAATTCTCCCTCTACTTACTGGCCCTATTTTAGATATGATGAATCTATCCGTATTAAATGGATATGTAACACAGGAACTTAAGGATGTTGTAATCAAACCTTATTTTAAGAAATCTTCTCTCGATCAAGATGACTTAATAAATTACAGACCTATATCTAACCTTCTTTTCTCATCTAAAATCCTTGAGAAAATAGTTGCTAATCAAGTTTGTGAGCATCTAAACAGTTAACGACCTGTTAGAAAATTTCAGCCAGGTTTAAGAATTCATCATAAAACAGTAAGAAAAAAAAACAAACAAGTTATTGCCACAGACCGACTGAAATCTGACTTGAAATGCATACATACAGCTCAGTCCAGCTGAAGCGGCCTACTCTTAATGAAGCTAGGACACACAGATAATGTGGGGGAAAAAGCCGAATTTCCCTGCACTAAAACAGCATCCCAGCTTAGTTGAGCTGAGCCGTCTCCCTTCCAGAGGTTACGAGACCGAGGAAGCGGGAAGAAGAACACCTGTATGACAACAACCGTGTATCAAACAGCCCAGTAGGTACTAAATGATTTGTGCTGCGTTGCGATCGTCCATCGAGCTTTTACTCTGCCTTATTGCTGCCAGCATTTATTTACTATCTGTGGGACTCTCTAGGCCACATGTGTCAAACCTGAGGCCCGTGGGCCAAAACTGGCAAGCTGAAAGTATGTACAAGTTATAAAAGAAAATTAAAAACAAAAACAATCTTCTTGGATTTTTTTATCTTTACCTTCTCAACAAAAAAACTAAAATCAAACATGCAATTTTTGGAATTGATGAAAATGGATCGTTAAATTCTCGCAGATTCTGAAAAAATGTCAGCCTATGTTCATCCATAGGAATGAGACAACCTTCACTCCTCTGACAATGCTTCCCATCCCAAGCCAAGATTAAAAAAGGTGAGATCAATCTGCTTCAGAGTAAAATACTTATACATACAAATACTGTTTGCTACAATATCGTCCTGAAAAAAAGGTGTATGTGCTGACACATTTGGACGATAGTACGGCCCTCAAGTGACCCCTGAGCAGTTTCGGACACCCCTGAATTGTAACTAATTAAAAGTCAATTTTACATAAAATGATTATTTAAACAACACAAGAGATTTTGCTGTTTGTCTTGGTGTGATAACTTAAGAACCATTGAAATCTGATCGCTGTCATATTTCATCCAGTCAGTTCTTTAAGTGTGCTAAAATGATTCCTGCAGGGGTATCTGCTGGACGTTCTAACGCCCCATTTTAGTATTTGGTGGTTTTCGGGCTAAACCGAAGAAGCATCAATTAGTGACCATTTCCATGACAAGGCATACGTATTTTTGATGCATCTTTAATGGAATTGATTCAGGGTAGCAAGTGATAAAAGAGGATAAATAGATTTGATGGTAGACAGAAAGTTTAATGCTTTTAAAGTTAATCTTTTTTCCAAATATTAGTCCTTAAATTGGTTTTTAATCAAACTTGTTTTTGTAGAGGGTTGTTAGACACAAACATCAAGAATATATCAAAGTCTTTACACTAAAGGACGATAGGTAATCTATATATTAGAAACCAAGTATGAGGTGTAACTACAAAGAGAAACATTAACAACCGTTGGCATGATGGAGCACTTGTTGGAGGGCGGCATCAGTGTGCGGAGGTCAGGCTTGTGGCTCATGCCCATGTGAGGGGGACTCTTGTCCTGCATGTTTTTAGAGACACTGGCTGGGGACATCAGCCCAGGGGAGCTGCAGTGGGAGCTGAAGTTGCCATTTCCTGTAAGAGATCGAAAAGCTCATTCAGATTCATTTTGCAGATAATAATAAGATCTTACAGTTAAAGGGTAAGTTCTTTTTTTTCGACCTGGACCTTATTTTTAACATTTATTATATGGATTTAATCACTCAGACAAGTTTGGAGCCACTTGGAGTCCTTTGGAAGAGGTTTATATCAATTTACGATCAGCGTATATCCGTATAAAGTGAGTGGTGGGGACAGGCGTCGTGCTGCCTGTGATAATGCATTATTTGCCCCAAAACTCTTTTATTTAATTAATGTTTAGTTATGAATAGTTAGCGATTTTCCTCTGTGAGTTCGGAAAATCTTGGAGGTGCTGCGGTGTTAGCTTCTTGGTTTTTACAGGCTTATAATGCAACTGATTCCAACCTACATTAACCCGTGATTTCATTGCCGCCCATCATTGCAGCTATAGTATGAGCAGATAGCGGAAAGGGAGCCTGTGGGAGCTGAATTGAGTCCAATTGGTATTTCGGTTAGTGCAATTTGGAAAGACGGAAACGTGAACCATGTTGATGTCTGCAGTGGTAAGTTCTGTCAAGCTGACCGCGTAGAGCTCAAAACCCGGCTCAAACTTCCTGTCATGCGCAGCAGCTGAGAATACGGTGAGAACGCCAAGCTCTAACAATTTGCTAAAATTGTGGCGCTCAGTTGATATATAGTGTCCAAAAGTTGACGGACGAAACACATCAGACGATTGGCAGTGTCATGCCCCCCAAAAAGCAAAAAGTGCAGTCCAAACAAGACGATAACGACGTGGAAGTGCGGGTGGAGCAAAGCAGCATGGCAGGTGTGCGAGACAACACTCAGGAGCTGTCAGGTTTGATACGCTCTATTATAAGAGAGGAGATAAGCGTGCTGATTACAAAACTTACCACTATCACGGATGACATTTCTGCCTGTACGCGGAGACTTGACGAAGTGGACGAAACTTTGTCGGGAATGGACAGTCCGATTACAAAGCTAGAGACGGAGTGCGTGGCGCTGCATAAAACCAATGTGGAACTTCGGGAGCACGGTGGTGCAGCTGGTAGCGCAGCTCACCTCACAGCTAGAAGGTCCTGGGTTCGATTCCTGCCGGGGAAGCTGTGGGTGCTGAAGGTGTGTTTGATCCTCCATATCATCAGCACCCACACCCTGGGTGGGGTTGGCAAAAGGGCCTTTCTGTGTGGAGTTAGCATGTTCTCCCCGTGTTCCCTTGAGTAGTTAATGTGAGCTACTCCCACAAAAACATGTATCAGTTCTGGGCTATATACTGCCCCCTCCTGGCTGACCGAGGCGCCTGAGGGGCTGGAGAGTATCCAGCTGGAATAGTGTGATCCTTCCACACGCTACGTCCAGCTGGGGGAACCCCACCCCCTCGGGTGACAAAATGGGCCTGTTCACTCCTCAAGTAGGAAGGAGGCTTGAGCTCAGTGCAGGGCCCTCCTACGGTCAGCAGAGGGAAGGCAATGCCCAGGACTGTACTTAGGTAGGAACACTGGGGTGATAATAATGGGGAAAAAATCGTGGGATAAAAAAATATAAAAAAAAAAAAAAAAACAAAAAAAAAAAACAATGTGGAACTGACAGAGAAAGCTGAGCGGCTCAAAAAGCATAGCCGTAAAAACAACGTTCGCGTTTTTGGTTTACTAGATAACATCGAAAATGGTCATCCGACAAACTATATGAACATGTTGTTCAAAGAACTATTCAAAGACAAGCTGAAGTCGGAACCAGAAGTGGACATAGCGCACCGGATTGGACCAGTGCGTAAAGAAGGTGGAAAAGCGATGATTGTGCGTCTCCAACAGTTTGCGGTAAAAGAGGAGATCATGAAAGTGGTGAAAAATGAGCGCATGATGCAAATTCGCGGAATGAAGCTGAAGATTTTCCTGGATCTGACGAAGGAGACGGCGAAGAAACGAGCCAGCTTCTGGGAGCTACGAGCCAAGTTGAAGAGCGCTGATGTGAGACACGGCATCATTCATCCAGCAACGCTGATACTGACTTTCAAAGGTGAGACTAAAAAGTTCACAGAGCGAAGTGAGGCTGAGGCGTATTACGAAACTGTGATTAAGCCTGGGCTAAAGAACAAGGGAGAAATACAATAAACTGAATGATGGCTGGGTGGATATGAAGATATGAAGAAATGAATAAGACTGAAGAAAGGGCTGTATTTTTGTTTGTTGTATATTGGAAAGCAAGCCCACATAATGTGTAATATTTATGTTGGAAAAGATAATGTCATGAGCAGGCGCAGCTCAGCTGATCTCTTATTTGTTATTTCATTACAATGTTAAACATTTTTGTGTGTGTGGATGTGTGTATGAATGTGTTAGGTAATGTGAAGTTTTTGGTGGAGGCTCAATGGAAAACTAAAATAATAAATTCAGAACAAATATCAGATGATTAAAGACCATATTTTGTTGCAAAAAGGTTTTTTTTAAAATAGCTCATTTGAACGTGTGCAGTTTAAGAAATAAAATAAATGATATTCAGGATATTTTACAAAAATATAATTTACAGGTATTAGCAATATCAGAAACACATCTAGATGCAACAATAAAAAGCCCTTTATTACATATAGATGGCTATAATACTTTTAGGCTGGACAGAAATCTACATGGTGGAGGTGTAGCGTGTTATGTCCAAAATCACATCCCAGTCAAAGTAAGATCAGATCTTGATATCACAGGAGTCGAAGTACTCTGGTTACAGCTACAGTTACCTCATTTGAGGCCTGTTGTTATTGGATGTTGTTACAGACCACCGAATGCCGTTATAATGTACCTTGATCAAATATGTGAAATGCTGGACACTGTATGTGACACAGGAGATGAAATTTATTTTTTAGGAGATTTAAATATTGATTGGAAATTGGAAAGTTGCGCATTAAGAAGTAAATTAATTTCATATGCTAATACTTGTAATTTGACACAACTTGTCAGTGAATTCACAAGAGTACATTTAAAAACCAATGGTACATGTTCAGCAACTATTATTGATTTAATTTTTACTAATGTGGCAGATTTATGCTCTAAGGCAGTATCTATTCCAGTTAGTTGCAGTGACCACAATTTAATTGCAGTTATGAGAAAGACAAAAGTACCTAAACAAGGACAAAAATGTATTTGTAAAAGGACTTTTAAAAATTTTCAAGAGAATGAATATGTAGCAGAAGTAAGCAATATAGATTGGTCAGAGGTAACACAAGAACAAGATCCAAATAAGGCAGTGGTGGTTTTTAACAATTTGATAACAAAGGTGATTGATAAACATGCTCCAATTAGGAAACAGGCATTGAGAAATGTTGCTGCTCCATGGCTGGACAAAGACCTTAAGCAATACATGAAGCACAGGGATGAAGTCAGAACACAGGCAATAAAGACAAACCAATTGGAAAAATGGAATGAATATCGAAAATTACGAAACTTTGTCACCAAATTAAATAAAAATAAAAAACGCCTGTATTATCAAAAAAAGATTAATGAGGTCAAATCAGATAGTAAAAAAAGTATGGAGTACATTAAATGAACTTATGGGAAAGAAAACAAGATCTGATCCTACTTTTTTGGAGGGAGACGGAATATATCTCACTGAACCGAGGGAAATTGCTAATTACCTGAGCCAGTCTTTTACAAACAAAATAAAGAAATTGAGAAATGCCATGGAGGTGAGACAGGAAGAAAATATTACTTGCCAACTAATAAGAAAATATATAATGCAGACCAAAAATTGTACTTTCGAATTTGCTGAAGTGACAGAGGATGATGTAAAAAAACTGTTGAAAGAAAGTAAAGAAAAACCCTCTGGTACTGACAATATTGAGGTCAGATTATTAAAGATGGTGGTAGATTTTATTTCGTTGCCTGTTTCTCATATAATCAATTTAAGTTTAAGGAATAATATCTTTCCATCACCATGGAAGATGGCAAAATTGATCCCTTTAATTAAAAATAACAAAGAACCATTGTCAGGTCAAAATAGCAGACCAATAAGTTTGTTACCTGCATTAAGCAAAATTATGGAAAAAGTAGTATATGACCAAATACAGGAATATTTCACAGCTCAGGGATTAAATACAATTTATCAGCATGCATATAAAATGGGTCACTCCACAACTACTGCACTTACTCAGATTACTGATCATTGGTTACAGGAAATTGATAATAAAAAGATAGTTGGCACAATATTTTTAGATCTAAGTGCGGCTTTTGATCTTTTAGATCATACAATTTTACAAAATAAGTTGAAATGTTATGGACTTCTGTTGCCTGCCTTAAGGTGGTTAGAAAGTTATCTAAGTAATCGGGAGTATAAAGTTTATTTTAATGGAAATTATTCTGATGTTGGACATATGGATTGTGGAGTGCCCCAGGGAAGTTGTTTGGGACCCCTTTTGTTTTCGATTTTTACAAATGATCTTCCCCTGGTATTACAACATGCAACCATGGCTATATATGCAGATGACACGACATTGTTTGCGTCTGCACAAACAGATTGTCAACTTAATAACATTCTCAATGATGAATTAGCTTTAGTAACTCAATGGATCAGAGCTAATAAATTAGTAGTTAATGTCAAAAAAACTAAATGCATGGTAGTTGGTACAAAACATTTATTGAAAACAACACCGATGTTACACCTGACCTCAGGAAATATGATGATTGAACAAGTAGATCAAGCAAAACTGTTGGGAGTAATAGTAGATTCTAGACTGTCTTGGACCAGTCAAATTAATTATGTATTGCAGAAAATGGGAAGGAGTATGGGCATAATTAAACATTGTAGAAAATGCATTCCTCGGTGGTTGACCAAACAACTAGTTCAGTCACTTGTACTGTCATACTTAGACTATGCATCAGTTGTTTGGTCAAACACAAGTGAAAATAATCTACACAAGTTACAAGTAGCTCAAAATAAAGCGGCACGGAATGTTTTAGGCTGCCCATACAGAACCAATGTGAGGACAATGCATAATAGTTTGGCGTTGTTAACGGTCAAATGTAGATTAAAGTACTTCCTAATAACATTTATTAGGAACATTATTTTGACAAAAATACCTAAAGTAATACATAATAAATTGTCATTTTTCTCAGATAATAGTTATGGAACACGTCTTTCTTCTTCGTTCTTTTGGTTTTATGTAATATGTTTTTATTTGATTCCACATTGAGCTCCCACAGTTTGTTTTGTGAGAGTGTGTATGTGTGTGTGTGTGCGTGGTGTTGTTTTGTTTGTTTGTTTTTCTGTTATGTAATATTGTAAACATTTGTAATGAAAATGAAGGAGACCCCAGGCAGAATAGCTCCTGCAATGAGTCAGGAGCTAATGGGGCTCTCAATAAAATGAAATGAAAAAAAAAAAACTACAACCGGGATGGAGCATGGCAGTGATGTCACTGAAATTGTGTGTTAGTGTAGTTGGATTATAGTTTCTAAATCTCCACTGGAACAGAACAAAGAAGCACTTCCGTGATCTTCTAAAGTCCACGGGGAGTAGTGCTAATGATTAATAACAAATAATTGGTTAAATGAAGGAGTTTTGGGGCAGATAATGCCTTATTACAGGCAGCAAGTTTCCTGCCCCCACCACTGCCAATGTATGGATATACACTCATTGCAACTGGATACAAACTTCTTTTAAAGTACTCCAAGTGGCTTCAAGCTTGTCTGGGTGTGTAAATTAATGTAATAAATGCTAAAAATAAGGTCCAGGTTGAAAAAGAAACCTTTCATTCAGGATGGTTTGACACGCTTCCAATTTGTGGATTTAAAGAATATGGAGAGCCTTACCCACAGTGGAGACAATAGTGTTTGGAAGATCTGAAGCCATCAGCCCTACAGAGAAATAGAAACATAATCAATTGTTGATACTTGTCAACTGTCTCCATGTAAGTATGGAGTTTAGAGAGGATAGTGTCGAAGTCGAGGACAGTTTTTAAAATGCAGCTAAGCAGTATTAATCATCTTAATGAAAAGCTGTAATCATATTTTTTTCCACATGGGTGAATAGTTAAAAGATTAAAGTAATTTGAAATTTAGACATATGTTGTGAAATGGACCAGGGGGAAAATGACTCACAATTCCTACTAGAGATGTTTATTGTAAAGAATCTGGTCATACAATGTGTATCACAAAACCGGGGGCTTTATTTTCAGGGATATTATTGTCTTACTTACAGGAATTATTCTAATTTGTTTTGTTCTCACCACCTGTTTCACATGGTGGCACATTGCCTCCTAAATAAATTTACCGTGAGAATAGGCACGGCTTCTGTGTATAAAAGTCTAGTGAAAACATGTTGATTTTTTAAAGGTCCAAATAATCAGTAAACCAATATGACACTTTTGATATAGGTGTTGTTATTATAAGATGGTAGAAGTCCTCTTTGGTCTTAGCCCCTCTTGGATTAACCATTTTTACTATCCCAGAACACACTAATCTGGATTTACATTGACTGTAGACAGCAAGAATGTTATGTGAATCAGGTGAGATATTAACCAATCCTATCATCAAAGATCCTGATCAATCTCTTGAATGGAAAACATCTAGGCTAAAATAAAACTGAATGTAGACATACCTGCATTTCCAGTGCTTGAGGGCCGTTGAGGGGACATGGTGTTTCTCTGCAAGGTTGAGTGTGTGATTGGCAGCAAGTTGTGGTTACCCACAGTGCCCCCTATGCCCTGGTGAGGGTACAGCAGCCCACTGGGATTGCTGCCTGGGATGTTCACCCCCATATCATAGCCAGACGGAGGCAGGCCCTGCTGTACCAAGCGGAAAAGTGTTTTAGAACCTCCATGAAGCAACAGTATTCATTGCCAAAGGAAACGAGATACAAACTTACACAGATTCTCTGTCTGTTGATCATCAGATCGATGTCTTCGTTGAGTTTGCAGTACTTGTCGTCTAACTCTGGGCTCTGGCCAGCAGAGTCATCGGCTTCAATGTCAGGGCTTTCACAGCCGTTTAAGCCCTTCTTCCGTAGAGTCTGGTAAGAAACATACAACATGTTAGTGAGGTTGCTGTTTTAAACCTTTAAACGAAACCAATTATTTTAATTCATTATTTGTCTTAACCATGGACATAGCACTAATCCCTAACCCTCACCCATTCTGTTGAAATTAGGATAAATGTTAACCCTAAACCATGGACATGGCACTTTAGGGTTAACATTTACCCTAATTTCAACACAATGGGTTACAGCATATGGATAAAGCAAAAACCTTTAAACTAATTTAGCAGTGCTGACCACCTGAGGGCGCCATCTGAGCAGATATTGTCATTAGTAAGGCTTGGGTTGTAGAAGAGTTGTCAGTAGTGAACTGAACCAAAAGTTGCCTTGAGATGACATCTGTTGTGAAAGGGCGCAATAGAAATAAACTGAATTCAATTGAACCAGTAAGACCAGTGCACTCAGACTATTCCAGCAGGGTAGGACACATGTGTCTGACTCTTGCACATGAACAGAAGACATGTTCTGAAGAGAACGAGTCCAATGTCTAGACCACATGTCAGTGTTGTGGAACATCTGTTCACACATGGATCATGTGATGATTAATGCGTATGTGTGTGTGTGTGTACATTATCCAGTTTGGCTCCTGGTGGCCAGTTTCAACACTTCACGCCCCATTAGTCCAGCCTGTCATTGGAGAGACACTGCAGGGTCCCCCAGTGGTGGGACCAGCCATATTATCCCACTCATCCCATCCATGTCCACCTGTTTCCCCTTTACAGGAAAAGAGGGCGGAGTGTGGTGAGGCAGCTTTCACCAATGTAAGTGTGGCTACAGAAGGGATAGCCATAGAAGGCTATTTTTTGCTCCAGAGGGTGTCAGAACTTCTTGTTACTCCCACACACTTACACCCACACATATCCCAAGTAAAATAAAACAATGTGACATCCTGAGCTTGTTTTTCGAAGAAATCTGAACTCAAGATTGAGCCATTCAGATGGAGGGTGGAGCTAAAACTGACATCACTTTCACAATGATTTTTGTGCTTCTTAAAGTATCTGATCCACTAGAGTTCCAGTGATATATGGCAAGATTTTAGCAGCATTTCTGGGGAAACTAAGAATCCCCATTTCTTGGTTTTCAAATTCTCAAATCGTAAACTGTTTTAAAGTGCTGAATAACCTTGTTTCAATCAGTTAAATTGTTTTAAATTTTGAACTAGATAACTCTAAATACAGTCCAGAGTAAAATAACTATATGATACTACCAAGTTAGTTTCAGAACGTCCTATTAGTTTCCAAATTATCCAGACCGACTTGAGGAGACTGATACACCCAGCTTACTCCACCATTGGATTTCGTGGAGTAACCCAGATCCTGTTTGACACAGAAAAATGGTTTTGGTTCATTAGTAGCTGGACCGGAAGAAGGGCAGACAGATACAGGGAAGACACGCAACCTGGGGCTAGGAATCAAACAGGGGAGAACTACGTTCAAGGCTGTCCTGTCTGTGTAAGGTGTCTGAGTCACATGGCAGCCCAATGACTGTGTTTTGTTACAGTGTAGACATTAAAGGGACTATGTGGATATTGAAACTTTTATATTCGCGATTGCTTCCTCAAGCCAAACGCATATCTGCAGCCTCAGTGGTAAGCTTGTGTATGAGGCATGAGCACAAACTATCAGAAACAACAGCTGAGTCAGTCCCATCCCGGCGAATAATTTGTAAAACTCAGCAAATACAGGAGCCCTCTACTGACTAGCTTTTAGCCTTCCATCAGTCTAAAGACTTACTTACTTCTCTACTCAGTGACAATGAGTGGATACCTCTCCACTACAGGGAAAGGAACCAGTACAGACCATCAATTACAGAGAGACCATTTAGACAGACCAGTTAACCTAGAAGTCAAGGTTTTGGACTAAGGGAGACACTGGGAAGCTGGAGACCCAAGGCTGGGAGAGACAAACATGTTTAGGCAAATATTGCAGGTATAGTGTGGGTGTAACTGTACACAAAAAAGGTACATTTTGAGTACACTTTAATCAATAACAATGAATAAAAATGTGCTTAACACTTTTTTTTATTACTCTGATTAGCATGAAGCAAAGTTCCTTTATTCTTGAATTCCTTCCTTTCAGTTCCTGATCTTGATGTGATTTTATTATGTTCTAAAATTTAAAAAAAATACAGAACTTTTAGGTTTTAGGTTTGATTTAAAAAAAAAATAGTACAAGTAGACATAGGAAGAGTTTGAAAATAATATAATCACTTGAAAAAAAGCGTAAATGTTTACTAATGCTTAATAATACTTTGCCCATATTTGAGAATAGGAAACGGTTAAATCAGTTTAGAGTCGTTTTGATATTTTGACAGCCTAGTTTCCCAACTGTACTTGAATACACTATGGGCAACTACTGGGGAGACACCGTTCTCATCAACAGGGATTCTGCCGACTTGCATTTAATAGAAAATAAGGAGTTTGGGCTGACTGGATGCTAATGGTAGCCATGTGGGTGTCAGCTGTTTTTTTCTCCATTATCAATTTATTTTTCTATTCAGGTAGATATTGTTTCATGTGAGTCATTCAGTTCAGAGCAGAGCATGTTATGGATCTTATTAACGTTGAAAAAACTAAGTTCTGGTTTGGTCCATCTTTCTTTTTTTATTGTAGCTGCATGAGAAACCATTAATGTTCCCAAATAGCAGAGCTTAATGATAGATGGGAGTCCTTTCCTTTTCTGTTGTACTGTCACTTTATAAAGTTGTGCTGTGGAATGTTGCACTGCGCTTTGAGTTCCGCACATAAACATTCTGCATGTGATCAGGTAGGTAGGTATTTACCTACATAAAGAGAACTTGAAAGTAACCACCATAATGGCACCATGGAGGCCTTTCTAGATACAATTGGATTCCTGACAAGAGAGAATTTTGTGAAGGAGCAACTTTATTGAAAATGCTTAGTACATGCCTTTTAGTAGCTTCATACGGAGTACATACTGAGTATGTTAGTTGGTAAATGTATGCGTAACACCTGGAAGTGTGACAGTGGAAGATAAGAAAATTGCTGAGAACATACAGTAATACCAGATCAGCCACCATCACCTCCTACATCAATTCAATCCTCCACCTTCCTTTTGCTTTCCCATTGATTCTGTTTTCTCCTTTTAGACTCGCTCACGTCCCACCGCTCTGCTTTTTCGTGGGTGGTCGCTCCCACTCTTCTACCACTTCCACACCAGATGATCCTCCGGATGCATGTGTGCAACACTCTGTGTCTTTCTGTATATGCTGTAATAGAGACGTGGCTCTCAGGACTGTGACCTTCAGCTTTTTACATCATCCCACAGCTGCCAAAATTAGAGCTGCTTTATTTGGAGACCCAATAAATAGAAGTTCTTTGTTTTATGAGTTTGTTTTATTTAATGTTTTCCTAATATGTGAAAAAAAGGCTGTTTTAATAAAAGTATTCTATATGTAGCTGCCACCTACCAGGAGAAAAAGAAAACAATCCAGAGGTGTGGTTAGGAACAACCATCAGTGCATTTCCAGATAGATGAGCAATTCACCCAATTTGAGTTGGAACACGTGTGAAAACAAGAAAAAGAAAAGCTGGGTGGAGGTTTTAAAATGTTTGTGTAGCTGTGAGATTTTTTGAGGAATCTGGTTTAGAGAGTTTCAGGAATTCAGCTGCATATAAAAAGTTGGTTTTTAATATTTAATTTTCATAAAGCTCCAATGTGAAACATTGTGAAACATAATTTTACACTAATCTGATTAGTTGTTGCAACATGCCACAACCGTCTGAGCTACTATAAACTGTATTGGTCACAAAAGGAAAAAGGAAGGATGGAAGGAGAGGAAGCTGTGGCGAAATAAAACTCAGCCTGAAGTTACTTCTTTCTTTTCTTTTTTCTTCTTCCCATGGCTTACACATTAAATAACACACACACAGACAAAAAACACTCAGTCATTCACAGCAAACCACAGTCACCCACACTGGCAGCCCGTCATGGCTATTCTTAGCTGTGTTCTAGGTTATTTTTAGACTGCTGCCGGTTTCCAGTCATTTAGCAGGGAGGGATCTCAGCCAACACAAAGGAACTGGAAGGTCCTGTGAGCGTCAGATTCATCTGTTTCTAATCTGAAAACAGCATGAAGTTGAACACACACACTCAGAGACACACAGTGATGAGGCGGAGCTCGCTCAAGCAGAGGAACGTTAACAGAGTTACAGTGAGGAATGCAGAACTCCTCTGATTTAAAAATAGCAACAAGGTTCCCAGACTAAATGAACACAAAACAATATGCTGATAGCTATCTGGCCCGCAGCCTGTTCATACACACACAGAAACAAGCGCATGCCAAGAGGCCACATGAGGGCACAAAAAGATGACCAAAACAAAGGAGCTTCTCTTTTACTGAATTCCTGTCTAGCTGGGGTTTGATTGGTGCACAGGCTCTCTAGAGTATTGCTAAGAACCAACACTTCAACCTATCCAAAAACAGCTTCCTGTTTTCCAGCCTTAAAATAATTTCTAATTTAATTTTAAATTGACTTTATTCTCCAAAAAGAAATCTTCCATCGGTCTTAAATGATTCTGACATCATGGATCTTCAGCTCCAAAATTGATATTTTTTAGTAGCATACTTCTTCGCACTCCAGCAGAGATCCCTCACAACAAGTACTTTGTCAAATCGATTGCATTATGTAGTTTGATGCACTTTGGTGTATTAATTTGGTATGGTTGTTAATATCTAACAAACTATGCTGACATTTGCACTCTAGAGCACTTTGTAAGCATTCATATAACTTAAATTCTTTCATATTTTGTCATTTAACTAGTGCTAGTGCTGCCACGATTCATAGATTCAACACAACGAACGAAACGGTTGACAACAAACGTAGCAATCAACGTCATTGTTATTTTTAGCTTTGGTTTTCTCTTAATACTGATGCTCCACCTTTTGCTGCTTTGTCTGCCTTTCAACTCCTGGACACACACGCGCAGTTGTGGCAGTCGGGGTCAGCCACGGTGTCACTGGAAAAGCCCAAAAAGCAGTATGACAGCGCTCTAAAGTTCTGGAGTATTTTACAAAAAATAAAGAGAAGCATGTGTAATGTAAAATACACAAGGTAAAACCTGCTTTCCATGGCAGTAAAACAGTGTTGCTTGAGCATCTTAAAAGGTAGCCTGTTGTGGCTGACGATGAAGGACAGTCACCTCTGAAAGCTAATGAGCTTGTTAGCTTCTAACATTAGCATCAACAGCATGGCAATGTCCTCTTACCCCCGACACTTTTGTAGAAAAGCTTGATGAAATGTCTGGGTTTTTTCATGTGACATCCTCTACGGCTCGAGTTGCTGCCTAGAAGCTGGTTCTGATCTTTTCATAGAAGGAGTCAACAGTGCAGTCTGCTGCTGCTGTTTTCTAGACATCAAAGCGCAGGTGTCCCCAAAAAATGTGAGTGCAACATGCATATAGCACACAGACACAAAAACTATGAAAAGGCTGAGCAAAGTGAGTACAGAGGGGCGAACAAGTATTTGATACACTGCTGATTTTTGAAGTTTTCCCACTTACAAAGCATGTAGAGGTCTGTGATTTGTATCAAAGTTACTCTTCAACTGTGAGGAACAGAATCTAAAAAATGCAGAAAATCACAGTGGAGGATTTTTAAATAATTATTTTCCTTTTTTTTGCATGACATAAATATTTTATACATCAGACAAACAAAACTCAATATTTAGTACAAAACCCCTCTGTTTGCAATTACATAGATCAGACAGCTTCTGTAGTGCTTCACACACTGCAGCAGGGATTTTGGCCCACTCCTTCATACAGATCTTCTCCAGAGCGTTCAAGTTTCAGGGCTGTCGCTGGGCAACACAGACAATCAGCTCTCTCCAAAGATTTTCTATTGGATTCAGGTCTGTAGACTGGCTAGGCCTCTACAGGACCTTGAGATGCTTCCTACGGAGCCACTCCTTAGTTGGCTGTTTTTGGGGTCGTTGTCATGCTGGAAGACCCAGCCACGACCCATCTTCAATGCTGTCACTGAAAGAAGGAGATTATGGCCATGATCTCATGATACATGATCCATCCTCCCCTCCATACGGTGCAGTCGTCCTGTCCCCTTTGCAGATAAGCATCCCAAAGAATGATGTTTTCACTTCCATGCTTTACAGTTGGGATGTTGTTGTTGGGACAGTCGGGTAAATATTAAATGATCTCCCAGTATCCCTTGTGCCGGACCATCAGCCATTTCGCTTTCCCCTCCTCTAGGCACCGTCTCAACCAAAGCTGCGATTTCATTAGTCGCCTTGCGAGCGGACGGCGGAGCAAACCAACCCCCCACCAGCACAATTGAGGCGAATTGATTAAACCTCATCTTTGACCCAGGACAACTTTTTCTTCAACGCCTCATCCTTCGATCGTGGAATGAAGAACTCCCAAAGCAGCAAAATTCTACATTTTCTTAATAATATGGGTGGAGCAGATGGATCAATTGTGCATGGTTTTCTGCCAGAACTGGTTCACTCTAAACCTGAACAGTACAATAAACTCAAAAATTGTACAAATCAAAAGTAGCAACAAAGTGAAGCCAGCTTAAAACTTATAATCATATTCAACTTTCACTGTAGTTTAATCTTATGATTAAAGATTATGAGTAAATGAAATCTTCGTATCAATAGTTATGAGTAAAGAGACATGAGAACATCATGATGTCAGGCCAAGTGACTGTTCATTGCAGAAGGAGGAGGAGTCAATGACTAAGAAGAGTTGATTGCAACCATGACTCAGATAGTAGGAGTTCATCACATAAGAACTGGGTTGCCAGTTAAAATCCTTGCTCTATCTGTGTCAGTTGCTATGTCCTTTGGCAAGGCACTTCTGCTTTGCCTGCTGTTATGTTCAACAGTGCAAATAGAATGGCAGCTATACCTTTGTCACTCTACCCCAGCGCAACTGTGACTACATCATTGCCAACCACCAGTGTGTGTATTACTAAATAAGGTATAAAATCCTTTATATTCTTCTGACAGAAAGTGTGCTATGCAAATGCAGACCATATTTTTTAGTCTTCAATAGGTCAACTTAGACTTTACACAACTTATATTATTTGAGTTAGTGAAGTAATGTATAAAATGTTTTAAAGAATACGCTACTTTAGTTAAATAAAATTCTATAAGTTAGTTAACTGCTAAGTTTTGAGTTGGAGGTAGTTAAATGCTTTTATTTCAATCAATTCACATTTTTAAGACATGATAAATGTATATTTTATAAGTAAGCTAACTAAAACAATTTTATGTAATAACTTTCATCAAAAATGTTAAGTTCTATGAACTTATTGGGGTTTACAGTGTGGGTTGTGTTAATGTTAAGTACTCGTTTTTCTTTTATTCATAAGCAAAAGCAGTGTGGTGCTTATGTTTTTTCTTCGTGACGTTTGAGTCATAAGCTTCGATACTTTGTAGCACGGTTGCACTGAAAGAACAAAGAAGCAGCCATCATTATATGGTAGCTAACTAGCTAGCCAAAGGCTAACTAGTTAAGACCACATGGCTTCTGTTGTCTTTCGTGAGCTTATCTCGCACTCTGATTAAATTCACACCTGGTCGATGAGCGCCACCACCCACCCATCCCCCTGTCGCTGTCTACCCTCCCTGTCCCACATACGCTTTCTACGTAAGTACGTGAAACCGGATTTTCCTGTCACCTTGCTTTGTTTTGAATCGGTCTTCAGCAATTGGTTTGTCTTATTCCGGGAGAGTTGATCCATCCTTTAGAATAAGTAGAATAGTTCATTTAGACTACATTGAATTTCTTTTGTGTTTGTGTGAGCATTTGGTAAATAAATTCCTTAAAGTTGAGATTAGTCTCTGTGGTTCTCTTGGTGTCTGTGCTTTCATACATTGGCCAAAGAATTCATCTTTCAGAAAGACTGATTGTCTGGTGTAATAATTAATAATGTTTTTTTATATGGATTAAGAAGCTAGTGCCCCGTTTTGATATTTTATCACTGATAATTTGAGCTACATCAACAATTGTCCCAGTATTTGGTTACTTGTGTAATTGTTTCCAAATTAATGTTAACCAGATGACAATAACTCTGGAAAATCCACTACAGTTTTCTTGGGATTTTACTCATCCTTCTATCTCCAAACATGGCAATTGAAGTTTAGACCAAAAAGCTCCACTTTTGTTTCATCAGACCACATGACCTTCTCCTATTCCTTCTTTGGATTATTCAGATGGTCATTGGCAAACTTTAGACAGGCCTTGACATGCGCTGGCCTGATCAGGGGGACCTTGCATGCATTGCAGGATTTTAATCCATGACTGTGGAGTGTGTTACTGATGGTTTTCTTTGAGACTGTAATCCCAGGTCTATTCAGGTAATTGACCAGGTCCTGCTGTGCAGTTCTGAGCTCATTCCACATTGACCTCATGATCACTGATTCCCACGAAGAGAGATCTTGCTTCTTGCTCCAGACTGAGGGAGAAGGACCTTGGTCTTGAACTTCTTTCATTTTCTAATTATTGCACCAACAGTTGTTGCCTTCTCACCAAGCTGCTTGCTTATGGTCCTGTCCTGGTCCTAGCCTATCCCAGCCTTGTACAGGTCTACAATTTTATCTGTATTTTTGTGTTTAGATTATGTCCCTCACAGTTGAAGATTACCTTTGATACAAATTGCAGACCTCTACATGGTTTATAAGTGGGAAAACTTCAAAAAAATCAGCAGTGTATCAAATACTTGTTCTCCCCACTGTATTTATCAAATGGGCACTTGAATTACCTATTTTGGAGGTCTTACATTAAAAATAAAATACTTATTTTCTTATAATGTATTTTTTAGATTTACTGTAGATTTTAGATGACTGTTGGCAGGAAGGATCTGTTTTACAGCAGTTTTTATAGCTATAACATTTACAGTAGCCACTGTAATTTTATTACCCTTAGTACAGTAAACACATCATGTGTCTCATGTAACTTTAGTATTTCATTTCTAATTAGCTCATAAATATTGAATGATCTATCATCTTAATTATCAATATTTTAGATAACATAACAGAGATATTACTTTAAGCTAAAAACACGATCCCAATCTGAATTTGAGTTCCGATCTGATATTTTGCCTTTGGTATTGAAATTTATAGAACTGAAATATATTTTTTAGCAACCAAATCAACTTAACTTTTTATAAGATTAACTTCATTAATAAGCATTACCATTATTGTAAATCCCATGAACTCAAAATTTCACATAGAATTAAAGAAAATGTTTGAAGAACAAGAAGTCCCCAGTCACTGGATTAAATGACTACAGACCAGTTGCCCTAACATCTGTGGTCATGAAATCCTTTGAGCGTCTGGTACTGACCCACCTGAAGGACATCACAGATCCCCTGCTAGACCCCCTGCAGTTCGCCTACAGATCAAACAGGTCAGTGGATGATGCCGTCAACATGGCTCTACACTACATCCTGCACCATCTAGACTCTGCAGGTACCTACGCTCGGGTCCTGTTTGTGGACTTCAGCTCTGCGTTTAACACCATTGTCCCAGAGCTCCTCCACCAAAAACTGTCCCAGCTCACCGTGCCTCCCTCCACCTGTCAGTGGATTACCAGTTTCCTGACTGACAGGAGGCAGCAGGTGAAACTGGGTAAGTTCACATCCAGCTCCCGTTCCCTCAGCATCGGCGCCCCCCAGGGATGTGTTCTCTCCCCACTGCTCTTCTCCCTTTACACCACTGACTGCACGTCGAGGGACCCTTCTGTGAAACTCCTGAAGTTTGCAGATGACACCACCGTCATTGGACTCATCCGCGACGGCGACGAGTCTGTGTACAGAAAGGAAGTGGAACAGCTGGTTCTCTGGTGCAGTCAGAACCACCTGGAGCTAAACCCGCTCAAAACTGTGGAGATGACAGTGGACTTCAGGAAGAGACCACCATCAACATCTCCTCTCATGATCCTCAACAAGCCAGTCCCCACAGTGGAGTCTTTCAGGTTCCTAGGATCCACCATCACACGGGACCTGAAGTGGACCTCACACATCAACATAATAAGGAAAAAGGCCCAGCAAAGGCTGTACTTTCTGCGTCAGCTCAGGAAGTTCAACCTGCCCCAGGAGCTGCTGATCATCTTCTACACAGCAATAGTCCAGTCTGTCCTGACCTCATCCATCTCTGTCTGGTTCGGATCCGTCACCAGGCAAGACAAGGACAGACTGCAGAGAACAGTCAGGACTGCAGAGAGGATCATAGGAACCGATCTTCCCTCCATTCAGGACCTATTCCGGGCCAGGGTCAGGAAGCGGGCCAGGAAAATCACCTCTGACCCCTCACACCCTGGCCACAATCTGTTTAGGCTCCTCCCCTCAGGTCGGCGTTACAGAGCGTTGTACGCCAAAACCACCCGACACAAAAACAGTTTTTTCCCCCAGGCTGTCGCTCTGACGAACTCTGTCTAGTCACAGTGTGTGAGTGCACTCACATAACAATAAACTATAACTCTGCACTTCTGTACATACTCACTGTAAAATAACCCCGGCTTGGTGTATATATTATCCTTTATTATTTACGATCTGATATTTATTTGTATTTTTACTTATTTTTGTTCTTATTTTTCTTTTTTTCTTTTTTTATTTCACTTATTCAAGTTCTGTACTGGAGAAAAAAGTTTGCCGGAGTCAAATTCCTTGTATGTGACATACTTGGCCAATAAACTGATTCTGATTCTGATTCTGAATAAATACCAGTTAGAAAGTGGACATTGTTTTAAGTTTGTAAGTTGCAGTATTATTATTGGTGTTTTCATTTTGAGATTACATATCCTATGCTCCTCAACTCAGCATTGATTCTCAACGCTATTTGACAGCATTTCAGGTACTTTTTTCTCTCCCTGCTGCATGGGGCTAAAGAGTCGTTTTTCTATGTTTATTTCGGCTTATTGTTGCATGTAAATGCCAGAATGTGAGTTTCTATGTCTTTATTATATAGTTTAAAGTACGGTTAAGCATATCTATTGAAGTTTACCCATATTAGAACCGTGTTTAACATGCTATGCTGATTTGTTGTAATTAAGAATCTTGGTTTTCTCCGATGGAGGTTTCAATTGTTCACTGTCAAACGTAACTAGGAGGTAAAAATCCGTGCGTCTCATTAGCTAATGTAGCCAATTTTTCATCACTGAAAAATGTAAAAATATCGGCATTCTTAGTCATCAGTGTCGGTCATTTTTACAGATTTGTCAGGGAAGACATTGTACAGGGAGGGCGGGGCCAGGGGTGGCCTTACTGGGGAAGGCTTGGAATCCTTTGATAACTGCCTGCATTTCTATTTTTGTAATTGAGTCATAGAAAAATCCTTGACAAGGTGGGAGTCTACTGCTTATAAAAAATTAAGAAGCATAATTCAATTAAACCCACATGACACACCTTTGTTTTGGTTTCTTATACACAAAATTGTGTTAACACATCTTGAAATTCTTTTTAAAATACATTTTTATTGGTTTTTAACCCCCTTATACAGAGAAACCATGACATGTTTGTTCAAGCTACATTTACAAGTCCTCTGTATCTAATTCTGGCCCATATGTACCTTGAGCCTCTTGTTTTAACTATAAGAAACAATGCACAATTATTATCACTTTATCATATTTAGTGACAAAACAGCAGTTCCTCATGTATGTCAGGTTGCTGAAAACATGATTATGTGTGCTGTAAAACCCAGAAATTCTAATTCACAGGCGCTCACAGCCTCCATGTGTTTCTTGATTGCTGGTAGCTTTTGATACTCAGCCAGCTCACGCCGCTTAGGTTTGTTGATCTCTGATTAGATGATGGGAGGGATAAAGGTCACTGAGAGCCATGTGTAACCTTGCAGCTTGAGGTATCAGTACATGGCACAACATGGTGCAGGGCTGGCCGAGCCAAGGTTGCTCCTGCTGTGCTGAACATGCATGTTGGAGCTCCACTTAGCTGGTGGGATGTTACAGGTATGGTTCAACATGCTGAGAACTATATGTATCTATCCAAAGTGAGAGGAGGCTTGAAAAAGGCTGATTCAGGTTATATCAAAGATACCTTCCATTGCCAGTGGTCTACTTTATTTATGATAGAAAACATGGAGCTACATTATCTCCATCAGCTAAAAGGTGGAAGTTATGAGCAGCTAAAAAATTATTCAACATTTATTTGACCGGGAAGTCCCACTGAGGTACAGCAGTACAACTTCTCAAGAAAAACAAAGACATTTCTGGCTATAAACATAGCTTTCCCATACCAGTGTGTGAATGTGTGTGTGAATGACTGAATGTAGTATGAAGCGCTTTGGGGTCCGTAGGGACTAAATAAAGCACTATACAAGTACAGGGCATTTACCATTCAAAACAGATTCTGACCCAAGCAATGTTACGTGTAAGTCCCCCCTCACCAGTCTTCCATCAGTCTTAAATGGTTCAGACATCACCCATATGATATCATTAAACACATCTTATGGTGTGCAAAACAGGGAGTTGTTCTTTTTTTGAATGGATACATTTTCACAGAAAAACACCAGTGACACATATGGGGATACTGACAAACATGTTATGTAGGTCTAAAAATGAAGAAATTAAGGTAGGTTTGTAGAACCAAGTCCTGTCTAGCCTTTGATTTATGTGTGTCGCACCTGTTCTTAATAGTGTATTAAGTATAAGTATTAGAATGAAGAGTGTGAAAGTCACAGTGTTCTGCTGTTTTCAGGACGGGTAGGTTACTTGAGCCATGATGTCAACGTTTCATTTTAGTTTTCACTTCTAAGATATAAGGCTGACTGTTCAGAAAAATAAACTCTAGTGCTCCATAAAGTGGTGATATAATTGGCCAAATTAACATCAACTTAGGCCATTTACACACATAGCTGTTTAACTTTTAAAATGTATATTTTTCACTCCCCATTCACAAGTAACTGGATAAGTGCTTTTTCAAGCAGTAGTTCTACCAAATCCAGTCTACTGGTAGTAACGTTTATTCCCTAACTTCTACACACAGTAGTAATAGAGCTTGTAAAAACAAGCAAGCAAAAAGCGTTTGGACAATCGCTAATGCCAATACAGGTCTGAAGGCAGAAATTCTATATATAAGTGTAAATGCAAGTCACACAAGTGATGTTGGAGCATTTTTTGTTGCAGACATGAATGTTGCAACACCTAAAACTCATGTTACATCTGTCCACAAGCAGATTCTGAAAGTGGAGAAAATACAAATCTTCGCTTTGCCCGGACTTTTTTGAAATTAATTGTTTTTGGTGCGTTTTGTGTGGATAAACCATAGAAACATATCTCCATTTTGTGAGAAAACCAGCTCTGTTTGGACAGGGCATAAGTCAGGCTATCAGTTTCACCCTTTCAAGCAGCCAGCAAGCTGAGGTAGATGAAGTGCAATAATTGGGTCATAAGTAGTAGTGGTAAGCATGTGCGCCGTGAATAGCGTGTCAAAAATGCTGCGCTCATAAGGCAGAACCTTTTGACAAATTCAAAAACATACTGGCAGCATGATTTATATGCTGATCAAAAATTTATATATCAAGAATGTAAATACATAGTAAGGTAATGAATAGGTGTAATCATTATGGCTTCATGTCTTCCAACACTATTACACAATAGTATGATAGGAATGTTAGTTAGAATAAGACAAAAAACAACCCAGAAAATGAAGATAAACACATTTTTCTGATCCAAAGTAAGAGGCAGTCAAACAGCAGGAAAGAAGGAAACATTGCTTAGAGGTTAAAGGTGAGACAGGTAGAGTGAGCGCAGTGCACGCCAGTAAATAATCCAGCCTCTGTGGATGTACTACAGAGATGAAGAGGCTGCCTGTTCAGATTACAGTAATGAGCTAAACAGGATTGCTGTAGATTACTGTGGATTTCGGCACGTGTAAGCCGGCCTCTGACAGGGCAAGCATGTGGAGGGCCGAATGGAGAGAGAAGCTCAGGTAAATACCGGATGTACTCTACTTGAGACAAGAGCTGGTTAACATTTAAGCAATGCTGAATTACTGAACAAATATTTCTGAAAGCAATACACTTGACTTTTAATGAAGGTTGTCACTTTCAGAGCCTTTATGGTATTCACAAAGGCCATCTCAGATACACAATTAATTATAGTAAATTAATAATAAATGGAAAAATTGTGTTCTGTGACCCCTTGTTTTATATAACATTAATTGACCAGATGATTTATTCAAGATCTAAACATTACTGTCTTTTTATAGAAGAAAAAATAAAGCTAATCAGCTTCCCTGCTTCCCTGTTTGAAAACCTTGAACTTTAAACTGAATAGCAGTGTTTGATCAGTCAGTCACATTTAGATCCACAATGAGTGTCCCCTTTTTGCTGGCCTAAAGTTTAGCGTTGTCATTTTGCTGAACAATGACCCTTTGCTCCAGTCAGATGAGGTTTGTTGCTGCCTCTAACAAGTTTTCATCCAGGACTGCCCTGTATTTAGCTCCATTAATCTTCCAGTCAATATTCAAAACAACAAACAAGTCACCACAGGCTTCATTGCTGTTTATCTGATTAATACTCTAAGTTTGGGTTATTAATTTCTAAACTAACCTGATTTAAACTTTAAACCGCTGCCTCTTGTAAACCCTTGGGTCCAACACAGCACTGTTGAAAAACACTGATTAAATCATACACAGATGGACTCTATTTACAAATTAAGTGATTTGAAAGCAACTGGTGTCTCTGGATTCTTTCAAAGGTTCAGTAAATAGGACTGAATCAGAAATGATGCTATTTGGTGGTGTCTTACATAAAATCCTAATAATATAAATCAAAGTTTGTGGTTTCGATGTAACAAAGGCAATGTTCGGAACGAAAGTCTAAATGCATGATTCTAATTTTTTTTAATGAAATACCTTGTTTTGTGTCTGGTTGTTCAAACTGTAACTGAATTACAAGCTCCAGTGTGAACGGTTCACTGCTCTGAAGCAGCCTGCACGCACATTAGAAGGCGTCACATCCACAACAGAAGTAAAAAGGGCGGCTAGAGATGTTAGTGTTTGTGCTGCAATTTGTCAATTCCTGCATGGTCAGAACAGACAAAATTTTCACTAATCAAATCCAAAACTTTACTTTCTGTCCATTAACTGTCTCTCTACGTCAAACGTGTCAAACTCAAGGCCCGGGGGCCAAATCTGGCCCTCCAAGGTCATTTATGTGACCCTCTAAACTCTAGAAAACCCTATAGATAGAAAATTTAAGATATTTTTTTGTGCAAACCAATACAATTTTCTTAGTAAAATAAAATCATTGTTTATTTAAACAATGATTTAAATACATCTAAATATTTAAATATTTTGTCCTTAATCACATAATAATGTAAAGTTGTTCAGGATAATTTAATAATTAAGACATACTTTTGGAATGCGGAGGGTAATTTTAACAGTTTGTTATAGTTTTATCAATACTTTCTGCCACAACCGGCCCTTTAAGGGTATTCATCAGCTTGATGTGGCCCAAAATGGAAATTAGTTTGACACAGCTGGTCAACGTCATCCGCTATGTTTGTTCAAGCGTTTGCTTCCTCCTGCACAGACAAGTGATGCTTGTTTTATGGTAATGCGACACGATCATTCAGATTGCAGTTGCTTTCAAAAACATCGGATTGGATTTAGTAGCACATATGTGAGTGACCTCGGTCGAGGTCTGATTTGTATTGTTCAGACTTTAATTAGAAAAAGAAAATCAGATATGGATTGCATAGGAGCAAAAAAGTTTTATTTGATGTGCTTCTGCCTGCAGGGTGAACGTGGCCAAAAAGTTTGAATGGAAATGTGCCTTAACAGTTTTAAGTACTTTGCAATTTATGAAATTAGCACTGGTCTGCTTATGAACAAATTGACAAATATGAAAAAATATTAAAGTCTAGAGCCCAAATGGAGTATCCATGAAAAACACATTAAATGAGTGTGCTGCTGGCGAGAGCAGCAGCTCAGTTACGCAGCTGTTCTGTGAGATAGGCTTAGTTAAATAAATAAAATGAAGCTCTTTCTAAGTATTGATACAGACTAAGGAATGTGTATTGAAAAGATTCCGGTAGGGATGGGCGATATGGCCAAAAAATTAATCACGGTAATTTCAGATATTTACTGCAATAACGATACAAATGACGATAATATATTTTCTTCTGTAAAATGTTATGTTTAAGTTGCGTTCCAGTAACTGTGCAGAAAGACATCACACAACAACATTGATAATGATAATTTATGGCTCAGTCACTCTGCTACTCCACATGTCCGCAGTTGAATCATAAAAATCCACCATAGACATTGATGTTTGTAGGCTACCTCGCAGTCTGCATACATTGATGGCAGGGCTGTTTTTTAAAAGTACTTCTTTGATGGTATGTTGTATCTTGGGTCTAGCTTATGGACCATTTGCTTGAATCCTTCTGTTTCGACAAGTTAGAACGGCAACATGTCTTCTGTCAAACAAAACGCCACTGCTTCCATCAATTGGACCCATCGTTTTCTTAGCTTATCATATTGGACGCAATTAGCAAAAGCAATGACAATTTTAATCTGTGTGGGAATTTTCTTATGGTGGAACAAATTGGATGTGTTTACACTCTTTATAACCACCGTTTTTCTGTAAGCTTTGCACATTAAGGTAGGTAGCTCCTCCCTTTAAAACAGTCTCCACCATGCTTGCTTTCACTCCGCACGTGAACAGTGAGACTACACCATAAACTAGACTTATCGTTATTATTCCAAGAACACAATTTTTTATTGTGAGGAGAATTTTCAACAATATATTGCAAATGATAAGATATCGCCCATCCCTAAAATCTGGTGATACCTTATATATCACAACACAAGGCGGAAGGTACAACATTTTCCAATATGTTGCGATACTATCAATTAGGGATGGGCGATATGGCAAAATAGAATATCACGATTTTTCTATTATATTATCACAATTTCAATTTTATCACAATTTTTTTTAAATGATCACCAAAAAATCTTAAATTACACATTAAAGAAGAGAAATATTAAATAAATACATTCATTCAAATTAGGGATTACCAACACAGGGCTAAAATACTGATATGTCTTTCCCACACCAAAGATCATAGAAATGCACAGAAAGTTCTGAATGAAACTATACATACACTGTATGTATAGACAATATATATATATATATATGTTTTTTGTTTTTCATTTTTCAAATAACCTCAATGAAAAATACATCTAAATCATCAACGTATTTAAATGTATTACATACAATTTTAATCTTGACTCATCTACTAAAAACAGAAATCAAACATAAAATTACTTTACTTTTACAATATGCTATTCAGAAAATAGAATAAAATCTAATCTTTTATCATAAAAAACTAATATGCAGCTGCAAATATGTGCAAGATGTATTGTGCAATCAATAATACACCAATTAATAATCCTCATATAACGGGATAAATGCAGCATTAACTGGTTCAAATGTTTTTTGCAGAATGCTGATATTATAAACAGGCACACATAAAGCTGCCTAATAAAAACGTAAGTGATAACAATGTACTGTAAAAACACAACGGTATACAAAGTGCTGCTGCTACATAAGATAATGAAGGTAGACTGTAATAAAAGCAGTTCCAATTGTTCTTCCATCCATCCAAACATATTGTTCATATTCCTTGCAACTCTCTGTGCATTCAGCATACATGCGTGGAATGGCGGTGTTGGGGGAAAAAGGCAGCTGGGCAACAGCACGGATAGTTTGCTGTCTGTATCGTAGGGGGGTAAGTTTTATGATTATCTTTTCTAGCGTTTGCTGAACTAAGAAGAAGAAGAAGCGCTAGCCACTGCTGCTGCAGTCGGGTTTATAGCTTTAGCTGCCAGGCGGCTCTTTGTATTGTTTGGGATACCTTCTCTTCAAGTGATTAAACAAGTTTAAGGTGTTGTGATAACTTGCCTTTACATTCTCCTTGCAAACTTTTAAAATTAGGTCTGTTTGCTCTTTGTCGTCTGGAAAAAAAACAAACCAGTCCCATTCAACGGACGATGACTTTGACTTCGGAACGAAAACTTCATTTACGCTCTCAGACGCCATACTTGTTTACAGGTTGCGCACATGCAAAGGGGTAGGGAGGAGAGGGGCGGGGGTAATTTGCTTAGAGCAGGGAGAGAGAGGAGGATTTTAATCACACACAAAGGTAGAAGTACAGCAGCAGAACTGTTAATTGGGATAAAACGATCTCCCAAAAATGACAGATCGTCACACATGTAGATAGCTTCACGGTCTTAAATCTACAAATCCCACACCCCTACTATGAGTAAAACTATATATTGTTATAGTCATAACATTCTAAACCCTCCAGTCTCTTTCATATATAACACATCCAGTTTTATTACTAGATCTAGTTTATCCACTGGAACAGAGAAGGTGGAAACAGCCACCAAATAGGAGTCATACTTTTAACTTTACTTCACAACTGTTAGCATTAATGGTTCTATTTAAATAAAAATAAAAAATTGCTACAGTGCTATGGAATATTGATACAATATTGTGGCATGAAAAATTGAAATATTTTAGCGTATTGATATTTTCTTACATCCTTAATACAGACACAAATACAAGTCTGAATATATATTAAATTTGACTATTGATAACCAGTTTTAGGCAATATTGCTCTCAGAATAAGTTCAGAAGGGGGCAAAACTCAGCTGGTTGCAGCCAAACAGCATCAGAATCCATTCTCGACTTAAATGTGACCTCAATGTCACACTTAAGCTAATGTCCACAGGTTGGGGGGAGAGTGTTTACATGGGTCTGCTAAGGCATTTGCCTGAGATTGAGCTCTCCTAACACTGTTACGTAAGTCATGGCAGAAAAGTCCTCAGCCCAGAACATACTGTATTACTGTGTCTTAGTATGGCACTTTTACAGACAACCACAAATTGACATTAATGAGACTAAAAACCTTCACTGAACAAATTATTTAACACACTAAGCTCAGACTTTAACTCACAACACTACAAGCCAATCTCAAACTAATAAAAATTGTCATAATGTGGTAAGCAATATAAGCAACAACAGCAGCTACATTATTAGCTGTATTATACCTCAACAACAAAAGTTTTTTGTTTTGTTACACTTCTCTTGTTGAATTAGTGCACTGGTTCCCAACATGGGGTTTGCAATCCCCCAAGAGGGTCACTAAAGAATGCGGATTGCATAGGGTCCGCACAATTTTATCTGTGATGAGGTTGTGAGGTTACCTAAATTATAGCTGTAAGCATTATATATATATATATATATATATATATATATATATATATATATACATATATATAGCCCCAAAACATCAGATAGTATAACCAAAATGTTGTAGAAGAGTTTTGATTATACTATTTAAAAAAGGAAGGAAAAAAATTGGGGTAACACCAAATCAGAGGAACAGGTGCGTCATTAGCCATGAACGAGCCAAACATTAAATTTAGAGAGAACTGCTCTTTAGTAACTGCAGTAACTGCAAAGCAAATGTGAGCCTATTAAAAGACCAATGGGAGGTTTACAGCTAGTTACTTCTTTGGTTAGTCCAAAGACAGGAAACATAATCTCTGTCAGCTGTCCGCTACTTTCAGCAAAGCTTCACCTGCTGACTCCTTTTCCAAAATATATTAAAAATGTATTTTCCTCCCCATAACTGGCATTAATATGCAGCTGCAAATAGCCTCAACGAGCCCCTAACTTTCAGGCCAAGGTGGTGAAGTTATTATTTTTTTAAGGGGAGAGGCTAGCCTAATAGTACGTTCACACCGCCCAAAACGGCAGCGGCAGCAGCGGCAGGATTACATGTTAAGTCTATGGTTGAGGCCGTCAGAGGAGTGTTGCAGTCTCAGCGGCGCCTTGTAAGCGTTGGCTCAGTCAACTTTTCAAGCTTTTCCTGCGTTTCAAAGCGCATAACGCTAGCAACACAGTTCAGCTAGTTGAACTTTTGACGTTCTTAAAGCTCTTGACGCAGCACGGCAACCAATCAGAGCACGGCAACCTCACTATAGTGACGCTGCCTAGCCAACCACTATCTGCTAGTGTTTAGAACATACAGCAGAGACAGGCCTGCCTACAAGCTTTACAAGCTTCAGCTTAAAAATGTATCTGCTGTGCATGTGCGTCGAACTAATCGCTTTGTGAGCGTTGTTTGACGCTGACAACGCTTGCGGTCTGAAGTAAAGCTAAGTAAAGCTTCTGTGATAAGATGGCTGTCTTGAACAGCCATCTGGAATAAATCCTAAACACTGTGGGCATCCTATTAAATCTTCTGACAAATGCCAAACATATGCAAGAACAAAATCATAACCACCAAAACAACACAGCAAAAAAGAAAATGAGAAAGTCACACCCGGGTAAAGTAACTTATTCTGCTCTTGTGCATTAAAAAGTTGCAAAAGTCACAAGATCAACGTTAAAAGGACTTTTAGGCAGACCAATACAAGGCAGGATAAGAAACAAGCCGTTTTCAGATAGACGTTCAGAAATATTCCTGGAGTCTGTACCGGGGGATGCTGATGAATCCTATGGGTAGGGGGGAGTGGGGGAATATGACGGAAATAGTCCAGTGGATGTCATTTTCCCCCAACAAGATCATTTTTGAAAGAGGGCTGATGAAACAGCAGAACTCCTCACAGTGCTCGTCTTTTGCGCACATAAGCTTAAAAAGAAGAATATGAATGGAAAATGGAAGCAAAACAAAAAGAGTGTGAAGCAGCCTTTGCTTTTCAGTGGTTTTTCGCTATAACACGGTTCACCGTTCGCTGCATCACAGATTTTTTTATAGTACGATACAATTTTACATGCTTTCTTAACAACGTACTAAAGCGCAATGTGTTCTGTGTCTGATTGACTGGAGGCAACTGTCAATCTCCCCCGAGACCTTCAGAGGAAAAAGACGCACCCAAGCCACGTGCGGGAGGAGACACGTCATTATATTAATACTTTTGTGTTTTAAAACCCACGAAGGTTTGAACTTTGAGAGTATAAAATCTAGTGAGAACTGTGAGTAAATCTTAATCTATGTCTGAGAAAAATGTTTAAAGTGTGTGGTGAGGAGTTTTACAGCCTTAAAACATATTTAATAATTGTAAAAAATAAAGATGACTACTTTGCGGATTTTGCCTCTTGCTGGTTATTTTTAGAACGTAACCCCACAATAAACAAGGGAACACTGTATATGTATACATGTCATCACTGTGTGCGCTCACAGGTTCCTCCATTCACATCGCTACGGCTTTCCCAGAACATTACTTGCATATCTGAAAGCAAACACCCTACCGCCTGTTTAAAAGGGGTTAATGTGGCACCGGCTTTTAGGGATTGTCAGTGGTGCCCAAATTCCATACCTGACAAAAAAATCCTTGTTCTCTTTCACAATAAAAAAGTGAAAAAAATCTTAAGATCAGGAAAAAAGCTCATGTCATTCTAATATACAGTAACCTTCAATGTTCAAAAACAGAGTAGCAACAGTCATTAATAAGTCACTATCTGCAACAAAAAAAATGGCTTTCACGTCATTTTCTTCTTCTCATTGTCTTGACTTGTGGATGACAAAAGGCAAAAAGGCTTTCTGTGTGTGATTGCTAAGCTTCACAAGCAAGGCAAATGTTGCAAAAGTCTGACAGTCTCAAATTTCCAAAAACTTCCCAAGGATGTTGGGCAAAAACGAAAAATGATGGAATAAAATTCACCTGTGCTGAGTTAAGCTTGGTTTATGCTTGCCGCATGAACATTCCGCCCAGAAACGAGACGTGCGGAACCGGCCGAGACGCGTTCTTGAGGCGTTTATACTTTTTGTGGCTTGTCCATGCTAAGAACCAATATTCTGGACGACTGTAGGGGGCGGCGTAAGGCTCTACGGCATGCATACAACACTACACCATAGTAGAAGTAGTAATCACTGTTGTTTACAAGATGGTGATACCCGTGAGCTTAAACAAAGCAGAACTTTTATGCTATTTATTAGGAAAAAAGACTAAAAAAGGAGACCGTCCTCTCTTCCATTAAAACACAGTTGATCAGTGATCTCTATCGGCCGAATTTTAAAGGTCTTTTTTTACGAACCTCCGGCAATGTGCGGAGAGGCGTGGTTGCTAAAATGACGTAATTTGGCCGCGTGGAGCCGTGCGGATCTCGCGGACGCGGCAAGCATAAACCAAGCCTAAGAGGATCCAAAGCGCTGCCTGTACCGAAATGAAAACACTGGTTGACATTGACTGCAGCCAAATAACGACATGCTAGAGTAGCAAGTGAACAAAAAATGCATCTCCTCCTTTATTACAAACTTGAACATTTGGCAAAAGGGAGAGCATACGTTTTATAAATATTATTTGAAATGCAATGATGCAAAAATTCTTGAATATGTAAAAATCTATCAGAATTTAAATTAAAAATATGTGAACCTCAGTAGATAAAATTCCATGAGATGTCAATGTGCTGATCTCCCCATCACAATTTCAGATTGTCTGTGTGTTTGTGTGTGAGTGCGTATCTGGGTATGGTTGTGTGTGTTCACTGCTTTCTTACATCCACGATGTCCGAGTTGGTCCTACTCTCATGTGGCTCGTTGTACTCTGTGTACTTGAGCAGAACCTTGTCCATGTCGGTGCTGGCATATTGAAACAGCTTGTTGGTGCTGTTGAAGATGATGAGAGCGATCTCACAGTCACACAGCACACTCAGCTCATAGGCCTTTTTCATCAGGCCAAACTTTCGCTTTGTAAATGTCACCTGAAGGGAAAAGGAAAGAGAGGAAGAGTTTTAAACATGAACACTACAACATTTTAAAAGGTACCATTGTTCAACAACATAATTGTTTGTCTGATACTTTAGCAGGGAACGATTAATTCACCGATATTTGGTTTCTTTAAGTTGAGGAATAATTTTACTCTGCATCTTCTTCTGTTTTGCTTGAAGTAGCTCTAATTGTGCGTTAATATGATAGGAGGTCCTGTTTCAAAAGGCTGATAGTCGAGCAGCTCATGTCATGAGACTATGTTTAAACAAACTTTATTGGGTTTCTCCTAACAATTTAAATCTTTACACTTTCCCAGAGACATTTACAATGAAAAAGACACTGTATTGGTTGTAGAGGCTTACTCTACAACCGAAGCGGCCCAACAAGCCCACCTATGGACTGATTGGTCAAGTAATGTGATGTCCCTCTCACTCCTACCTAGCAGCGGTAGTCACCGATTGGCCTGGAGTTGTTTGTTTGGAGTGAAGTCTCAGAATGTAACAGTATCAGCACCAAAATCAGAAATGTTCTCCATAAAATTTGAAATATTCAAAGTCTCAGAGAAGGTTTTATTTTTCTTTACTTTAAATAGCTCCATATTTTTTTTAAAACGGAGTGCTTTATAAACAGTTTTATAGCTTTTTGGGAGGGTTGTGGTTTTGATAAAGCTGAAACCGAAAGCTGACGGTGATAATCTACATTGATATGGGCAGCAGCTAAAGCAGCAGCAGGGGAAAAAATGGCTTGATATCAGCTGCATCTTCGGCATCTGGGAAATCGGAAAACTGTGAGTGATGGCAGATTGTTGTCAGACTGCCAAAAGGAAAGGAGCTACGATCCTGGCTGTTATCGTGACAAAAGGGAGAAGCCTCGGCTTCAGGGGAGGAAGAAGGCTGGTTGTTGGTATAACAGCAGAGAATCAGGAGGTCTCTGCGGTGATAAGAGAGCTGGAGTAGGAGTTGGCTAGATCGGGCTGGAATGATGCAGAGTCTGCAGCTACCGAAAGAGCAGGAGAGAGGAAGGATGAGATGCAGGCCGCAGCTGCAGCTTAGGCATTTGGGACATAGGAAAATTGTGAATGGCGGATTTTTATATACCGCCAAGAGGAATGAAGCTGTGATGGGCAATGTTATCTCCTTCCACACGTGGGTTGGAGCAGTCTTCTGTTGGGTAGCAATGTAGCAGTCCAAGTTGGTTTGTGACAGAGCGGAGAAGCCGTGGCGATCCCACGGTGTCGGAGAGGAAGAAGCCAGTAAAGCAGTAGAGAAGCAGGAGGTCTCTGCGGTGAGCAGAGAGCTTGGGTTGGCTAGATCGAGATGGAAGGCTGTAGATTCTGAGTCTCAACAGTGGATGATCGCTGGTTAGATTAGTACTGGCGTAAAGTACACAGATCAGGAGATGGTGGCATGTATGGATGGATGTTTGAGTATGTGAGGTGATTAACTTTTGCAAGGATCTGTGTTGTCATGATGACTTTGTGACTGCTTATTGCTGGAGCTTTTGTTAAGCTAAGCTTGCCAATGCTCTCGCCTTAGACTGTAAAAAAAAAAAAGGACTAACCCTTGTTGACGTCACCCGTAGGTTTTAGAAGGGCAGAAAATTAAGCCAACTGGGCGGTTCACACCGCCGCTGTCTGGTCCGCATGACTCGCTTCGTCACTCTCAGAAACTCCAAAAATGGGCAAAGAGGTGGAGCTCAGACTGGCGCTATGAGGCTGGGGGCGGAGGGTTGATGCTCAGAGCCTACATGGCTACAAGCTAGTCAGAAGCTAGTCGGGAGCTAACTGAAGCTAATGCAGGCTGCAGCCGGTTTCAGCCAGAAGACCGCGGTTGAGAGACTTTTGCCTCGTTTTTCGACTAGGGTCGCTTTAGACCCAGAAACATATCGATTGGCGAGCAAATTTCGGTATAACAAGACCCAAATGGGTCGGGTCACTACGGCCTAAAATGGTTGTCGGTCCTGCCGACATTGCTGCTCCCCGACCGGTAGCCTGCTCCAACTCGTGTGTAGAAAGACATTAAAGCTCCGATTGGAACAGCATTCCTCTTGGCCACCTGACAGAAATTCTCCACCCACTGCTGCCCGAATAAAGCCTCCCCCAAGCAGAGACTTCTTGGACAGTCTGTTACTGTAATCAATAGCACGGCAAGCCATCTTTATCCAATCAGTGCATGATTAACATCCAAACCGAATAAAAACCGCAGAAGCAACTGATATTGGAGTTCAGAAACACCAAATGACTGAAGTCTTTACGTTAGTCCCAGGCTGTGAAGACCTTCCCCAAGCAAGCATAGGGGAAGAGTTGTCATGACGGTAAACCTAAACTATCTAACCTAGAAAGGTTTTTGAACCAGGCTGTAAACATGTTTATTTTTGCTGTAAAGTTGGTCTTGTTAACATGGGAGTCAATGGGAAGTTGCTCCTTTTTCGAACTAGCCCCCATAGGATGAGGGAGGAATGCCATTCCATGGTTGGTTTCACATTCTGCGGGTGGAGTTTTCCCCTTGGCTCTCGCCCATTACCCTTCTTCTGAGATGGTAATGGAAACACAACATATAAATCCTAAGCCGTACCGACCTGTCCCGTTCCGTACCAATTTCAGTGAAAAAGGGGCAACACTGAGCCAGGTTTTGGTTCAGGTGGAGGTTTCTTTATGTTAAAGGGGAATTTTTCCTCTCCACTGTTCCAGCAATCTGTTTATTTCATTTTACTTTTTATTTATTGCATGCTGATAAGCGGTTGTCTTTTTGTACATTAGCACAATGTACCACAGCAATTTCCTGTTGTGAATCTGTTAACAAAATTGGTTAAAAAACAACTTTGATTTCTGTTCTGTTTCATGTGATGTTTAAGTTGTGTTGTGTTCCAAAAGTCGCTGTAATTTAGGGAAGTTGAGGTTCTCAGATACTGTATGAAACACTGATATTTTAAATCAGCTTGGTTTGTGCAATTCTGCAGATTTTTTCATGTAAAACGTTGGTGAAAATGTTTTCAAACCAAAAACAGCTGGACTGCAAGCGGCTGCAGGCTTAGACACAGTGTGCTGGACGCCCCATCACACAATCCAGGGGGAGGTAGGGTTCTACTTGTTGTTGATCAGGAAGCACATGTGCATGCATTTCCTGTCTAAACAGGAGTAGAAGAAACATTCCCTCAAACAGGACCTGTGTGTGTGTTGTTGTGTGCACTTGTGTCTAGCGGTACATCCATGCAAAAGTCTTACCTGAACCAGGGCCTCATTTCTCAGAGGTCATGTTGCAATGAGCCAGCTGGTGCATTAGAAATATAGACTCACACACACCAAGTTCTTGTGAACATCACATGACAGTGAGTCTGTATGCATCTAATGGTGATGGTAGGATGGTAATTTGCTTTAATCAGTTGGCGATACTTGTCATAATAAGTATGTGCAATATTAACAGCCTACAGTCATTATCGGTATATATTGGCATTAAAATGTAATATTAAAAATAATTTTTTTACCTTTTCAGTAACATGACTTCTATATGCTACTTTCATACCATGAAGATAGCATTCCTGCAACCCCCAAAGAGGGACAAAGTGTACATCTGGGTCAAATCTGTATTTTTTTTTCTTGACACCCTTTCTATGTACATATATGTTATACATCATTGGAAAGCTGATTCTAATCATGTATGCCAATCATGAATACAATCATAACTATGGAGATAGCAAGTGCTTTTGTCAAACCACCTACTCCCAGTTTGTAACCCAACATCAGTGCCATCTCAAGCAAAAACCTTTTACATCCACAATGGTCCAATTAATGTCCTCCAATAAAATTGCTAGCCCATAACCCAACATAATCCCTTAAAGGAAACCTTAGTAAATCCTTCCTTGCAAGCATTTATCCCAATGTTTTCATGGTAGTTTCTGTCGGCATGACCATATTAGCCACTGGGCATGACTGGAAGTACCAGCTTTTGATTATAATCTTACTTGATCAAATAGGTGAAAGATACCTTATTCGGATGTGTCTTTTGAGCCAATTGCAATGCAGTATAATGGTGACTGATGCAATGAATAACCAATGGAATGCTGTAAATGCTAATATTATATGAAGGGTGGGCTTTATCAAGACTTGTATCTACCAAGCGTAAAATGACATATCCAGACACAAACGAGCCTACTATTTCATTAATTTTCATTCATATTACCTAAAACGTTAATTAGACAGCTGCAGCTGATCCAGAACGCTGCTGCGAGCATCGTCTCTAGAACCAGAAAAGTAGAACACATCACCCCAGTTCTAAAGTCCTTACACTGGCTCCTTGTAGCTCAGAGAATAGACTTTAAAATAATCCTACTAGTTTATAAATTACTAAATGGTTTAGCAACAAGGTATGTTGAAGACCCGTTGTCTCTATACCAACCCAGCAAGTTCTCCAACTCTAATTTACTAAACATTTCTAGAATTAGAACCAAACACAGAGAAGCAGCTTTCAGCTTCTATGCCCCATAAATCTGGAACAAACTTCCAGACGACTGCAAAGCTGCTGAATCATTAGGCTCTTTTGAATAAAAGATTAAAACTCTACTGTTTAGAGGTGCCTCTGAGTAATATTCTAATATAAATTTTTGACATAAATTTTCTTTTTCCTAAATTGATGTTTTTTAATCAAATGCTATATGTTTTCTCTTATTGATTCTCATTTTTTATCTGTTTTAATTTCCATACTTTTGCTGTTTTTACTTTCTATTCTTTTATCATATATTTGGTTTCTTTACCAACGAATCATGTAAGGCATCTTGAATTACCTTGTGTTGAAAGTGTGCTATACAAATAAAATTGCCTTGCCATGCCTTAAACCCAGCTGTAGCTGTAACACCATTTTAGTCCTCAGCTTCCCGTTTCAGAGGCAGTACAATAAGGCAGTATTTCTGTGCTTAATAGTTGAAATTGCAGTTCCAAGTAGTAAAAATTAACTGGGACATCCACTGAAAAGGGACATTCCTAACCAGTGGGAATCTGAAGATACTATAGCTGAATCCAATTCCATCTCTTTAGTTTGGCACACCTTATTTTGTGAACTTGTTATTCTTGTTCATTAGAATGGATAAAAAAGATAACGACATAAGGTTTAAGTGTTTATTGAATTGTCACCAAGAACAACAATTACCAAATCCCAACTGGAGCAGGGTTAAGCTGGATGTGAGATCTCTTAAAGTGCTCAGTATTGACTCTGCAGCAAATACAACAGGATTAGAGTGGCCAGACGTCTTGTCAGCTGCTGACTAAGAGCGGTATTGCTAATTGATAGTGTTATTTTGCTTCATAAAAGCAAGCATTTCCGAAGTGTGGGACAAACCTACTCTATTAATGTATAAGTGTAATTCAGTACTTTGGAAAAATCAGAAAGTTGAGTTTATTAGAAAAAATCCACATCCTTAAAAAAATCTAATACTCATCTGAGCTATGCCCCAGATCTTATTCCACCCTAAATCGGCCTCTGACATTCTGCCTCTTTTACTATAGAGTGTGCTGTATTTTAGGACATTTTAGAAATCTGCACAACCTGCAGCTATAAATTTACATTATGATAAAATATAAGATAAGATAAATGGTGAGTGACAGGGGGTCAAGTCACCTCTTTACCAATTTGTATCAGATTTCATCCTGGTTTCTGTCTAAAATTTGAATGTGAAAAAGGAAAATGTCATTCTATTCTTTCTTTCCAATGCTTTTCATCATTGTGACTTTGGTTCTTGTTCTTGTTAGTTAAGCCACACAAAACCAATTTTACTCACAAACATTCTAAGCTCAGACAGGAAACATAACAACACCTCACGATGTACAATGTCACTAAAGTTTAAGGAGTAAATAAATATTGCTCCAAGGATGAGGTATTGATAATTCTTTATGGACTAGTTTTAACATAAAGAAAAATCCTGCAATTGGGTAAAAGAGTGGATACAGCAGGAGCAGGGGCTCTTGATATTGAAGTAAATATATATATTTTTTGCAGGGTAATATTTCTACACACTTTACTCTGAGTGATCTCTGTTTCAATGCATTTGTGGACTGCTGTCAAGTGAGCTGACACAAATAATAAAAGATGCTTCCAAAGTGTATTGCTGCCTGTCACCTCGCTTTCTGATTGGCTACAGTGAGGTGTGGTACACGGTGTGATATCTGGGTAAGGCAATGCAACATGTTGAATCGGCATGTTTTGCCATTGGAGCAGTCCCGAAATCCTTCGGAGGGGACCACAGTGCTCTGAACAACCACACATGAAAGGAATGTCTTTTAGGATTATTTTAAAAGCCTTCTCGATAATCAGGCCGTGTCGGAAGGGAAGAATTGGGGCAAAAAGTGGTGTAAAAATTGCTGCCTTGTTAACCAGACCTTAGTAATTATGAAGAATAATAAAAAATAAAAATACTAAAATCTCTCATATAATCAAAATTTATGTGATCTACACTTACTGGTCAGCTTAGTTTGCACTGATTGGGGTTCTGATCCCCGTTTTGGTCAGGAGATATTTCTTAAATATGAGAGATTTGGTGCAAACCACAATTTCTTTGAGTGAGCAGATAATAGCAAAAACATTTTAAATCATCAGTTGTCAAAGTTAGTGTATATGTACAATAATAACAACTTGATATTCAATATTTAAAAACTGTCCTGCACTAGGTATTTTAGATACAATCAAAATAATCTAACAGGATTTGAGGTTAAAACCTGCTCTTTACATGGGACTAAAGCTTTAACTTGAGGACCGATTCTATCTGATGCAGATTCTATCAACCTTCTGCTTGCTGCTTACATGTCTGTTCCTTTCATCCATTATTCGTGCAATCTGAATCTTTTTTCTCCCCATCTTTGCGATCTTCCCACTTCTTCTTCTCTCTGAAAGTCGTCTTTTCTGGCTCCTTTAATTCACTTCTAGATCCTCAAATGTCTTTACTTCTCTGTCTCAAGCTGCTGGCTGGCACCTGCAAAGAAACAAACACAAGCTCAGTTTCCTAAGAAATGTTTTTTTTTCCTCAGAAATTCAGATTTTCAAGAAGATAAGTTCAAGAATATGTGAAAGTGCAATAAGTAGCTATGAAATGAAAGATTTTCTTCCCCCCAGACCTTCAGATGTCAACACACAACAGACATGAAGCTGTTGAAATTAATCTTATAATCGATGCATTGGATGCAGACATAAATGATTCAGGTCTGCTGCAGAAGCCAACCATAATCAATGAAAACGTAATTCTGTTTGTTTTCCAAGGGAGACATAAAGATTTTGGCCTTATGTAACATTTGCTGATTTTTTTTTCCCTTCGGCCACAAACATCAATGGAATGACAAGTGCATCTTCGCCTTTGCTATAAAACATTGTAATCATGGCAGGAGGCTTTGAACCTTCAGCTATGCTGATGTTAACTGATCATTATGATTTATGGCTTCTCAGACGGTTCTCAGTACTTAAGATTTTGGTAGCATCTGCAGATTATGTTTTTACCACAACCTAAGATGTTAATGTTGAATGAGGAAAGTTTGTATGCTCTTAAGTCGTTTCTAATGGAAATTAATGTTTAGAATTAGTTACCTGCCAGTAGGGCTGCATGATTATGACCAAAATGTTAATCACGATTATTGTGAATATTTTAATCATGATTATTAATCATGATTATTCAGCCAGTCTCGTAAAACATCTATTTTTAAAAATAAATAACAAAAAATGAAATGCAAAAAAGAAACCCAACCTGAAAACAAAATCCAAGACGTTTATAAGTACAAAATAAATATGTTATTTCAGAGTGCAATCTCAAAGTGCACCTTAATGAAAACAATTACAGCTTATACGGAAAAGGCCTAGGACATTCCTGTATCCGAATCCTTAGTATGTACTACATGCTACGTAGCAAATACTACTCGCCTGTTGATGTAGTAAATACTGCGTGGCAAACGAGGGAGTAGTAGGTATGAAATCAGACGCATTGTAATACAGTAAAAAAAAAGAAAAATAAGAAATCAGATGTATTGTAATACAGTAAAAAAAAAGAAAAAAAAAGAAAGCAGACGTATTGCTCCACCATTTTGCGTGTCTGTTAACCCGGATGTTTATGTTACGTTCACCTGTGGTCCTGCCATCCACTAGCGGTTATTTTGTCTGGTATAACTTCACTTAAATGTTTAATCAGCTGTCAAAAACAATCACAGTCATCAGTAACATCGCTACATGAACATTTATACGCCAAAATTGCAGCAGTGTCAATTGCTGACAGTTCGTCTGTAGCCAATTTTAGCTAGATTGCTCTTCTACGGTTTCGGGGCTTACGCCGCATTGTGGGATAGCGTAACGTCCACCAGCTGCTAACTGTGGCGGTACTACACATCCAGGATCTTTATGCCTACTAGTCAGATCAATACTGGAGATTCGGATCTAATACATCGCTCGCATTCTGCTTTTCGCCTGCTACTTTGTCAACATATTCGGATGCAGCCATTGTGAGTGCTGAGTGGTATAGGTGTGGTTTTTATTTGGGCAGTTTAATGAAGCTTTTGCCCCCTGGTGGTTGGCCACCAAAATCGTGATCATGATCAAAATCCGATTAATTGTGCAACAATACATGCCAGCATGTTTTGTTTTTGTATGTCATTGTGTTTTGCTTCTCATGTGCAGGCTACCTGAGTTTCATCTGCTTGGACCTCCCGTCTAACCTTCCCATTGGCCCATTGAGCTACCCTGCTGATCAAATGGCTTCAGGGACTGGCTTTAAAAAATTTGGTGTTTTGAATTGGTGGCACTTATGTCGTGGGGTTTGATGTGGACAAGGTAAGATATGGGTACCCTTCACATTTCATCACATAGGTTTATCCATCCAACCATCCATCAATTTTCTAAACAGCTTAATCATCAGGGGGTCGCGGGGGGGCTGGTGCCTATATCCAGATGTCAATGGGCGAAGTTTTATTTTCTATCTAAATACACTAGGTAAGTTGGTTGGTGCCACCTCATGTTCACATTTTGATAGTCTGTTTTGTAGATAAGTAAGTTAACCTTTTCTTCTCTTCTTTTTTTGGCTTTCAGAACAGTTTTTGAGTTAGAGAATGTTTTGTTGTTTTTTCTTTCATTTATTTGGCACATCCTTATGGTGCTTACACACCAAACGCGATAGCTGGTCACCATAACATTCGCACCTTGAAGCATGTCCAAAGCGAACTGGCTGTGCTTTAAAATATGCCATTTTCATGCATGTGAACAGGAAATTTGGAAGTACCCTGACCGGGAATGCTCCACTGCCCCCCTCCTCCCTCCCTCCCTCCCCCGACCCCAGTCTATGAGCTGACCCGTTAAATGTCGGGCCCGCTCCTGCAGAGGTAGACCCAGTCGAGCTGAGGCGAAGGGATCCATAAACACCCCAGCTCCTCGCCCAGTTTGTGCCGCGAAGGTCCAAGCTTTGCCCCGCTGCTTCACCAAATACCAAGCTGAGCGGCTGTCCATCTGTCTGCTTTTAGTAAATGTTTATATGTGAGCGGCACGGGACGTGCGTTGGTGGAGACATTACCAGGTCTGAGTGTTCAGGTGAGGAAATGTTTTGTGGCCACAACGACTCTTTAAAGAGCCACCCACAAACCTCTTAAGAGCATTCCTGTCTAAATAGTTTAACCTCTTTATAATGTTTATTTTTTTATTCCTGACTCTGTATAGAAAACAGCTGGTGTCATGTAGCCTGCGATTATTAGCCAGGTTGTTTATCAGTTTACATGTCCTGCTGATGCTGTGACTCCATTCAGTTAGGGCATCACTCACACTCCTCAGCTGATTGGCTGTTATGGCACGACTTGAAGCTGTAGTTGAGATTTCTCCGATTTCTCTGGCAGACATAAAATGCAGCGCGTATTTTGGGTCGCGCCTGAAACGCATCAGCCGCAATACTTGGTGCGTAAATCAGGCAGAAAAGCTTTTTCGCGGCGCAAATCTGCTTTTGACGTGTCGCGTGACCCCAAGTCGCACTTAATCACGCTCCTCCATTGACTTTACATGTAAACCGGACTCTCTGGTCGCGTGTATCTTGTTCGGTGTGTAAGCACCGTTACTGTCTCTTCTCTGCCCCCACACTGGTTCCACAACTTTTTTATCCTGTAAATAAATGTTTTTTTTGGTTAACCACACTTGTTGCCTCGTCTGGTTTCTGTGATTGTTAATTTACATCAGTCTCAGGGAAGTTACTCTTGTCAAAAGTGTGTAACAAAATGTTTTGCACATTTGCATTGTCCCAAGGAATATTGTGAGCTATTAGGGAGTTTTTTTCTGGGGGGGTTGGGGGGTGCCATGTTTCGGTCAGACAAATTCTTGATAAAACTAAAACAAATCTAGTATCTCTTTAGTAATGAAAACAAACCCATCATGATGCATCTAGCTACAAAAATTTTGTTGACAAAATAATTGTATTGTTGACAAAATAATCATAATCTTATCCTAAGAATTGAAGAGCCACACCTCTAACAGAGATTTTTAGTAGTCCAAATCTCAGAGACGTGTATGGACATTGCACCTAATTATAAAAATAGATTTTGTGGGTACTTAATTTAATGGCTGTGCATGCACAGGCAGGCAACGTACAGTCTGTTCGCATGTCACAGTATCCACCCCCCACCCCCCAGAAAACTGCTTCCTCAGGGGAGTCCTCTGTGCCCAGGAGGAATTAAAACAAGCGGCCATGTGAGAACACAAATAACGTGGATTGTGGAGTTCAGATCTGCTAAACTACAAACTGGATACATCAGCTGAGCTCAGACTACCTATGGAATCTCTTACAATTACAACCCTCCCTTTGCTGTAAGCACGGCTGATCTGAAGTTTAGTTTTAGAGGTGCTGATCTAAACATGTTTGGTCTAAAGGTCACTTCTGATTGGATGGATGGAATACTAAAAGTTGGAGCATTGCATTGGAGCTTTCTTCCTTTTAAAGGGGAGTTTTTTCCTTTCAAATGTTGCTATATGCTTAGGTATGAGGGTTTTGCTGGGATGGAGTTAGGGCTGGGTATCGTTTCCAGAATCGATTATCACGATCTGACCGATTAAATCTGATCCAGCTCAATATACATATGCGTATACAGTGCTATTAACTTATTTTTTTTTTGCTGTTATCTTTATTATAAGCCATTAATTAAATGACTTAACGCTGGGTAACAGTTTACAGGAGAAAACTATATTAAGCTTTTCAGACACAAGACTTAAAATGGCTGTTTTGACTTTTTTTATATTCTAGCTGTAAAAAAAACAATCTATTCTAAAAAATTAAATCGATTTTTGAACTTGTGAATCGATTCAGTTCGTTTTCTATAATAATTGATTCAGAATTGATTGCTGGGATTCCTTAAAACAACTTTTAAACTGATTGGAATGTACATGTATGTCTGATTGAATTGCTTAAATTTTCTTGTAAAGAGCCTAAGATGACGTGCTGTGAGTCGACACTTTATAAATAAACAAAACTGAATTGAATTCTGTGAAGGCCTGATAAGGGAACAAGCAGTGTCACGAACAGGTCATGATGAATGTTGGGGAGAAGTTTAAAGCAGATTCAGGTTCAGGTTTGTAGCGCTAACACAAGTTCTACTCTGTGTATTAATGCATGTTAAGGTATATTTGGTGTTTGGACAATTTGGACAAATAGGCAGTTCTAAGTATTTTTTGGGGAGGTCTCATGTATTCTAAAGTATTCAGTGATTTCTGGGCAACCCCTGTGGATTGATGACTTGATATTTTACCCAGCATCTAAAGTTTAAAGAAAATTGCACACTTTTACATAATTTCACTCATCTTGTACCAACAAACAGAGCCTGACTTTATGTGTGTCTGTATGAAAGCTGCTGTTTATTTCTTCATGTCAGTTTTCTTACCAGGGATTCTAAACATTGCTTTTAGAACTGTATGCAAAGTTCTGATGAAAGTGATCATCTTCCCGTTTTTACATACTTCTGGGTAGGGCTGCACGATTATGTCCAAAAAAATAATCACGATTATTTTGATCTATATTGTAATCACGATTATTAAACACGATCATTCATCCAGTCCTGTAAAATATCTATTTTTATTGCACTAATTATAAACTTTTAAAAATGTAAAAAAGAAAAAGTGTAAAAAAAAAAACTTTAGATTAGAATAGATGATTAATAATGCAAAAAGCTAACAAAAACAAATTCCAATATATATATATATATATATATATATATATGTTTTTTCTAGAATTGCGCTGCTCTGGGTGACTGCATGTTGCAGTGGCTCTGTTAGCTACACATTGAGTTTTGTTTATGTTTTGTTTTTTGGACATTGCTTCCCCCTTTTTCTTGAGGAAGGATTGCACTTTTTCGACCTGTTTGCTTTGCGGGTTTTTGTCCTGTGATGTTGGAAGGATTTTTGCTTTTGATTTTCACTTTTGCTCATTTGTTATGATGCATAACCATGGCAACAAGGTGGTTTACAGCCGGGAGCAGCTGATTAACATGGCAAAAACTGAAATTATACTTCAATTGAAGCCACAAATCCCTGAAGAGTTGAAAAGGAGGAGGCGTGGGTGCACAGCAGGATTGAAAAGGAGACAGAGAAGGAGGAAATTCAAAACATCTCTTCCATCAATCATAATGGGAAATGTGAGATCTCTAGCTAACAAAATGGATGAACTCCAAGCCCTGACAAGGTCTCAGCCTGAGTATCGTCAATGCAGTGTTATGTGCTTCACTGAGACGTGGCTACAGGATCATATCCCCGACTCCAACGTCTCTCTGATTGGCTTTCTGACTGTACGAGCAGACAGAGATCTGAAGAGAAGTGGAAAAAGAAAAGGAGTGGAGTAGCAGTGCTTGTCAACAATAGATGGTGTCATCCAGGACATGTTACTGTGAAGGTTAGTCTCTGCAGCCCAGATATTGAACTCTTGGTAGTTAATTTACATCCATATTATTTACCAAGAGAGTTCACCAGTGTCATTTTGGCAGTTGTTTATATTCCACCTTCAGCCGTTGCCGACCATGCATGTGATGTCATCAGTTCTGTTGTTGCTAAGCTACAGACCCAGCACCCCAATGCATTTGTGGCAATATCTGATGATTTTAATCATGCCTCACTCTCTTCTACACTTTCAACATTTCAACAGTTTGTCAGCTGCTCCACCAGAGAAAACAAGACCTTGGATTTGTTTTATGCAAATGTAAAGGATGGTTATATGTCCAAACCAAGACCTCATCTGGGACAATCAGATCATAATCTTGTCTTTTTCTGCTCTGAACATTAACCACTTGTTCAAAGGCAATCTCCGACAAAGAGAACTGTTAAAAAATGGTCAAATGAAGCTGAAGAAGCCCTGCAGAGTTGGATGACTCTTTGCCAGCCACATGGAGAGGACATAAATACCATGACTGGGTGTGTGACTGAATACATAAACTTCTGTGTGGACAACATTGTCCCCTCCAGAACAGTGACATGCTTCCCAAATAACAAACCATGGATCACCAGTGAGCTGAAGGAACTGCTGAATAAGAAAAAAAGAGCCTTCAGGGAGGGAGATAGGGAGTTATTAAGAAGTATAAAGAAGCAACTAAAAGTCAAGATCAGAGACAGCAAGGAGGCTTACAGGAAGAAGCTGGAGAACAAACTACAGAGGAACAATATAACAGATGTCTGGTCTGGAATGAAAGAGATCACAGGCTTTAAGCACAGGAAGGACTGGATAGATGGAAGTGTGGATAGTGCCAATGAACTGAATACATTCTTCAATGGGTTCAGTTCAGAAACAAGCTCAGCATCTTCGTCTCCTGTTTCCATCCAGAGAGACATCCGACTCTCCTCTGACCCACACCTGTCCTGTCACACCTCAGATGGTTTATCTTCCACCTCAGTCATGAACTCTTCTTCTTCCACAACTTTGTCTTTGACCAAGTCAGGAGATTCCGTTACCCCCTTTACCTCACCTTCCCACCTATCTTTTTCTAAAAGTCAGGTGAAGAGGCAGTTGGAGAAAGTGAACCGGAACAAGGCTGCAGGTCCAGATGGTGTCAGCCCCAGAGTCTTGAAGACCTGTGCAGAGCAGCTCTGTGGGATTCTGCAGCACCTATTCAACCTTAGCCTGAACCAAGAGAAGGTTCCAGTTTTGTGGAAGACATCCTGCCTTGTTCCAGTTCCAAAGAAAACTCACCCATCAGTCATCAATGACTACAGACCTGTTCCTGACATCCCACATCATGAAGGTCCTGGAGAGACTCCTGTTGCCCCACCTGAGTAAGCAAACTAGAACCTTTCAGGACCCCCTGCAGTTTGCTTATCGCCATGGTGTTGGTGTTGAAGATGCCATCATCAACCTGCTTCAACCAACCCACTGTCATCTGGACAAAGCAGGCAGCACTGTGAGAATCATGTTCTTTGATTTCTCCAGTGCATTTAACACAATTCAGCCTGATTTACTTTGTCAGAAACTCCTGAAAACACAGATGGAGGCCTCAACAATCAGCTGGATCAATGACTGCCTGACAAACTGACAACAGTTTGTGAGACTGAAGGATTGTATGTCAAACCAGCTGATCAGCAGCACAGGAGCACCACAAGGGACTGTACTCTCACCATTCCTTTTCACTCTTTACACCTCAGACTTCCAGAATAAGACAGAGACCTGTCATCTGCAGAAATACTCAGACGACTCTGCAATTGTCGAGTGTATCAGAGATGGTGAAGAAGCTAAATACAGAGAGCTGGTGAGAAGCTTTGTGGCATGGTGTGGAGACAATCATCTTACCTTGAATGTGAACAAAACAAAGGAGATGATAGTAGATTTCAGAAGAAACAGAGACAAGTCAAAGACTGTCTCCATCATCGGAGAAGAAGTGGAGGTGTTTGAGAAGTACAAATACCTCGGAGTTCACCTGAACAATAGACTGGACCGGAGAATCAACAGTGAAGCCGTCTACAAAAAGGGACAGAGCAGACTGTACTTTCTGAGGAAGCTGAGGTCCTTCAAGGTTTGCAGCAAGATGCTGAACTCCATATATGAGGTACATATTTGGAAAAAAGGCAGTAAATTAAAAATGACTAATGTGATCATTGCTATAGCACAAGCTAACTGCTCAGTTTTCTACTGGAGGAATGCTTTACCCAACTGCTTCTCACATGAAACCATCAGTGAAGCGATGATCAGTCACAACACCACAAAAAGGTGAAGCTTTGAGTTAAGTGATGGTTACAGAATCATCTGCAGCAGGTAGTGACATGCCTATTGAGCATACCGAGAATATGTAGTGCATGAGTCAAAGGGACTGAGAATGCTCTTCTCTGCAGGATTGCTCCAAAACATTTATATTAGTAGCACTCCCAGACACGCACACTCAGCATGTCGGAGTTGAAAAGGGAATTTTAGGTCGAGCAAAGATGGGAGCTGTTTAGGAAGGTTGGGAATCAGCACGAAGGGGTCGTTTCATGAGGAGTTTGATCATTTCCAGGATGACGGCAAATCTCCAAGCAGCTCCCCCTCCTGCGTGTTCACAAACCTCCCCTTCTATTTATAGAGCCTGAAAAACAGAAGGACTCCAAAAATAAAAGAGTGAACTTTTTACCCCAAAGAATAATACGGCTGGTTTGTGGTTGGCAGAAATGAGAGCAAACGTTGAAAACAGAGCGAAATGGAAATCAGCTGTCGAGCAATCTCTCCCAATACGTCGGAACATCTAAGGCTGTCTGTGTGTAGTAGATTTTATGTGACTATACGTGTCCACAAAGCACACAGCCTGGAGCAACAGCTAATAGGTGACATGTGGACATGCCCTCGTACTCCCTGCCAGGATGTTGCAGATAAGGAAGATCTGAAGAATGTTGAGATGGCCTGAGGTTGCTGGATGATTGGTAAGGGGTGTGAGTTAGCTTTTGGGGATCGAGCGGAAGCGAATGAATAACTGTGAGTGCTTGACGCTGAATCAGGTGCTGCTGATTCCATAGCGTTAAAATGTCAAATCTTTGCAATGTCGACTCTTTAATACCTATTTTTTATAAGCACAAAGTATTGCACAAATCATTTATCGATTTGTAATCCAAAGAAGGATGTTTCACATCTGCTTTAACAACCTACAGTTTAAATATTTTCCTAAGTTTCCTGTGAGAAAACATGGTTTTTGACTCCAATTAATGATATCTGCTGAATGGGGGTTATAATCAGATATGTAAGAAATGGGGTTATGAAGTATCAAAGGGGGCAAACTAGCCCAGAGCTGGACAATTCAGCCATTTTCTATTTTACTGTCATCTAAGTTAAAATATTTCTGATGGGCATGTAGAGTTCAACATGTAGCTCTGACTTTTGGTTTTATCTCTATGTGGAGTGAAAGGGCTGAAAACAATTTCAGATTGCTGTTTGATATCCACATTATAATGGGCTGGGTTAATTCAATTAATTTCTGTTAATTTATATACCACCGATTCACAACAGACATAATTTCAATTCAATCATACAAACATTCCAATCAGTCAAAAATGTTTCTATTAGGGAAATCCCAGCAGATTGCATCAGGTCATTGACTTGCAGTTGTGCCCCGTTGATGCCCACTCCCACAACAGTAATCCAGCAAAGCATATCGCAACACTGGAAAGGAAAAACTCTCCAGCAGAACCTGACTCAGTACTAGCAGCTATCTGCCACGGCCAACTGGTGATTCGAGAAGACAGAGCAAAGACAGAGAAAGAAGAAAGGGACTTTTAAGAGCTACCTCTGTAGTTAGTTGCTACTTTTCTCTTCTACTATTCTCCAGTTGAATTATTTGCAGTTATTTCAACTGTTGACTTTGCTTTCTCTGTTTTTTTTCTCTCCATAGAAGCTACACCTGGTCAGGCATTGACTCGTCTGTTTGACTATGAAATCTTATTGTAGGGGACATAAACAGGGAATTCTTAACCCCCCCTCCTGTAATTACCTTTTACTTTCTTTAATAAAGAAAGTACCTCTATCTCAGTTTTCCTTTTCTTTTTAGTTTATCTGCTCTGTATACCTCCAGTTGTTCGTGGTAGATGACCGCTCTTACTGCAAGGAACAAACTATCATAACTGATCAATTACAAAAGAGGGCTGGAATGCAATGTTCAGCTTTTTGCCCAATTATAATTACAATTATAATCATGCTGACATTTCTATACCGACTGTCTTCTTCATTATCAAAACAAAAATAAATGTTTCTGTGAAAAAAGAGCAAATAAAAAAAAACTGAGAAAAACTAAGTAGAGACTCCCATTTTATCCACACATAAGTTCACCTCATTTATGTCCTGGTTCAATCACACGGCAAGATTTTGAAATAGGTTTTAGCTTTTCTAAACCTGGGAGACAACACACATGCTAATAAAATGAATGACAGATATAAGCATTTTGGTCCTACTGTGTGAAGCCACACAACAATAACAAGACACTGCACAAAAACAGATTTCACTTTACCAGATGTGATTTTGGATTCCCCTCTTGCATCACCTTACTTTCTTCCTTTTGGTTTGATAGGCTAGACACACCCAAGGCATATCATACTACAAATAGTAATAGGTCTGATATGGACTAAAAATATCATCGTTGTAATCAGTATATAATCCTACAGCCATTCAGCAGGTAAACCTGTAGCAAGCTGATCTAACATCAATTCAAAGCTGTTTAAAGTAGAAAAATCACCAACAGTGAAACGGCTCTCAGCAGCTACAGATCACATGCTAACATGCAGAAGCCGCCTGCTAATGTTTTTAGCTCAACTAAAACTTAAGGAACATGTTAAAAATGATAAAAACCATGATTTATGCGCTTCAGTAGGTACTGTCCATCAGTAGGTAGGTTCAATTTTTCACCACAGTTGACTGACAGCAGAGTCCTGCAATGGGTACATGCGAGTAACTTGCAGAAAAGTTGTTTTATAAATGGAAAAATACACACAATTTTTAATGGTATTGGTCTGGATCGAAAGCTTCTTTAATGCAGGCTGCTTTTTGGTGATAAAATAAATAAATTACTTCCGCCAGCAAGTAGGCTATATGTTTTCGTCCAAATCCATCTGTCTGTTTCTCTGTTAGCAAGATAACTACAAGAGTTATGGACAGATTTCAATAAATTTTCAGGAAATGTCGTCAATGGGACCATGAACAACTGATTGCATTTTGGGTTTGATCTTATAATGAAGCTCGTACCCACCCACCGACCAGCAGTTTAACTCTCCACTCCTCGCCTGTGTCAGAGAGCTCACAAGTGGCTTCCCTTGCGCAGCAGACCCAAATCCCTGCTCTCTGCTGGAAGAGTATAGGGACAGCAGGAACACAGCCGTGTGTCTCAGACAGACATTTTATCAATGCCAAGGAGGTTATGTTTTCAAAACCTAATTAATCATTCAAAATAAATAACCTAGGATGTGGGGGACGAGAGAGGCTTTACTCACTGAGTGCTTTCCTAGTTACCAATTACTTCTACAGCTAATAAAGATAAAGCAGGTGAATTGCTGTGGTTGGAGTCTGCATGATCCGGGCACAACCTCACGGCGATGACTCAACACAATCTGCAGGGATTCCTTACATAGAAAACTTAACTGATTGGAATGTTAGTATAATTGTATTGAGTATTTAACCGATCTATTGCGACAAAAACCTTTAGGACGACTGTGTTAGAGGGTCACAGCCTAGTGGAAGATCATCACTCGACTGTCTACATTTAATTTCTTTTAAGACGGGGAGCAACAGCAGATTTTCTTCTAGACCTTCATTTAGCTGTGACGAACTTCCCAGTTCCTGCTAGAAAAGCATCAGCCTAGCACGAGCCATTGGTTTATGAATTAATGAATAAAAATGTTGTTTTAACCATCCATTACTATAGCATGGAATATAGTATAAAAGTACATTTTTATTTAACTGTAAATGTATTGCTATGGACACAGTTTCATATTCTACTACATATTATTTTTAGAAATGGTTTTAGCACTACTTTGATTTATCCTAAAAAGTGTAGGGGCAGAAAGTCTTTCTCTATGAGATGTTTTCTATTTCCATTTAAACAGATTATAGTGGAATGCTAAATCACAATTAAACACTAAAAATTTGTATAACTGCCTATTTTAATAGTTTAAAAACCATATATACCTTATTATGCATTAACTCGCACAGTGAAACCGTCTTGCACTACTGTAGAAGCCAGCATCTACAGTCTTCCTCATTTCAACTCTTGGGCATGCAGCTAATAGGCAGCAAGCAAGGAAAATTGATGGGTCTCCTGGATTAGCTGCTCTGCATAGCCAAACAATAGCGTGTTGACTAGCATTGTGCAAAGTTTCAACTTCCCAAGGTGCATTTTCTTTCAAATATTCTAGATAAGCTCTACAGAATAATGCATGGATTTTGTTTTTAATATACTTTTATGTGATTTCCATTCAAGTTTTCAATCTATAGTAACTCCTAAAAATGTATTCGTAAACTCGTTCAATTTCTGTATCATTCATTTTTAGAATTGAATTACCACTAATTTATCTATTTCCAAAAATATTGTATTTTGTTTAACTCAGATTCTTTGAAAGTTTGTTTACATCAGACCATTTTTTGAGGACTGTAAGCTCTTCTTTTACTGTAGAAAGGAGCCGTTTTAGATCTTTTCCAGAGCAGTACAGCATGGTATAATCTGCATATAATAAATATTTAACATTTACCCAAGCATCACAAATGCCATTGATATACATGATGAACAATTTTGGACCCAGAATGGAGCCTTGTGGAACCCCATGTGTAATTAGGTTTTTTTACAGTCAACATTATGTATATGTACAAATTGATATCTGTTACTAAGGTAACTTTCCAGCCATGCCAGTGCAGGTCCCCAGACACCAAACGTTTACATTTTCTGCAAAAGCCTTTTATGGTCTATGGTGTCAAAGGCCTTGGTCAGATCGATAAAAACACCCACCCTATTCATTGTTATCTATTGCTGTAGCCATGTCTTCCACCAGAGCCATGAGTGGAGCTGACGTAGATCGGTTTGATTGAAAACCGTATAGATGTTCATATAACAAATTATATTTATTAACAACATTGTCTAGCCTATTTTACAACTCATTTTTCCAAAATCTTGGAAAATATTGGTAGAAGCGAGATTGGTCTGTAATTATGACATTTATTTTTATTTCCATTTTTACTTTAGCTGTTTTCATTTCTCTTGGGAAGGTGTCTGTAAGGTGTCTGTTTTATAAAAAATGAGTAAGGATTTTACAATTAATTTTTTTGTATCTTTAGCCTCTATGATTTTGTTAGCTAATGTCGGTCAAACATTAGTGAAAAAATAATTTAAGGCGTTTGCAATTTCCTTCTCATTTTCTATAATTTAATTGCCATTCACAAAAGAATGGGGCAGATTAAATGTTTTTCTGCCCTTCTTAATAATTTCATTTAAAATTTTCCATTTTCTGAGCATCATTTAGGCAATAATTTAGGCGGTTGTGGCTCAGTGGTAGAGTAGTTGTTTTGCAATCACGGGGTGGTAGGTTCGATTCCAGCTTCCTCCAGTCACATGTTGATGTGTCCCTGAGCAAGGCACTTAACCACAAAAATTCTACATCATCTTACCGAGCTATGTTGGCAATCGGTGTATGAATGTGAGTTTGAATGGGAGAATGTGGCTTCAATGTAAATCTCTTTGAGTCGTCAGTATGACTAGAAAAGCGCTATATAAGTTCAGTCCATTTACCATTCTTATTAGATCGACTTATGCTTGTCATCTTATTTTTATATAACTTATATCTCTTTTCAGTTTCTGCAGTTCTATGTTTTATGTATAATCTATACAGATGTTTTTTTTCTTTTTACATGCGTTAACAATACCATTTGTAAACCATGGTTTATCAATTGCAGTATTTCGGTTAATATTGTGTAATTTAAGAGGGCAATGCTTGTCATACAATTTTGTGAATATTGACAGAAAGGTGTTAAATGCCATATCAGGGTCAGGAAGGGTATAAATCTCATTCCAGCTCTGGTCCAAGAGATCCCATTTAAGGCCAGCAAGAGCCTCTGGAGATCTATGTCGGACTAACTTATGACTAACTGTTTCAGAAACCTTAGCTTTCCTCAACATTTCGTAGAAAATACCAAAAACAGGAAGGTGATCACTGATATCATTTATAAGTAGTCCAGCAGTAATTTTATTACCAATCATATTTGTGAATATGTCATCTATTAGTGTCGCCGTCTCAACTGTTATTCTTGCTTGTTTGAGATTAAGAGGGAAGAGGCTATTACTATACATTGTTGTAATAAAATCTGTTGTTTTATAGTATTTTGCGAATTTAGAAGATATTTTCTTTTACAATTTTATATACTTATTTTTATCCTTTTTGGTAAGCTATCCCAGCTCAGATGGATAATGTAATACAAAGGCCAATGCATTTTTTAAGGACAACGTAAAACTGATACACATAAATAAATACATAAAGTCAAACATTTGTGAGCACATGACATCCTAAATCCAACATTATTTATGAACTGTAGAGCAACATATGTCAGACCACATTGAAGTATTCTGACCATGACTGGATTAGATTTACCATAACCTGAAGAAGCACCACTGACTGAACTAACAATTGTGCATTTGCTAAAAAAATATTTTTATTAAAAAAATAAAATGTCAGTGGGTTTGTCCCAGGGCCCACCAGGAAATCAAAAATAATATCCACAACCCTGGAACTTTTTCCACATTTTGCCATTTTACAACCACAAAAACTTTAATGCATTAAAATATATTTGAAAAGTTAGGCATGTGTTTGTTAATATGTAAATCAGAAAACTATGACATCACACCAGCTTCACCCCAATGTAGTCATTTTAAAACACAGCAGAAGTAGGATCATGCTGTGGGAAATGTATTTTTGAGCAGGGATAGAGTGGAGCTTGAATTCGGTGGATTTTGAACAAAGCATTCACACATGTTAGAAAGATATAGTCAAAGTCTAGAGTTATATGACCTAAATCTTAAAGACCTTTGGGAATACAATCCGATCCGGAGCTGAACACTGAAGTTCGTTGTTTTAAAGTGACAAGATAATAATTTCTAGTGGTTTAAAGACCATCTTCTATCACTTACTTAATACTCCGAGAGGGAAAAAGTGAAGTGGACCTTCCTCACTCCGCGCAATGACTCTCTGGCAGGAAAATGTCCAAAGTATTCCTCAAAGTCCAAGGCGGGAAGCTCGACCCTTCCTCGGCTGTGTACACAAAGTACTCCGTCCAGCTCCAACTCCGAGCTCTTACCCACAAACTCAGTTCAATAAGGAGCAGCAGCTGACACACCGGCGTGGTTGCAAAACTTTTCCAGCTCCTTCACACTCGTTTATCCAATGTTTCGACTTTTTTTTTAAGCACATGGGATAGAAGAAATTGACTTTTCTTGCTACCTGCCTAGTTCCCTGTCAATTGTCCTCTCCTATATCACATTTACGGAACTATGTCCTCACACAGCCGCTTACCTCCAACTCAGTCCCGCATGATTCGTCACGCCTTGTCCTGCTTGCAGCGTGTCTCCGTCCAGCGGTTCACTTTAATCCATCCAGCGAGTCGTCTCCTCACGGAGCAGAGCACGCGCTTCCCGGGCTGTCAGTGAGTAAGCACCTGGACGGACGTCAAGCACCGTCGTCACGCGCCCACACACAGGCAAGCGCAGAAATAAGGGAGAACGAATTAAGAAAACGGCCGAAAACATTATTACAACTGTTCAACAAAAACAACAAATAATTAATAAAAAACGGAACGCAATAAAAAAGAGAGTGGATTTGCTTTGAATTTCTTTTTCAACAGGTATTCTAACTATGCAGTACACAGTTAAACAGAGTTTTAAAACAGCGCAGGACAGGTGCAATACTGAGCCCCTGTGGACGCATTTAAAAGTGCAGTTTATCTTTTTTTAACCAAGGCATGGTTTGATTTTCTCATCTGCAACCATTATTTAAAAACAACAAACAAACAAAAAACGTATTTTATTTATGTTAGAAAATATTTCGAAATACAAGCCCCTTTTATTTCAATGGTTGAATAAAAGAAAAATATATTTGAATTTGTTTTGATTTTTTTTTACATATTTATATCTAATGAAAGCAAAATCACCAACAAAGATAAACGAAAATCGGGCGAGTTTTTATTGAGATAATTATGTTACAAAACACCTGAGCTTGTATGGTGGATGTGAACATCTTCTCAGGTGTTATAGACTGCTACTAATTCTGCAGACATTTTACAATGTGACGGTAGGAGGCGCTGTTTCCTCAATTTATTTATTACCAAGTCATAAGACATGGAATCTCAAGCCACTTTGCAAAAAATCTATTCAGTCCAATCATGTATGCATTCTAATTGATTTTTATCAAACAATGCATTAAGCTCAGTGCATTTTTCAAATTAGTGACAAAAAATTTTTTCGATCTAAAGAAACCCATCAGACTGAATGGAGGCACAATTCACAATTCATCGGGATTGTCATTAAAGCTGTACAAGAACGTATAATAGAAACATCTGAAACAGCTTTTTTTTTTGTCGCATTTTTTTTACCATATAGGGACAGCATTGTCAGGAGAGGAAGTATAAAACTTTTCTAGTGCAAGATGAGATGTGGAAGTTGTACAAATATGAGAAAATGGTCCTTTTTTTGTTTGATTCTCTGCCGCTGATTTAATATTTTCTCTTTTTATCAAATGATGAAAACATCAAACCAAATGTTGCTTTATGCTCTTGTATTCTCTACACATTTTTTTAAACTCTCTACATTAATAAAAAAATATGTATAATAATTAATTGTATTTGATTTTGTTGTTGTTTTGTTTTTTTACAGATAGTTTAAATTAAGTAAACAAACACCTATTTGAAAAAGGCTCCAAATACTAATGAGTAAAAATATAAATAAAAATGTTTAGGCTGAAGGTGTTTCAGTTCATGCAGCTTTTTACAAATTAATAGGGCTGGGTATCGATTCAAATTTCAAGAATCGATTAAATTCCGATTCACAAAAGTTAGAATCGATTATCACAATCTGATCCAATTCGATCCGATTCAGTCTGATCCAGCTCGATGTTGATGTGGGTCAGTGCTAATAAATGTTTTTTTTTAAGCTGTTATTTTATTTATATGCATAATATTCAATGACTTAACACTGGGTAAGTAACAATTCACCATGGAAAACTGTATTAACCCTTTCAGACACAAAACTTAAAATGGCCGTCTAGACTTGTCCTTCCTATTTCAGTTTTAAAAAAGGCAAAGAATAAAAAAAAAAAAAAAGAATCGATTTTTGAACGTGTGAATCGATTCGTTTCGATTTCTGAAAGAATCGATTTTTCGATTATTTCAACACAGCTCTACAAATTAATTATGGTGACTGAAAGCTGAATGCATTTACCGACTTGTTTTCTTATATTATGTCCTTAAAATAATTTCTATTAAAATAATTTAGCTGAGTTAGAGTTAAACCATGGGAATCACCTGACTTATCCATAACAAGAAGAACAATAAATCATTCAAGACTTCCTAATAAATTAATCATAGTTCACACATTTCTATACATATAATATTTTCACTTACAAGTTACTCATAAAACATTTTCGAACAGAATTAAATTTTTTTAACAAATGTTAAATTACTTCACTTCATAAAAGTGAAAAAAAATAATTTAAAATTTTTTAAACTCAGTCATTTATAAAAAATTACATTAATATCAATGGACTGTAGCTTTGAACCTCCTAAAATATCAATGAGTCTAGTTTTTTTTATATGCATTTTACTATTTACATGTGCCAAAGACCACAGACATTAGGCTTCACTAGCGCTCCAAAAGCAGGGAAAATTCAAACAGCTGCCATTAATTAATATTAACACGTGAAGAACAATCAGACCATTTGGTAAATCACCTATAAGGTTGTAGATGAACCCTTTATTCACGTTTTTGGAGGCTTTAAGTCTGTTTTAGCTTGTTTCATGGTCCCACCGTAGCTTAGATGTTTTTTATCTCTTTCAGTATTCTGCATTTTCTACAAACTGCAGAGATACCTATAAAGTTAACTATATTCACTGTAGTGCTCTAAAGAATGAGAGAGGTCAAACATGAATCTGGTTATGCAGTTCTACCAGCAGAGAGCACTCAAAAGCTTATTCATAAAGTTGGGTTCTCTTCACTTCTTTGGTGATTTTTTATATTAGAGAAAAAATACATATTCATTTAGTTGTTTAACTTTTGGAATTGTATTGAGTTTATCTTTATGTACTTTTATAGTTATTAATTACATTTTGGAATAAAAACTGACCTGAATCACCAATTTTACAAAAAAAGACTGTGTCTTTGGCTAAGTACTGTAGGTGAGCTGCGACTGAAACAGCATATGGGCCCCTGAATCTGTTGACCTCAGACTTCTTACCTAAATGTGTTTTGTTTTAACCTGAATAACATTTATGTAACTCATATTTTTAACATTCATTTATCCATTATTACATGTCCTTGTTTGTTGTAGTTTAAGTTTGTTAAGTTTCTTGATTTTATCAAAATTCTTACTAAGAAAAAAAAAATCAACATTTTGTAAGACATTATCCTACAATTTACTTAACACCTTGCAGCTGATTGGTGCAAAAGTTGGGAACTATTCTTTTGGTATTTACTCCGATGTAGTTGGGAAAGGTAGCAGCTGAAGACATTTTTTGAGTTGCGGAAATTATGAAAAAATATGCTTTAACTTTAGAAATATTATACATACATAATGATAAACTCCTCTGTATCTGCCTCCTGTGTAAAATGAAGTTCAAGTTTTTGCCTAAATTTTGTTTGCACTGTGACCCACAAAAAATAAGGCCTCATTCACTTTTCAACTTTAAGTCCAGTTCAGAAATGAATGTACTTCTCAACTCAGTTCTCAGTTCTGTCTGCCAGTTGTTTTTATGCAATATTTATTTGCAGTATTCCTCTGAGGTTTGCACCTCATTATTCCTCTCACATCAATCAAACCTATTTCTCCGAAATCAGCTCACTCACCAGTGCTTTCTATTCTCTCTTCACCAGGAAGGATTCCCAACAGCTCCAGCTGTGGGTTGGCTCACTCAGTCCCTTGTGTCAAACAAGATGAACTGAAACAAAAAAAGGTGAGTAAAAGTGCCGTTGTTAAGCCAGACCAGCTGGCTTTCAAGAGTGGGACAGCCCGAGCTGGGCAACGTTTGGGTCTGAGTTTTCTGCAAAGTGAGCAGTTGAGGTAGTCCACAATCCAACGCCCCCCAACACACACACACACACACCTACGTCCCCTTTCTGTCCCATCCACACACATTCACACACCCTGTGACCTCCTCCGTTCTGCTAAGTGCATGTCTGTGGAAGAGCACGGTCACCTGTTGCTGTCGCTTGTAGTATATTTAGCTGTGAGGTGTCACTGATGCAATGTGTGTGTGTGTGTGCGTGTAGAAGAGAAAAATGTGTTGCTGACACTCAGGGGCCCTCTGTGGTCTTGGTGCGAGAGCCCAGGATTACTGCCCATACGGCCAACGCTTCTACACGTTACACACAAACTCACACACAGATCAAACCTGCCAGCATGTCCCAGATATCAGCACTCCGAGCATCTGCTTGGAGAAAGATTATATTCAGCTGTCCACTCCTGTCAGGCGGGGGCAGACGGAAAGAAAAAGGCAGTCAGTGGGATTGGTTGACTCTGATGTTACTCCCTGAACACACATACAGACAATTCGTTGGCACTCCTGGATAAGATGAGTAAAAACTCTTTAAATAAACTAATTATGTACTGAAGCAACATAAATACAAACCTAACAATTTTAGAGAAATCATACATTTAAGCTGAGTGCTTCAGTAGGGGTAATACTTACTAATTATTTACCATAAGGTTTCCTTTCCTCCTACACCTAATTTAAACGGAGCATTGTCTTTTGAGTTTGGTCAATTATTAAAAATTTTGAAAGTGTTGTGGCATGATTCCATAGAGATGAAGATAAGGATAAGGATGATTCAGTCTACATTGGCATTTTAACTTATTTATTATGATGGTACAGGAACCTCTCTTGGGGCATCACTCTCTCTCCTTAACATGGTGTGTCTGCCCTGCCTCCCTGCGGGCTTCTAGAACTTATATCAGAAGTGAGATACTCTACAGACATAACAGTAGACATAACGACAATAAAAGGAGTCCAGAGTAGGTGAAACATCCATAAGTCATCATCAACTCCAGTCTCTTCACAGACTGCCAAGCATTATGTCATATTCCCGGATGCCATTAATAATAATTATTAATCACTAATTAGAACTAATCTTGAAATAATTACACTGGTCAGAGCTTCTAGAAACCTTTAGTTATTGAGTCATGACTAAGGCACATTGCTGTAAGTCCACTGGTCACAAAGCTGGACAAGCACCCAAGTGAAGAACATTCTCTAAAGTTAACTGATAGAGAACTTCTGCAGAGAGTTGCTTCTGAGGGTTTCCCAGTCTCCAAAGAGTTTTTTTTATACTAACTACATGTCAATCTGGTGTTTAGAAAAAAAAAAACCTTTTCTGTTCCACCATAACTCAAAAGTCTTCTGGGATTTTAACTGGAATTCTGTGCTTAAAGGAGAAGCTCTTTTTTCTTTTTTACCTGGACCTTATTTACAGCATGTATGGCGTTTGCTACTTACCCAGACAGTTTGGAGCCACTTAGCATCTTTCGGAAGAAGTTTATATCCAGTCGTGAGCATATATCAAAAATGGGAGTAGTGGGAGCACGGCAAGGGCTGCCTCTAAGTAAGGCATTATCTGCCAAAAAACTCATTCTTTTTTAACAATGTTTCGTGATAAATCACAAGTGCTATTCCCCTGTGAGTTCAGAGTGTCTTGTTTTCCGGGGTATTTACAAGCATTTTAATTCAACCCATTCCAACGTACAACAAAATGCGATCTCAATGATGCGCTGTCATCCGTATTGACAGTTGTAGTCAGAACAGGACCTTCACTCTGTGCTCTATGGTGAGAAGACTGTTTGGGCTCATCTAAAACACAACAAATCAAAGCAAAACAAAAAACAATGCTAGTTTGGTGCTGATATCTAAAATTCTTGAGAAAATGGTTGCATATCAGATGTGTGAGCATTTAAACAATAATGAGCTGTTTGAGAAGTTTAGTCAGGCTTTAGGGGCTCATCATAGCACTGAAACAGCTCTGGTGAAGGTTACTAATGATATTCTCATAGCCTCAGACAATGGACTGGTGACCATTCTGGTCCTTTTAGATCTCAGTGCTGCCTTTGACACTGTTGATCACAATATTCTCATAGAACGGCTTCAAAGTGTCGGTGTAATAGGAACAGCACTAGGCTAGTTTAAATCTTATTTGTCCAACAGATTTCAGTTTGTTCAGGTAAACAATAGATCTTCCTCAACCTCAATGGTTACTTGCGGAGTACCACAGGGTTCGGTGCTTGGGCCGATTCTTTTTACTATATATATGCTTCCTATTGGTAAAATCATTAGGCAGCATGGGATAAATTTCCATAGTTGAGCAGATGATACACAGCTATCTATCCATAAATCCTGATGAATCCAAACAGTTAGGTAGACTACAGGCATGTCTGGAAGATATAAAAACCTGGATGACTCTAAACTTCTTGCTTCTGAATTTTGATAAAACAGAAGTTATTCTAGTCTTTGGACCAGAAGTTCTGAAAAAGAAACTACTTAGTCAACCCCTTCACCTGCACAGCATTAAATTAGCCTCCAGTAATAAAGCAAAGAACCTCGGTGTTATTTTTGACCAAGATACAGTATGTCATTTAGATCTCACATTAAAGAAGTTTCTAGGATTTCCTTTTTTCACCTTAGGAATATTGTAAAAAAATAGAACCATCCTGTCCAGGAGTGATGCTGAAAAACCAGTCCATGCCTTTTTTACTTCAAGGCTGGATTACTGTTACTCTTTATTATCAGGTAGTCCACAGAATACAATTAAAAGTCTTCAGTTAGTCCAAAATGTTGCTGCAAGGGTTCTAATGAATAAAAGAAGAAGAGATCACATTTCCCCTGTTTTAGCTTCTCTTCACTGGCTCCCAGTAAAATCTAGAATAGAATTCAAGATCCTCATTCTGACATATAAAGCCCTTAATAATCTAGCTCCATCAATTCAATTCAATTCAGTTTATTTATATAGCGCCATTTCACAACAGATGTCATCTCAAGGCACTTTACAAAAGAGTTATTACAATACAATGTTTAGTGTAGAAATTACAGAACCACAGAAGATTGCGTCGTGGAATTCTCAGCAATCCCTCATACATAAGAGACCTGATTGTTCCATATGTTCCTATCAGAGCCCTTCGCTCTCAGACTGCAGGTTTACTGGTAGTTCCTAGGATTTCTAAAAGTAGAATGGGTGGCAGATCTTTCAGTTATCAGGCTCCCCTCCTATGGAACCAGCTCCCAGGGTTGGTTCATGAAGCAGACAATTTGTATATCTTTAAAACTAGGCTTAAAACTTTCCTCTTTGACAAAGCTTACAGTTAGAGATACGTTAGTAGGTAGTTAGAGACAGGTTAGACAGGTAACTAGGAAGAGACAGGTTAATGTTAGTACTCAGGTAGAGTGTCAAAAGCTAGGAAGAGATAGTAAGAGGTAGAGTAGCTAAGTAGATATAGATTAATGTAAGCCAGGTAGAAAGTGTTAGTAGCTAGGTCTCCTAGTAGCTAGGAGAAAGGTTAATGTTAGTAGCTATGCTGCTTTAGGCTAGGCTGTTGGAGGACATTATTAGGGTCTGTTCCTACTTTCTCCCCAACTGCATGATGTGCTGTCAGTTCAAGCGCTAACCTGCTTTCTCTTAGTCTCTTCCTACAGTAGGTGCTCCTGACCCGCCCTGCTTGACGACCCTGACTAAGATGGCATTCCAGTGGAGGAACGTTCTCCACATCCTGCTACCAACTTCTGCTTCTAGATCAGTTCTGTTGCTCTTTCTGTTTCTCTGCTGCCTTCTCCAAACCCCAGACGGTCTCGGCAGATGACCGCTTGTGCTGAGCCTGGTTCTGCTGGAGGTTTCTTCCTGTTAAAAGGGAGTTTTTCCTCTCCACTGTCGCTTCATGCTTGCTCAGTGTGAGGGATTGCTGAGAAGTCCCGACGCAATCTTCTGTGGTTCTCTAATTCCTAGATTATACATTGTATTGTAATAACTTTTCTTTTAAAGTGCCTTGAGATGACATTTGTTGTGAAATGGCGCTATATAAATAAACTGAATTGAATTGGTGGCAGAGTCTGTGTTTAGTTGGTTCTTAGTTGGTCCTTTCAAAGATCCAGTTGTTTTTCTACTGACTTGGAGCCTAGTTGGTGCTCTGTCATAATTCAACTTAAGCATTGGCAAGCAACTGTATACCTATGTGAAGAGAATAAATCAGGGAGTGCACAAACAGAAAGAGAGATTTCAACAACAGAGGAGTTCATTGAGTGTTTTATGCTTCCACACTTTGGTGACTTTGCAAATATGTGTACATAACCTGTTTTCAGTTACACCCACTGTCCATTGGTAAAAATTAAAATAACGTGTGTGTTTCACCTCACTACACAAAAGATTTTATTCACTCCCTCACACACACCTTGATTGCATCACCATGAGGATGGGGGAGAAAGTGGTTCTTACCAACCACCAGGTCTGGCCAAGCAAGGAATTGGTGCTAGGTTGAACACCACTTTAGAAATAGGAGACAGGTGTTTTGGCAGTGGAAAACCAAAAAAACAGTGTCTGGTCAGGTTCTGACACTGAACTAGCACTGTAACAAACGTGGCCCTGTATAGTGGAGGAACTGTGATCCTGTGTGTCTGTTTTTCTTCCAACAGTCCTGAGAGCCTTGTTGGAATCCAGGCCATCATGAACTCTTGAAATACCAGATAGACCTCTGAAAATAAACAATAAATAATGTTCTGATAAATTCAAATGAGATTAATAATTTTTCAAACCATGCTTATTGATAGAAAAGGGTTGAAATGTCTGGGAAGGTATGAAAATAAAGGCTTAGGATGAAGATTCAGGGTGGGGTCGCAGTCTTCTGGAATTCATCTTATCCTGAGCCTGCTGAGGACCCCCAAAGATGGTAATTGAAGATGAATAAAGCAAAGTGTGAATCTGGTGCAGGTCGTACAGATTACGGATGTAAGAGCGATATGCTGAAGACGACCAGCATCCTAAAATTTCAACAATTACTGAGAATTCTGATTGAGACTAAGGTATCTGCACCTGTGCAGATTGGTTGTACTGAATAATGCTCTATGGTAGTACCTGACTTGAAAAGGATTAGGCAAAAGTGAAATAAAAATATATAATCAAGTAGCGAGGTTACTATTAGCTGTTACCAGTTACTAGACCGCACCTGAATAAAGGAAAGGTGGAAGGGTAAAAGAAGGGATGAAGGAATGTATGTGCTGTGTAGAAGTGGGGTGGGGGGACTGACCATAAAAGAAGCAGAATCATAAAATGAGGGAGCAGGTGCTGGGGAACATAACAGATTTCCAGTTCCATGGCTGAAGGAATTTTGATATGCTACTACAATGGGCAGAACATAAACAGAGCAGGTAAACGGGCAGTTGTGGTCACGTGAGGTAGGTCTGTTCCATTTAACTGTTTTCTTTGACCAAGGAAGGACAGTGTCCTCTTAAGGAAGGCACCCTTGGTAGGTGAGGTGCCTTGGTTATACCTTGGTAGGTGGCTTGACATTGAAAAAAACCCTAAGAGTCCCTAATAGGAAGTAGATCCAGCAGCTTAACTAGGACGATAAATACAGGAGTAGGAAGCTTCCGGCAACAGTGGAGGAGCAGGAAACTATGCTTGAAGATAAAAGTTCATTAGCCCAGTGGCTAAAAGGAATGCCTTTTTTCCTTAGCATGACCTAGAAATGTGCCACTGTCCAGTTGGACATGTCCGGTCAGGCCAGAACAGCAGCGGGAGGCTCCAGAGTTCGAAGCAAGGTCCCGGGAGAGTATAGGAGACTGGTCAGTGTGAAGACAAGAAGAAGTGCAGCCTCGACGGCCAGAAAACTAGCAGGGAAGCTCAGGATAATGTTGAAGCATTGAAAGTTCAAAGAGGAGAGGACCTTTTATCCCATGTAGGTATAAGCATCACCCACCAAGACACCAACCACAATGCTGAGTAGCTGTCCATCTGTCTGCAGTTATTTAAAGTGTATAATATTTGAGCTGCGCGGGACGTTCTTTGTTGGAGACATTACCAGGCCTGGGACTCCAGGCCTGGTAATGTCTCTCTGGGAGACAGCCTCTCTGGACAGCCTCCAGAGAGGCTGTCCAGGTGAGAAAGCTGGTCATGGCTCACTCAGAATAGAAAGTAAGTTTAAATTACTATAAATTAGCAACTAGTTGCTAATTTATAGCAATTTAATTCCAAACTTGTCAAAACAAACCTTGGTTTTTAAACATATATGTAATGAAACTGAAATTATATTTCTATATAACATTCCACACATTCATTTTGATTTAGACACATTTTGGTGCTGCTGTTTGAGTGACCCACAACATAGTTTGCTTCAAACTAAAGCAGCTGAAAGCAAATTTTAACTTCACTCCAAATACGTCTAAATAAACCAGATTTTGCTTTATTTACAGTTCATACGGAGCTGCGCTGTTACTGGACCCTTCTGTTTCTTGTTGGTTCTATTCTTAGGTGTTCATTTTTACTGTTTTACTTTTTAGTAGCAGTTTATGTATATTTTTACTTTACTAGCTTAGTGAGTTTGTTCATTTAAGTATTTTAATTGGAAGGTTGAATTCCTTTTGTTAAAAAACCCTCATATTTTGGAGATAAGTTGTATATTCTATGCACATGTATAGATTTTGCTTTTCAAGAATGTCATAGTGCTGAACTTAATCTTTGATATGTTGTTATTTAATACCTAAGCCATAGCAGGAAGGTATTCATAGACAATAAATGAGACCAACACCTTTTTGGCTATCATTTCTTGATTATCAAGTTCTGCTGCAATTTGGTAATTTTGGCCAAAATTAATTTAAACAATTTCAGCAGCCTTGGTGTAGCTTGTTAAATTGGAATCAGTTTTCCATAATGAAAGTAGTTATTCACAATTAATTCAGGCCGATTGCTTTAGTACAATGGGACTGAATCACTTTACTCACCTTATTTTTGTCTGACATAAAGTAAGGTTGACGATAGAAAAAGTGAAAAACACAATTTTTTTCTTAAGATTTTAATTGTGACTCCTTCCTGCCTTTTACTTAGTTCCAACAACAGAAAACATGATACAAGGAACACAATATGTAAAAGAAAGGTTTTGAGTTTACTGAGAGCGTCCAGTACTTTATAGTGCAGACTGGGTGAAGCTTGCATATCCAAAAGATAGAGTTACTGTGAAAGCCATGACCGAGTGTAAACTAATCCAGCCTCACCCAACTGCCAGGGATATTCCGAAATCCAGCGCATGTCTCGAGGCATTTCCTCTCCATGTCCATCTGCTGGCCACATAGACCTTCTGATCATGCTTACCCTAGGCTTTAAATCTCATTTTACTCCAGGTAAATGGTTAAACATTGCTGTGTTCAATTCTGTGTTTACGTAAGTGTAAATACAATAACAAGAGATTGACATCTTTATTTCTGCTAGTCCTTTCAAATACCTGGTTATATTATTACCCTTCTCTTGCAGATTTGCTGCTAAGCTTGGCTTTGTTTTGTCTTGCATGAACTTATTTAGACCAGGTTTCAGCTGCTGGACAAATGGACTGACATGTAACCATAGTACACTTTGATAAAAAAAGAAAAAGAAAATCATACAGAAACCTAATAGACAATGCTCAGCAAGGATGTCCTGGGTTTGATTTTCCGTTGACTCACTTTAGAAATTAGTATGTTCTTCCTTATTATGCATAGATGCTCTTTGGTCTCCGGTTTTTGTTCCACAGACTGAAATTACTGAAAGATCCGAAAACTTAATTTAAAGTGTATTTGAGAATGAATGGATGAATCTTTGTGTCATAAGACTCTGGAACAGTCAGTGCGTTTTTAGATGCAGCAAAATAAATTCTAATTATCGCCATAGTCCGACTGAAATCAGACTTTTAAAATGCATGTATACACCTTAGTCCGGCAGGAGTCAAACCGAACAGAAGTTTCAGAAGCTCAGCTACTCTTGCTGGATAATGAGTTTGAGAATTGGATTACTATGCAAACCATGCTTTTACTCTGTCTGCTTCACCCCCGCCAGCCTCAGTTTACTGCCTGAATGCAGATGGAAGCTAACCGCTATTAGGCCAACACGTAGGGGCGCATGTCGCCATCTATCGTCGGGGAGTGGAAGGTACTTAATTTAATCATTAGATTTTCTGATTGAAATGTAAACTGGGAGTCGGCTCTCAGCAGGAGACAAGACTTTTGTCCGATTACTCCAAAAAGCTTGGTTTAGATGTACATGTAAATATACTGAGCGATGAACTTCCCCAGGAATGGTTGACCAATCGAACTTGTTCCAAGCATCTGGACTCAACCCAAAAGAACCCAGAATGTCTAAAGTTCTTTAGGTTACACCTGCATTAGTTAATGTTATTCCTGATTTAATGAGAAACAAAAATGGCCAAAATGACCTAAAGTGTTCCGAGGTGAAACCACTGCTGATTATTGGGATCTTAAAGGCTCGTCTCACATTTACCAGAAAACATCATGATGACTGAGTTTTTAATTAAATTAATCTTAATTTTACAATGCAAATTCACAACAAATGTTATCAAGGCATTTTACAAATCTTTTGAATTCAGTCATACATTCCAAGAAGTTTAAAAGTTTTCTAATAAAAGAATTTCAGCAGATTGCATAGTCATTGACTTGCAGCATTCACTCCCCCTGAAAGAACATATAGCGACAGTAGACTGTTTTGTCATTGACTTAACAGTCGATACTGAACAAGCAAGTGTCAACAGTGGAGAGGAAATAAAACTTGATGTTAAATAAAGTAAAAAGTTGTGGTGGGGTTTGGTGTTGGTGTGTGTTTGGTGGTGGGTGTTGTGGTTTTGTGTGTGTGGTTTTTTGGTTTGTTGGTTGGTTTGGGGTTTGTTTTTGTTTTTTGGGTTGTCATATATATGACAAAATGCTGCCGTTGGTGTTATACAGTATTAATTTGTCCTAACATTTAACTTTTATACTGTCGTTAATGTTGGACCAAAAAGTGAAATTGCTTGTTCCTCTATAAACCCGCCTCCTGCATCATCAACCCCCCCCCCACTCCCAGCAGCTCAGACTGAGAAAAACAGTGCTGAGTTTTATTTCAAACAGTATCTGACTGTGAATTTCAAAAGCACAAAGTACCATAATGAAACTCTGTTATATTAAGGGCTCAGACGTTTGGTTTATTTTATTTATGTAAAAAACTGAGTCAATAAAGCTTATTTCAGTTGCTAAATCTCCAGGCTTTAGACAGAGCTGAAAACAACATTTCTGATTCCAGCACGCAATCTTTTCAACCCAGTATATAAAAAAGCCGTGGCTGTTGTTTCCACCTGAACATTCATTACTGAACATTCTGAGATTCTACAGATCAATTAATTAAGCACACAATCCTGGTATAAGATCACATAAGCAGCTTGATAAATGGCTAACCCACATTAGCATTAGCAAGTAGCCCCTACTATGTCCATCAGGCGTCTTTGATCCAGCGGCTGTTCTTTAGGAATGTAAAGTAATATCCTGTAATCCATGCAGCCAAACAGGCATTTTCACAGAGAAAGTAAAATTCCAACAAAAAAAGTGTTTTAAGCTGCAAAAAACCGAAGCAGCAATGAGCTTTGAGAAGGAGAAGGGTGTGTTTGGAATTCTAGCAGAGGTAAGCCGCTCTCTCTGCAGGGGCGGTGCAGACACCTCTAGCACTCCTTTGTTCTCACTTAGTGATGACACCAGTTTGAATACTCAGTCGTTATCTAGGAGAGGGAGGGGTAGCTGCTCAGAGAGCAGAATTCAGGAGGATTACTCAGACATGCGTGAATTAAGCCAAAAACCACTCTGGTGTTTTTTTGTTTTTTTTTCAAATTTGCACTCCCAAATGATTGAGAACTCCAAAAACTTGATTTTGCATGATATAGGCCCTTTAACCTTCAGTGTCTCCAAAGCCAAAACAACAAACAAAAAACATTTTAACTTACAACTAAAATACAGTTATACCTACAGACAAACAACCGAGAACAATGGCTGAGCTCCCAGCCTTACCACAAAACAGGGAGGAAGGCTTAAACAGAAAAGGCAGAGAACCCCTAACCTCCCATTGTGAACAAAAAAACAACAACGCATGCTTTCAAGTTTTACACAGAATTATTCACACCATAATCACATCTGACTGTACAAGTGTCAAGCAAAAATGCACACAAGATCTCTACAGATAGAGCAGTAAAACAAGAAATGGGCCTGACATTTGGTGTCTGGAGGCTTTTAAGCAGTCCACTGATGAGGGAATGTGTCTCCAGGTGTGCACAAGGGTGTGCTGGCAAACCTACAAACACTTGTAAGGTGGCTCTCTTTTGATGAGAGAGCTCCTAGAGGTTAGTGGACGTAACACAGCAAATAATGTAATTATTAAGAGCAGTAGGAAAAATGACATGGTTAAGAAAAACTGTCAGTCTGTCCTCCAATAAGCCTACAGAATCATAACTACGGGGATAGCATGGGATAACCTAAGCACTTCTAACTCTAAGCTTTATTAAAAAGAAAGGTTTTAAGCCTGATCTCAAAAGTAGACAGTGTCTGCCTGATTAAATAAAACTGGGAGCTGGACCCACAGGAGAGGAGCCTGATAACTAAAAGATCTGCCTCCAATTCTACTTTTAGAAATCCTAGGAACTACCAGTAAAACTGCAGTCTAAAAGCAAAGTGCTCTGTTAGGAACATATGGAACAATCAGATCTCTGATGTATTAAGTAGTCTAATTTATAAGAGCGTCACGCGTATTGAAGAAGGAGGATCTTAAACTGTACAGTTGTCCACTCACTGCTGGAGGGTGGAACCCTCTGCTGATCCACCTGCGCATCGGGTAGGCATCAGTTAACAGCTGACTTTACAAAGAGCTGGATACCATCCATTCAAGGCCTGAGCGTTTCCTCACACGGTACCTCTAGCCCTTCGAGTTTCCTAGTGTTCATGAGCTCAGCTACTTACTTTCTCTGCTTACCCGCTGGTAAATGCTTTGTGTTCCTTCCAAGGTTTCCAATGCCCAAATCTCCCAACCCTCCATGACCAGTCCTCAGCTCTAGAAATCCAGTCCATACTGGCAGCCATCCATTCCTTTAGCCAGGAGCTCATTTCTCCAGCCAGCCTCTGCCTGTCCGCCAGCAGATACTCCTTCTAGAATAGAATAGAATAGAATAATCCTTAACTGTCCAATGAGGGGGAAATTCAGTTATAACAGCAGCAAAGTGGTAGGAAATACAAACATTAAGACTCAGAAGTGGAACGGTATACAAAAACAGAATTTAAGACTTGAGAACAATATGTACATTATAGACAGAGTTAAAAAAACGGAGTACTGTGCAGTTATAAAAAAAGATAAAGTGGCATACCCAGATTGGAACGTGCAACAGAGCAGGATACGTTAAGAATATATAAATAATAAAAAATTTTTAGAAATATGTACAGAATTTGCATGTGTACTTCTGCATTAAAAATAAACATTATTTCCAAGAGTGAGCAACCAATGTGCAAATAACAGCAGCAGAAATGTTAATTAGTGAGTTAGTTTAAATTACAGCAGAGATGTAAACATTATGAAGTTTGTTGGCGTTTAGTTCCCCTGTAACCTCCTTCCACAAACACCTGCAGACACACCAGGACACATTCCCCCTCTGTTGCTTATCTCACATCATCTACAGTAAGCACTATCTGATCCATCATATTTTATCATTCAAATATTACTGTTAGCTCTAGACTTACCATTCTTCAGTGCTTCCACTTCCACTTTTCCCCTGTGGAGATTCCTTGGCTCCAGTTACCAACCTCAAAATCACCCTTTAAAAATAACTATTTAGATATGATTCAGTCTGTATATTGTGTTCTGCAAGTGGGTCAAAAAGTTAGGAGATGACATGGATAACTTACCATAATTGAAAGAACCATGACATCTGCTCCCTTGGAGAAAATCCTGAGGGAGATGTCTGTAACCTAAACATTTTTAACTTTCCTGTGGGGATGAGAGCTGTTTGGCTGGAAATAGTTTCCATGTTCCTCTGTAGTTCCAGCTAAAGGGAACAATAGCAGGTCATGCAAGATGAAATTAAAAAAAAAAAGAGACAGAACAGTACTTCAGATGGTCATCAACAGGAGACAACTGGTAGAAGCTGCTTGAAATGCCAATCATTTCACAGTAGTGTTTAACTCACAGGCATCAGGCAAATGGAGGTCATTCTAACAGGGGAGGGCACAGGTCAGGGCACCTACCTGGACACTGGTGTCAACCATGTCCAGCTGACACCTGACAAAAGCACTCTGACAAAGTGAGACAGTTTATATCAGTAGCATCATGAAGGGGCGGGCATTCCTACAGACTGTCACAAACAGGTGGTTTGAAATTTGCAACACTCAATTTAAGCTTAACTCTGTGAACAAAACTATACAAATTGGAAATAAACAAAAGTTTCACTTTCAAATTACCCCCTAAATAATTTTTCTTCTTAACTCCTTCAGGTTTCTCCATCCTTGCATAAAGGCCAGATTTGAAAAGTATAATACTTATTTTTGCAGCTGGGAATATTATTTCTGTCCCAACTCTGTTTTAGATTCTCCAGAACTTTATCCCTGAACTGTCTGCTGTCTTCATTGCTCTCCATGGTGCTATTTGTATGATAATGCTCTTCTCAAAAAAACTCTGAAACCTGTGATTCAAATTTGATGAGATGAAAAAAACACAAATAAGATATATTTTTGGACTCAAAATTCCCAGTTCATTTAAGGTTACAAAACACATTTTAATACTGTGTAATATTCTTGATATGTTGTTATGCTAGGGAGGAATATGACAGAATTTTTGTCCTACTTTTTTCCCTTCAAATATTCTCTGTAAATCTTGAGATTAAACTAAAACTGGCAGAAACTTACATCATGTTGGGTGTCTCAGTCAGGGTCAGAGGGTAAGTGTTTTCACATGGCTGACATAGCTTCGCCCAATGACTGACAGCTGAGCACACGACCCGAACTCTGACACTGCTTATCAATAGGACACCTCTTTCCTACATTCTCTGAAACACAGAGTTTAGGGCTTTTTGATAGATGTAGTCTGAAACTATAATTCTGATATGGAGCAAATTTTGTCACCCATATCAAGATTGTCAGCGTATCTAAATCCTGCCCTGGAATACAATACAAAATGAATGATCGAAATTCAAACAGAAGGCTTATAGACTTGGTAGATGGATTCTGTAATGACAAAGATTTAATCAGATCTGCCCTGTTCGCAACGTCACAGAAAACCAGGTAACAGATCACATTACATTAACAAATAGAAGATTTTTTACAGATGTCACAGGATAGAACCATTTAATCTGAAACATAGTCATGCATGCTATGACTTGCAGACCTAGTAGCTGTTCCATTTGGTTGCTGGGTCAGACAGAAGCCGTCACCTTCTCATTTCACGGCACCATCTAAGCAGGGACCAGTCTGAAATTCCAATGGCATGAAAAACTCAGAGCAAAGGGAGCATAACTCTGCTGTACACATATTGGGAGAAATCTTTCTTAAATCCATCTCTCTGACGTTGTTATGAGTTTTGGGTGATTGTCTTTTTGTTTTTGCCTATTTGACTTCTTGTATTTTCCTTTACCTTTCTGAAGAATTCCACCGGACGTGGATAGGTGTAATTTATGACCAAGACATGACATTTAAATCTCATATTAAACAGGTTTCTAGGATTTCTTTCTTTCACCTCCGGAATAATGCTAAAATTAGAAACATCCTGTCCAGGAGTGATGCAGAGAAACTAGTCCATGCATTTGTGACTTCGAGGGTGGACTACTGTAATTCCTTATTATCAGGAAGTCCACAAAATACAATCAAAAGCCTTCAGTTGATCCAAAATGCTGCAGAAAGAGTTCTGATGAGTGTTAAAAAGAGAGATCACATTTATCCTGTTTTTGCCTCTCTCCATTGGCTCCCTGTTAAATCCAGAATAGAGTTTAAGATCCTCTTCCTTACATGTAAAGCCCTTAATAATCAAGCTCCATCGTACATCAGCGATCTGATTGTTCCATATGTTCCTAACAGAGAACTTTGTTCTCAGAATGCAGGTCTACTGGTAGTTCCTAGGATTTCAAAAAGTAGAATAGGAGGCAGATCGTTTAGTTATCAGGCTCCTCTCCTGTGGAACCAGCTCCCAGTTTTAGTTCGTGAGGCAGATACTCTGTCTGTTTTTAAGACTAGGCTTAAAACCTTCTTTTTTGATAAAGCTTATAGTTACTTATATAGACACTAGACCTTATAATCCCTCTCCGATTTCTAACAGTAATGTATTAATTTACCAGAATAAAATGATTAGAGAATTGTACAAAGTTTGAATCATGAATCAGGACAGAAAAAGATTTACACCAGGTTTTAAGGATAGAAAGTGATGGACAAAGATAATGCCAGAGTCTTCGGAAGAGCGGGCCTTTATCTACTCCAGTTATATCACTTACCAATAATATTATCTCTCTAATACATAGATTCTGGAGAGGGTGCAGTACTATGAGCAAGGAGAGATGCATAAGCACTACAATACTTACCCACTTACCTCCTTCTTTCCTCCTGGATTTCCAGGCAGGGAGTAGAGGGAGATGGAGTGTTCAGCCCGATACGGCGAGGGGAGGATGCAGCCCGGTCCAGCAGCCCTCCTCAACTCCATCTCCCTCACACCGTACATTGCTAATAGACTTAAGAATTAGGAAAAAAAAAATCCTTTTTCAGACTCAACTGACCCTAACACACCTTCTACTTTTCTTTGTACTACTCTCCACATATATATTTTTCCTAACGTTAATGCGATTGTTAACCCAGTTTTCTCTCAGTGTTTTTCTCCCCATAGAAGCTCTGGTACCCTGCTCAGCTATAATGCCCCCTGCTGGATGGGGAGCGTTGGTCCAGATGATGCTCAAAGTCACCGAGCATCCTCCATGCTGTCTCTTTTCTGTCTTCTCAGACCCCCAGACGGTCGTGGCAGATGACCGCTTGTACTGAGCCAGGGTTCTGCCAGAGGTTTATTCCTGTTAAAGGGGAGTTTTTCCTCTCCACTGTCGCTACATGCTTGCTCAGTACGAGGGTTTGCTGAGGAATTACTTTGATTGGAGTCTGCATGATCCGGGCACAACCTCACGCCGATGGCTCAACGCAATCTGCTGGGATTCCTTACATAGAAAACTTAACTGATTGGAATGTTTGTATAATTGTTTTGAGATGACTTCTGTTGTGAACTGGCACTATATAAATAAAAGTGAATTGAAAAAAAGAAAGAAAAAAAAAAGTGAATATGAGCGGAGGACCTGTCCATCAGGCCAGGGGCGGAGCCATTTCTCTGCAGCCTGCACAGCTGCAGCTCACTGAAGCTCATCCAAGGCTGGATCTAGGGAGCCAAAGTCTCCTCCCCTTCCTTTCTTTTTACGGTGTCGTGTCTGGCAGTTTGCTACTCAGAATTGCTGTCTGAGTACCAAGTACAAGCCCAAAAGATGTACTTTCTCAAGCAGAGCATTACAGCTTTGCTATAGTACTCCACTTGATATATATGTGTGAGAAATCTTTATTTATGATTAATGTGGGTTTAATTGATGTTATGGATACGAAAATGAGAAAGCAAAAGAGAAGAAAGAAAGAAGATGAACAAGAGAAACAGGACAGGTAGGAGTGTGAACTGACACTACAAGATAGGGAGGGTAAACAAAGAACACAGGAAAAAATCCCAGTACTCCACCTCTGTTGGACAGCTGGGAGTTGGGGAAATAACCCCAAAAAGACAAGACAACAAACAATAAAACAGAACAGAACATTAACAAAACAGATCCAGTAATATGAACCAGGAACTACATGTTCACAACACACAAAAATGGTTTTATAAATACATCAACTATCTATTGATGTTAACCTCAGTCCAAAAAAAAATCTGTACACACTGATGTCCCAACACCTATGTGTGTGTGTGTGTGTGAGTGTGTGTGAGCATGCAGGTGTAAATAAGGTTTCCCCATGCAGGAGATTGATAGGTGGTGTAAGGAGCCTTCAATCTGTCCTAAGGTAACCTATGCAGACATGAAGGAAGTCAGGGATAAATAAGTCCAGAGTGCGCCAGAGTCCAGGAGCCACAGGCAGACTTACGCAGGGCCGACCTCACCCCCCAAGAAAGGAACACATGGAAGCCCCAGGAGAACACCCAGCAGCTATAATGCCAGGGCGGGCCCTGCTCCTGCTCAGGGCCCTGACTAGGGATCAGCCTGACAAGGGTTCCCCACCGCAAGTCACCAGGGACCTGCAGCCGGTCGACAGAAGGCGACATCGCCCTGAAACGTCCGCCACCCGACACACCGGCCTACCCAGAAACAGTCAGGCATGCACCAGTGCCGAGCAGGACGGCATTCTGTCCCCCAGCCCAGACACTGATAGCTACCAATGCACCAGCGGGCAGGGGCATCAGTCACCGGCAGGGAGTGACGGCGGGGAAAAAATGACCCTACTGGATGTGGTGCCTGGGATGCGCCAGGCAAGAGGGCAACTGAAGACCTTACTTCACAAGTAGACAGAAACACACTGACACAATCACACTTTCTCACTAACACACCAGGACACCCAATAAAGGATGCTGTATACTCATTCATACGCCCCAGGCATACTCTATACTCCCAGGTCTAGGCGTCAACGCTCCCAGTAGAGCAAGCAGTCCCTGCACCAGGGAGACAAACCCCCTGCCCACTAGGATGGGGACAAGCAGACCGCCAAAGCCCCCACCATGGCAAAAGCAGCCCACCAGCCCAGGTCCCCTAGCAGATGGCCTGATATACCTCCTGGACCCCAATCGGGCCTGTGAAGACCCCTAGCCTCTCTCCTCCCGTTTGAATGTGGTGTTGTTGCTTGTTGTTCTAATGTGCACTTAAATCCGAGGGGCGGGAGATGGGAATGCTGCCAGGCACCCCCATCTCTTGACACGTTGTATTCAGGGTTCACGACAGTCTCAAGATTATTCTACTAAAGATGGGAATTTATGTACAGCATGTTTCTGTCTTTGATCAAAGTAAGAAAAAATACAAAACATCTCTCTCTCTCTCCATTCTTAAATTTTCCAAATGATCCACAACAAAAAATTAACTCAGATTTGTTATTTGATGATAAAGAAAAAACATGTGTACTGAAGATGTGAAAGAGTATATGGGATACGAATACTTTTGCAAAGCACTGAAGGAATGCTGAGATGAGAAGTGAGCAAAGAAAAAAATCAATTAATAGTTGGTTACAATTAATAAGCTAGTGCATTTTAAATGTCAGTTAATAATAAATGTAACTAATTACATTTAGTTACTTTTTCACCTTTTATCAACCAATTTAAATTGGTAATAATGTCTGGAAGGAGGCAAATTATTTAATGAGCCTTAGTTCCATCCATACACACTTTTGGGAGAAGCTGGCGACCATTTCCTGGGCAACACAGAGACACACATAACAACGAACCATGGACAGACATACTAACACCTAAGGGCAAGTTGGACAGACCAATTAACCTAACAGTCACGATTTTTGACAGTGGGCGAAAGATGGAGGGGGAGAACTTTCAAACCCCCGGCGGAAAGACGCTAGCCAGGAGTTGAGACCAATACCTTCATGATGAAAGGGGATAAGTCAATAACTGTGTCATTGTGCAGCTCATTATTTTGATTAAATATTTTTGGCTGAAACAGAAAAAACAAAACAGAATTTAATTAAATTATTCAATACCATTTTTGTGTTCTTATCTTTATATAGTCTTTCTGAAGACATAAAAGTACTCCAGATATGTTTTTCTCTGCTGACTCATTAAGACAGAGTTAAAAATGTTTATAAAAACATTTTACTGTTAAAGTTTTCATTTACAATATAGCCCGTCTCTCTTTTTTGAGTATCCATATACTAAACACTGGATATCTGATTAGTTTTACAGTTTAAAAATATTCTGTATTACAAGTTTTTTTTCTTCTGCAATATTTCCTCATTTGTACATGTTTACCAGTCTACTACATTTTCTTCACAGTCAACCACACAGATTGCTGGAAACAATACAGAAGAGTGTTTGTGTAGTTCCATACTGTAAACCAAAGAGAGGGGATTGTAACTAGGGAGGAACTAGGTTGAGCTATTTCTGGAGAGTATGCGGCCCTGGTTCAGGGGCCGACAGTTTAACGTGCCAGTGCAAGGGTGAGTCATGATCCCCACAGTAAAGAGCAGATGCTGGCTCTCATTAACAACATTTGTGCTGATCTTCAGCGAGAATGAGTGCATACTGACACACAAAGGCACACACAGGCAACATGACAGAGCTGTGCTGCACAGCTTCATTTCAATTGAAATTAATCGTATTTAGCTTTGCGGCTAAATAAGATAATGACAAAACACCATTGAAAAAGCCCTCAGCCCTGATGTTTTGTGGCTGACTTAAGGGTTAACCAGGAGAAACTGGGTTAGCAGGCCACAGTAGTCTTCGTCCAAGCGAGCAGAAGACAGGAACTACAAGTCTACAGCAGCTCCCCTCCAGATGTCAGAGAGTTCACTGGAAGCTGCTTAAAGCCCTTTGTGGAGCATATTATTGTGACTACAGTAAGAGACAGAAGACAAATTAATAAATGTCATTAAAATATTTTCATAAAAACAATTTAAAAAAGGCAATAAAAGGCAAATTTCAAAAAGTGAGTTGACAAGGAATTATTACATAATTTAATGTTTTTAGGAAAACTGCTTGAATAATTTTTTCAGTCCTAATCGAACAAAGAGCTTTTGTGTGCCTCAGGTTTTCAGCTCAATGGTTCCAGAGCTGAGGAGCATACATCTAAAAAAATCTGAATGTCAGAAAAATTCCAGAAAATTAAACACATATATTATATAGATGGCTAGTGAAACATTTTAAGGCTATATTTATTGTCATTTTCGGGATTGACTTAAAGTTAATGAAAAACCAAAATTCAGTATCTCAGAAAATTAGAGTATTACATAAGATAAAAAAAGAATGTTTTCAACAGCTTCTGAAAAGAATGTTTACTTCTATGCACTCAATAATTGTTTGGGGCTTCCTTCACATGAATTACTGCATTAATGCACAGTGGTATGGAAGAGATCAGCCTGAGGCTTTGTTTTAAGGTGTAAGAGAAACCCAGGTTGGTTTGATGGCGACCTTCGGGTTATCTTCATCATTGGTTCTGGTGTCTGTCGTCTTCCTCTTGACAATAAACCATATATTCTCTTTGGGGTTAAAGGTCAGGCCAGTTAGTTGTCCAATCAAGTACCACTTTGGTCATTTAACCAGCTTTTGGTTACGGCAGTGTGGGCCAGCTGGGAAATTAATTCAGCATCTCCATAAAGTTTTTCAGCAGACGGCAATATGATGTTCGTGGTAGGTCTTGAAAAACATAGCTCCCCAAAAAATGTTTTGCTTGATAATCCTCTCATACCACACCATTTCCTTCCACTTAACCTTCCCAGAACATGCTATGACGTTTTCACGCAAACATTTTCTCAGACACTGGATTTGGGGTTTTCATAACCTGTGAACCGATAATCTAATTTACAAAAATGATGGTTTGAATTATTTCCCTCCATTTGTGACAAAGATATGTAATTTATGGGTTACATTTTGTAAACTAAGAGATAAAGAATATTGAACTGTATCATGATTATTTTCTCAGCATACTTGTAAAGGCTGCCCTAGCTTGTTTAGTTCTAGTCCTGTTGTCACAGGATAATTCATTAAGGAAGGGACTAGATGGTACAAGTAACCCTTAGACAAATGTAGGTCCTTGGCAATTTAGTGCTTTATAAAGCAGGATTAAATATTTCAGCAGTGGCTGTGTGGTAGTTCTCAGAGGCCATCCGTGGACCAGGAACACCATCGTGTTTTTGGCTAGAGGAATTAGATCAATATTCGTTGTGGTATGGGAGATCATAGACATTTTGTAACTAAAGAAGAATTTCATGACAGCTGCTGATAAAGCAACCAGCTGAACAATAGCAACATGCAGAGTGTAGAATGCTTTGACACATATTCAGTGAGGGATGGATTAGAGCTGCATCAAACAACTACACCACCGCTTCTTCCTGCCAATGTTCATAGCCCAGATGGCGAAGTTGAGTTTTTACAGCTTGATGATCACATGCAGCATCTACCATCACTACCAGAGGTAGATATCTGTGCTCTGACTAAAGCAAGAGCTCTTAATCTAGCTGGAACACTAGGCGCTTGGCAGCTGACATTCTTCTGTGCAGGCTACATGCCAGCATGAATCCTATAGTAAATCTGGTACTATCTTGAATTTTTAAACAACAACCTCAAATAGTACTCTTGTGAAAAGTGCCACCAGTTACTGAGCAGAACAGCAGTTGGTTGCACCAGAGTTGCCATGGTTGTCTTGTCAACCAGTCTGGACAATTTACTGCATTTTACAGTTAATTCTTGAAATGTATGAAATGACAAATGAGTTACTAGCTTACTTAAAACTTCTTTTTTCATACACATGGTTATATATTTTGATGGTGTTGGTCAAAACACTGGAAAGAGTATGAGCGATTGTATTTAAAGTGATCTATGATAACTGATTTGACATACCTTGTTGAGTAAAGGTGGTCCAAGAAGGGAGTCTTGTGGTCCTTGACAAGGGATCCTTCCTCTATTATATTTATACATGTAAGCAATATCTGCATGCAGATTTATCATTCAATTATTTCTGCTCAGGGAAGGAGGGGCTGCATTTGTAAATTTCATTACACCATTCTTATTATTGTAGATACTTTAAAGACTAGTTTTAACTTTTCATGTGTACTATAACAGAAACTATGATATATAATTTTGTTTACTGTTTTTATAGTTTATTCTCCAATCATAACGTATTATTATCATATATGACATGTTATTTGCTGAGCTTTAAGAACATGAAATAAGTAGACAGACAGACAGACAGACATGCAGACAGGTAGACAGACAGACAGACAGACAGAGCTCTTAAAAGATTTTTAAATCGCCTCTTCTCACAATTTGTGTAGTTCTAACAAATAGCCCCATCTAGTGGAAAGTCAGTTGGATGTACTGTATAGTGCTATAAAACAGTGGGGTCTGATGATGTAAACCTATCTGACAAGGTCAGGAAGCTCTGACCTTTTCCCATCAAGATCATGAAGGTCCTCAAAGCAGTAGCAGATCTAGGATTTTTCTGAGTATGAGGCCATCAAGGGACCACAATATTTAAAAAGGGGCCAAGTATTAATTAAATTAAATTCAGTTTATTTATATAACGCCGTTTCACAACAGATGTAATCTCAAGGCACTTTACAAGAAGAGTTATTACAATACAATGTTTAATGTAGAAATTAGAGAACCACACAAGATTGCGTCATGTAATTCTCAGCAATCCCTCACACTGAGCAAGCATGAAAAGACAGTGGAAAGGAAAAACTCCCTTTTAACAGGAAGAAACCTCCGGCAGAACCAGGCTCAGCACAAGCGGTCATGTGCCGAGACCGTCTGGGGTTTGGAGAATACAGAACAGAGATACACAACAGAGACACAGAAAGAGCAACAGAACTGATGCAGAAGTTTGTTGCAGGACGTGGAGAACTTTCCGTCACTGCAATGCCATCTTAGTCAGGGTCGTCAAGACGGGCGGGTCATGAGCACCTACTGTAGGAAGAGACTAAGAGAAAACAGGTTAGCGCTTGACCTGACAGCACATCATGTAGTTGGGGAGAAGTAGGAGAGAAAGTAGGAACAGACCCTAATAATGTCCTCCAACAGCCTAGCCCTAAAGCAGCATAGCTACTAACATTAACCTGTCTCCTAGCTACTAGGAGACCTAGCTACTAAGACTTTCTACCTGGCTTACATTAACCAATCTACCTTGCTTTTGACACACTACCTGGCTACTAACATTAACCTATCTCTTCCTATCTACCTGTCTAACCTGTCTCTAACTACCTATTGACATATTTCTAACTGTAAGCTTTGTCAAAGAGGAAGGTTTTAAGCCTGGTTTTAAAGATATACAAATTGTCTGCTTCACCAACCAACCCTGGGAGCTGGTTCCATAGGAGGGGAGCCTGATAGCTGAAAGATCTTCCACCCATTCTACTTTTAGAAATCCTAGGAACTACCAGTAAACCTGCAGTCTGAGAGCGAAGGGCTCTGTTAGGAACATATGGAACAATCAGGTCTCTTATGTATGATGGAGATAGATTATTAAGAGCTTTATATGTCAGAAGGAGGATCTTGAATTCTATTCCAGATTTCACTGGGAGCCAGTGAAAAGAAGCTAAAACATTTTTATTAGTCCAACATCTTTACACACAATTACCAGTTTTGGTAAGGCAGATATATTTTACCACCCACCTCATCTTGAAACAATTTAATATAAATTTGCATGCATTTTTAGTGCATCAAAATACAAAATGCAAAACACACTAAAACACAAACAGCATTTAAATAAATTTCAGCATTTTATAATTTTCTTTTAAAAGTCACAAATATTTTTAATTCTTAAAGTGACAGCGTGTAGTTTCCTGACGATAGGGGTGGTAAATGCCTAAATCATTGCAAGCAAGCAGTATTTTTGTGTTCGAGTGACAACAGATGGATGGCCATACAGGCCAAAAAGCGCAACTGTCTACTCCGACAAGGCAGATAGTTCAATCTCCAGAGAAATATATGCAGCAAAAGACAAGCACATCAGTCTCTCTTACATCACAGGCAGCTAGTGAAGAAGTAAATGTGTAAAACAACTATGCGTGTAAAAGGCGAACGTTTTCTGCATTTGTAGGTTAGTGATTTATATTTTTGTAGATGAATAAACAGTAATGTTAGATGGAATGACCTCAATGGAACAATTTACACGTTTCAGTGTAGTTTCACAAAACTCTCCATCACATTGCACTGTCCCCACCTGCCTGAAGACATCCACCGTAGTTCCAGTCCCCAAACAGACTTCAATGACGTCTATTAATGACTACAGGCCAATAGCACTGACACCTGTAATCATGAAGGGTTTTGATAGACTGGTTCTACAGCACATCAAAGCTGCCCTGCCACCCACTCTGGATCCTTACCAATTTGCATATCAAGCCAATAGGTCAACAGACGACGCCATCTCCATGACCCTCCACTCTGTTCTGCACCACCTGGAGCAGCGGGGGACTTATGCACGACTAATGTTTGTGGACTACAGCTCTGCTTTTAATACCATCCTCACCAGCAGACTGTTCTCCAAGATGACCAACCTGGGTATACAACACAACCTCTGCCTTTGGATTAAGGACTTTTTGAACAACGGACCACAGGTGGTCAGAATTGGCATGCATCTTTCATCTACTCTGACACGCAGCACAGGGCCTCACAAGGCTGCGTCCTGAGCCCTTTTCTTTACTCTCTGTACACACATGACTGCACTCCATCCTTCACTACAAACACCATAGTGAAACTCGCAGATGACACAACTGTGGTGGGACTGATCACCAATGGGGATGAGTCTGCTTAGAGAGGAGGTCCAAATGCTGGCAGGATGGTGCTCAGAGAACAACTTAAACCTCAACATCAAAAAGACAAAAGAACATCATCATTGACTACAGGAAGCAACAGGACACACACACCACTATACATCAATGGGGAGAGGGTGGAGTGGATATCTAGTTTAAAGTTCTTGGGCATTCAAATTTCAAATAACTTAACATGGACAGCAAACACCACAGAAATAGTAAAGAAAGCACAGCAGTGGCTAAACCTTCTCCGCACACTCAGGAAAGCCAACCTCTCACAACAACACCTGAGGTCCTTTTATTGTTGCTCCATTGAGTGTGTGCTCACTTATGGCATCCTGTCGCGGTATGGCAGCAGTTCTGCTGCAGACAGGAAGTCACTGAAGATGATTATAAAAACCGCCCAAAACGTCATCGGCCAACAGCTACCTACCACGGACACCATCTTCAACTCCCGCTTCTGAAGGACTTATTTCACCCTGCAAATTATCTATTTGAACTTCTGCCCTCAGGGATACGCTACAGGTCCACCAGAACTCACACCACAAGATTAATGAACAGTTTTTATCCCAAACTTATCACCATACTCAACTTTCACCTGAAAACAACCTCTCTGTAATATGTTTGCATTAATCAAAAACATACCTCATGCACTACTCTGAATTTCATTATTAGCACTCTATGGCACTAAGTGGCTGTTTGATTGTATTGATTGAATGACTGAGAATTTACTATTTTATTGCCTTTCTTTAATTTATTACCCATCTTTTAATTGCTATTTATTATGCTACCTTTTTAATATATCCTATACTTGAGTGCACAGTAATTTCGTTGTATTACATTGCAATGACAATAAACTCTATTCTTTTCTATTCTATTCTAAAAAATAAACAAAAAATATTACAGTGAAAGTTGTTACCTGTCCAGCAGAAAGCATGCGATGTCTGCTCTCTGTTTTTCCCATTAAAAGAATGCAATGCTGATGTTTACTCTAGTTTTCTGGCAGTGTTGATCGTCTCTGTGGGCTTCTGCCTCTGACGCGAAGCCCACAGAGCCCACGCGTCTGTCATGAACGCTCGGACACAAAAGCTGATTCCTTTACCTGACCTCTTTCCGAACTAGTTGGTCAGTCGGTCAGGTTTGGAGAAAGTTTTTTTTTTTTTAAACATTCAATAGATATATGCAAAAAAAGACAGATCAGACATTTCATATATAAAGGTAAATTTCTATTCGGCCAATTAGCACCACCAGTGTTTGGACTTGGAATTGTACCCACCTATGGACAGATCAGTGACAGGAAAGGGGCACCTCAGGGGGCCAACCATATTTCAGCAGGGGCCAGTGCCCCTGTGGCCCCAACCATGGAACTGCCCCTGCCTCAACGGGGCAGTTCTGGGAAAAGGTATTGATGAACTACCCATTAATAACCTGTTAAAATATTTGCTGCATGACAATTTACTGAACATCTTTTCACAATGATCTAATATCTTGAAGGTTCTAACTAAGTGGCCCTCTAGACCAGGGGTCACCAACATTTTTGATAGTGAGAGCTTCTTAAAAGGGTGCTGAGTAATATGAAGGGCTACTTGTACATTACACAGTTGTATGGTTTATCTTTAGTGATATGATAATAATTCTCTGCTGATACGCTGTGTCTGACCACATGTTAATTGGTCACAAATGATGATTTAACACCGGAAACAGAGAAATGTGACATGCAAAACTTTATTACTATTTATCGCAGTGCTTTTCAATTTTTGGCTATTTTTTGAACATGTCCAGAGGGCACCTTATGCTGTCCCTCAGAGCAACTTGGTGCCCACGGGAATATGGCAATTAAAGCCACTTCTAGATTTTAAGAGCTGCAGAATGGTGCTCACTAATTATAAGGATTTGATTGCTGTAATGCTCTAATGTCAATAAAGATTTCTACGAAATACATAAATAATTTCACAGATTACGTAACCCATCAAATTAGACACTCCTTTTAAATTGTTAGAATAACTTTGCAGAGAACTGTCCAATGTCTTATCAGAAATAAACTCAAGGTGTTATGAAATTAATTTATAACAATCTATGAAGACTTAACTGTATATAGTTTATTACACTGCCAGAAGTTTGGTAGGTACAAGATTGTAGAAGAAAATCCATTACATTTGTGTTGTGAGGTAAAGAGATAAATAACAGTCTGATCGCTAGGTGGTGATACAAGATTAAAAATGTTTTCCCATATCTGGGTTTCTTTTTATTGCTGTTGTTGAAATGCTGAATTGTAAAAAATGTCTGAAGTTGTTACCTCTGGATGACTTACTGACAAGCCTTTAAACAGGAAGTAAAAAAACTACAGATGACAAGCAGCCTATCAAAGCATACAAGCCAGTGGGAAAACACGGGAAGGTTATGTGGGTATTTTCCCATCATTAATCCGTCAAACATTTTCCTGCTCACTAGCAGGATTTCTGTTTTGAAATCTGGAAATGAGCAAATTTGCAACACCAGCAGGATTTTATGAAGTGTCAGGTCTGTAACCTCCAGCCTAAAATAAAGACCATTAGATCAGCTGGAAAAACAATTTATTGTGTAACAAAATAAATAGCGCATCCAAACACTGACATGTTTCCAACAAATACAACCAGTAACTTTGTAGAGAATGCAATTCAGATGTTTTACCATGTTGGTTAACTTTTTCCAAGTCAGGGGAAACAACTAACCTGGACCAGGGTCATCTGGTTAAAAATAATATGGACTAATACAAAGACAAGTCCAGCAATATGTATGTACAGGAGTGACTGAGGTTTTTAAGTCACTGAGTTCACTGGTGCCATATCATAAGTAAAAAAATGGCTCCAGGTCAATAAAATGAGTCCAGTTCACTTCAGAGCCATGAAGAAAAGCTGCATGTCCTTTAGCTTCTTCCAGTCTGAATGAAGCACCCAAATGATGAGTCAGCAATTCTCAGGAGTCTCCAGTCATGATGGTGAGGAACTCCTCCTGATTAACTGAACAGGAACACAAATAAAGTCAGGTATTCGATTTTCTTCTGGCTTCTATTTTTAAAGTTAAAAAAACTCTAATCTCACGTACTCTCTCCATCTCCATCCGTGTCGAACTCATCGATCATGCTGCGCAGCTCCTCGTCGCTGATGTTTTCACCCAGTTCTCGAGCGACTCGTCTCAGGTTCCTCAAGCTGATCTTCCCTGACTCGTCGTCGTCAAACAGTTTGAAAGCCTTCATGATCTCCTCCTTTGGGTCGCGCTCCAGGATGCGATCCGTCACTGTGGGCAGTTTCAGAACCCGTTTATATGAGTTACGGAAGCCCCTTCGTGTAAGGGTCATCACTCCTGTCACCTTACCAACTTCACTGAAGTCCTCAAAAGTAATTTTGCCGTTGCCCTCCCTGTCGTAGTCCTTCAGGATCTTCAGAACATCCACTTTCTTCACTTCAAACCCGAGGGCTCGCATCGCCACCTGGTGGGAATTTTAAGTTACAACGATTAGGGATTTTGATCATCAGATCAGCCAACCGTGTGTGTGTTAAGACCAACATGAATATATTGCAGTCAGTGCCAGTAACTTTATGTCCAGATAAACAATGTATTAAACATGTATTAATAACAGAACTATTACACAAGTAAAACAAAAATTGCAGTAAAAAAACAACAACAAAAAAACAAAATCAATGCAGTTTTTGTTATCCAATCATTTTTTTACATTTCAGATTAGTTCAGTAAAAAATCAATAAAAAAAACACCAACAAAAAACAAACAACTGAATACAGTGATGATAATATAAACTAGGGCTGGGCAAATTTGCCTCAAATATATAATGTGATATAATCTACAGCATGTGCAAAGATGACATTTAATGTTGTATATTCCTTTTTTTTCTTTAGATATCATAGACATAAAAAAGATGAAGATATTTAAAATAAAAAAAGTTAAATATTAGAAAATAAAGTTCAAAATTGTTTGCTTTCCTGGTTACATTTAATATTAATATTGAATTTAAAATCGGAATATATTTTAATTAAAACCAATTCGAGTTCAACAGGTTACTTTTCCATTGAAAAACAAAGAACTTTACACTTTCAATATCAAGTGTGAAGACAAACGCTGAACATCAGTATTCTTGCGTACAAAGCAAAGTATGTAGGCACAGCCTGATGACATCATCAAACTCCGTAACAGCGGTAGGGCACTATAGTCAAAATCTCTAACTTTGGCTAACTTTATATAAATTATTCCTTATACCTTTTATATTGCCAATAATATCAACTATCCCATATTTACAAAACATCCTGTTTGGACATAGATTTGGACATAAAAAACAGGTAAGTTTCGTAGAACTAGGAACAATTTTTCGTTGGCAAGCAGACTTTGAATGCATGGCTAGAATTGCTGGAATTCAACATATTGTCCAGCTGCCTTTCAGGTAAATGCCAAAATAATGTTACTCCCAAAATTCATGATACAGAATGGAATACACGGTATCGTTAATATAAGCTAATGCTACAGGATTAAAAATAAAGACAGCTTCTTCTTAGGTACTGTATTTTTTGCAGTTCTCATAGTAGTCAGCACAGCAATTATTCTACCTTCATCTTAAACCTAGTTTATACTTCTCCATCTGTTTAGGTGTGGAGATGCGCAACACCATTATCAGTCAATGCGAGGTCTCTCCGTCACGCAAGCACGGATGGAGTATAGCTACATTTTTAAATTATTCATCTAAAGCAACGGAAAGCACACGTCTGTGATTGGTCAGTTTACCCCAGATCATTTCACAAGAACCGGGCTCTTTAGTCGATGTAATTGGGAAACAAAAGCTTTTGGGCACTAGATGCTTTATACTGCAAGGACAGTTTTATGGTCTTTTGATTATTTTGAACACCTTGAGGTTTAGATGCCAAAAAGAAGACCACATGCGTTTTTAGAGAATTCAGTGAGCTGCACTTCTAAAAAAGCTCTCCAGTCCAATCAAAACCTTGCTCTCTGTCAATCATTGCTCATTGAGGGGAAATGCCTTCACAAGGAGAAGTAAACTTTTGTTGACCAGACACATCACTGCAATGGTAGACAGAGCCGTCAGAAAAGCTCTGCCCCCCTGCTGTCCTGGTAGGGAATTGCTTTGCAACATTAAAAGACCAACAGAGAAGTATAAAAGGAAAATGTCTCCATCAATGTTTGTGTGCAAACTTACTGACAGAAGTAAAAAACTAGGCTTTATCCTACCGCTAACCATCCTTCCACACCCTTTGCCCAATTTGCCTACTAGCCCATCCATCCATTGTCTACATTGCTTATAGAGGGCCGTGGGAGGGCTGTTGTCCATTTCCAGCGCTCATCAGGCAAGAGGCAGTGTACACCCTGGACAGGTTGCCAGTCCATTCCATGCATCTACTATCACACCCTCTGCAATTGTTCAAACAAAGTAGCGCTGGGGGGTCAACATTTAGCGTTACTCTAGCCCCTTTCAGACATGCTATGAAAAACTCTAATAATCCAGACTTCGTATGTTTCCCTGTTGAGTCTAAAAGCACATTCCGGACTTTGTCCGAATAACCTTTACCTTTAATTTTGCAGCTGAAGACCTAATAAAAAGAGCACACTTTTCAAGGTAGGGTGTTTGTTTTCAGAATGTCAGGAAATGTTCCGGGAAAGCTGGAGGGATGTGGGGGCAGGGAAAGCTGTGAGCCCACACAGTGACGACATGTATACAGATACAGTGGTCCCTCGTTTATTGGAGGGTTATAAATAATCCTAGAGACACACATAATATTTAGTATTATTCCTATTGCTGGGTAAGGTTCTAAAAATAACATTGGACAGGCGAAATCCATGAAGTAGCCATCTTTATTTTTTACAATTATATATGTTTTAAAGCTTTACAACCCCTCGCCACACACTTTAAACAGTTTTCTTAGACATACATTAAGATTTACTTACTAGTTTAAATACTCTCAAAGCTCAAACTTTCCTAGATTTTTAAACATAAAGGCACTAATGTGACGCGGCTTCTTTGTCTGCGCCCGCTCTGGTGCGTCTTTGTCCGCTGAATGCCTCCAAGTGAGGAAAAAACTTATGGGTGGTGCTGTTCTTTTCTTCTGGACAAGAAGATTCTTATGGCATGATACATTTGGCAAGTGCAGGAGACACGACACGGAGGAGATTGACATTTTCCTCCAATCAAGACGCAGAACACAATGCGCGTTGGTACGGTGTAAAGAAAGCGCATTTCTTATTGTCTGAAAGCAGCCAAAAGGCAATGTTCCGGTAAAAAGCGGTGTATTAGAAAAGATAACTCTGGTTAGAGAGCAGATGGAATTGTCCGAGAATTTTCCGGAACGTCTATCTGAAAACGGCTTCTGTAGCGCTGTTCTTGTGCAGTCAGTGCTGTATGTACAAGAAAGCGTGTGCATCTCTAGTGGTTTTTGCTTCATATGTCACCAAATCAAACTAGCTCTTCAATCTTTTCTTACCTTTACAGTTCATAGCCTTCCTTACCATGGCCATGTGTTTGAGACTGAACTAGGGTGCAGCTTTAGAATATGCAGGAGCTGTAAAATAATAGCTTCCAGGAGCTTTGTGATTGATTCCTCTCAAATCCTTGGTAGCTCACTGCCGTCATTATTTCCCTCAACATGTTTCTTGCGACCTTGTTAATTATTTGCAGCAAAACGTTTCATGAATCTGTGATAATGCCCAAAAATCTTACCAATTTCAAGAGTGCTGCATTACTCTAACAGACTTTCGGTCATTTATAACTTGTTGGAATCAATTAAAACTCTTTTTCTGATCAATTTTACCTAAATAAAGAAGCAGCCTAACACTTAAGCACATCTTGACATAGATTGTTGACCTCCTAAGGCCACACCCACCCTCATTACACAAGTGTGCATCACCTGCTTTGTCTAAATCCATAAAGCAATCAAGTCTATCCAGCTTGGAGTAAAAAAAATACAAAACTAAAAATTATGAGCTGGTCCAAGTAATCACCCTACTAATAATTGTGAATGCAGTGTAGAGCAAATGTTAAGGCTGTAATCCCATATACACCTTTTTTCCCTTAAAATATATCATATTTATGAACATCGTCACCTACTGTTGGCTCTTAATCTGTCTTCCTAAAACACTTTTTGCCCACTCACCTTCAGCTCATGGTAGTCTATCTCTTTATCTTTATCAGTGTCAAATAAATCAAACGCTTCTTTGATTTCATGCTTCTGATCTTCTGTGAGCTCTCTCCTCTTCTTGCGCTTGGTTTTATCCACTGCCAGCTCAGTTCTATTAAAAAAACACATTCAACAAATGAAAGATCACTCATGCAAATGCACCACAGAAAATTGTTAAAGTGCATCAGAGCTTTATTAGAAATAATGACTGTGCAGTCTGCATGTACAAGTTTGGAAAGTACAGATAATCCCACAAGATAAATAAGAGGTTATTATTTCTTATTTGTATTAGTGTTACATGTTTTATTGCCATTTTTAATAACAGCTAGCTGTTCAAGCAATTTTTATGACTGTGAAAAAATTTAGGCGAATTTGCTCACATAATAAAATCCTTTCTTTGCTCCAACCACATTTTGTCCTTCCACTCAACCTTCACTGAATATGTTTGGACACAGCACTCTCTGAACAGTAAACCTCTTTAACAAGGACCTTTTGTAAGGTGGTGGGGGGGGTAACTGACTGCGTCCTGGGAATTGACCACATCAGGGGTCTTCTACCTGATTATGTAGGCAGGTGGTTCCCAACCTGGAGTCCTCACAATTCTGTCTCTGTTGAGGTTACCATAATTATATTTGTAAATATTGCATTTATAACATCAAAAACAAATTTGCCTATAGCGTTCCTGTTTATTTTTGCTGATACAAGTTTAAAATGTATCACTTCTAATGCTGGTAGGGGTCCTGGCTTCTTTTAAGGGGGGGTCCTCAAGCAAAAGAGGTTAGGAGCCACTGATGTAGGCCATACCACGGACATGACTATTTTTATGTAACATTCTAACTGAAATGAACATCAGACTGTTATTGGCTCTAATCAGAGATCACCCAAGTGTAAAGAATCTAATCTGACAATTTGAGATTATTTCTCAGCTCCAGTTGTGCACAAGGGTTCTGTTTTAGTTATGTTTTCAGTTAAAGAAACCCGTTTAATTTCCAAAACCTATTTCAATATCGGTTTAGATTGTATTCGTCTAAAAGCGTCTGATTCTAGAATACTGGTGTTATGTACGTCTGTTGAATAAACCAGTCCAAGCTGCAGCAGCGGATCCCCCGGGAACACAAACCTCGGCAGTGAGTGATGATGGAAGCCAAATATGCTAACTGCTAATCGGTTGGAGCAGGCAAGCCTATAAGCATCAGGTTGACTCTACCCTGACAGAGAGTAGGTATAAGGGCGGCAATGGCTTACCTTAAAGACAGACTCATTCCGGAATTAATTCAAAAGGTCTTAAAAAGCAACGATACAGTCTAAACCCGCAGTTAACACTGCTCCAATAAACATAACAGTAAATCCTTTAATCCGCGTTTACGTTCGAGAAATCGTATTGGTCACTGGTTGCTAGGCAGTGGTTGTGCTTTGTCTTTCTTCTTCTTCTTGGAAATGTATTTCAAGTAGCATTACCCCCCTCTTCTGGACAAGTCGTTCACTACAATTTAAATAGAATAGAAAATAATAGAATAGAATAGAATAGAATAGAATAGAATAATCCTTTATTGTCCCACAAGGGGAGATTTGGTCGTAACAGCAACACATAGACAAACAGAAAAGGACACAGAAAAGAAACACAGTTTTTACAGATTAAAAAATATTTACATAATGTACAATAGCATGTACAATGACAAAAACAGGCTACTGTACAGTTATTGAGGCTAAGTACAGATAAGTGGTAAACCCAGGTTATAGTGTGCAAACAGAGCAGGATACTGAAAGATGTTTAAATAATTAGAATATTTAAATTATTTAGAAAAGTTAGAAAAGTACAGATTGTGCATTATACTGTGCATTAAAAAGTAAACATGTAAGTTGGTATATATAGTCTGTGAAAAATGATGTGCAAGTTAAAGCAGTAGGTGTTTTTGTGTGTTTTTTTTTTTTTTTGTGGTTAATTTGTGCAATTTAGAGTGCTAATGTAAACATCTATGTTTGTTGGGAGCAGTTTTGATTGTACAGTAGCAGGGAGGGTCTGCTCCTTCATGCATCTAGGATGCAGCAGTCTGTCACTGAAGGAGCTGTGCAGTTCAGCAACATTTACATGCATGGGGTAGGAGACTCCATCAGTAATGTTGTTTTGTCCTTCTGTCTTCCACCCCCTGAATCGGATCCAGGGTGGCCTTCCTGATGAGTTTATCCAAGTTTCTCTTCTCAGCTGTCGTCATAAACTGATGCTCCAACATACAACACTGCTACCACCGTATCATAGAAGGACTTCAACAACAGTCCATGGACTCTAAAGATCTCAGCCACCTCACCTATAAGAGTCCACTATCTCAATGTCCACTCCCTGGATGTTCAACGGTGTCCGTTTGGTGGGTCTGGGAACATACACACACACACACACACACACACACACACACACACACATATATATATATATATATATATACCAGAAGTTTTTTGTTCCACCAGTGTCGCACCTGACACCAAGCATTAATAATTACAAATAAATCAATTTACATTAATAAAATTTTACATTTTAAAGATTTGAGACGTTCTTCTCAAATCTTTGAGAGGAGGCCCAGGGGAATACCAGGAGACGCCGGAGGGACTATTTCTCTCGGCAGGCCTGGGAACTCCTCGGGAGGAATCCCGAGGAGCTGGCCCAAGTAACTTGGGAGAGGGAAGTCTGGGGCTGAATCCGAATAACCCTACTACACCTACTACGTAGCAGGCCAATATTGATAAATATTTTACATCCTCTATTAAATCATGTTCTGAAACATTTAATCTGTCAGCTATTTTCTGTCATCTGTTATAATCTGATTTTAATAATTCACAACAGACAGATAATCTTGCCCTATCCAACAAGGTAATATGATTTATTAACATAAATTTTGAAGTTTATAGTTTACAGAAGTGCTTCTTAGCACTCAGTGTCACTCTAAACGGTCCGTCAGGAACCTTACATTATAACACAATGCAGCCTGACAAGCTTTTATATGCAGCTGGTGTTCCCCATATTGGTTATGATATAATCGTGATGCTCATAGGCTCCATTAATAAGTCTTTCTCAGATTAGAAGAAGAATGCAGATTTTTCCTTTCCTTCTATTCTAATTTATCTAGCATCGACTGACAGCGTCTGCCTGTTGATGCACATGAGCCTGACTTGTTAAGCGTCGCTTGAATCAGGGCAGATTGAATTCACCTGAGCATCGTTGGTGGAACGAATAAGGCGGAATGAACTGTTAGGCAAATTCAAGCGAGGATATTTCAAGTAAGCCTTGATTTGTTGAGCTCACTTTGTGGAATACCCCCCAGGTGTGATGCGATGGGACAGATGCACACAGTTTTTGTTCCGTGTTTTATTAGGTGAGTGATCGTGCAGTATATTAGAAAGTGGTAATAAAACAATTTGAAATGATGACCTATATGAAAGTACTGTTCATAACTTTTATGGAAAGCATTTCTAGGCGTAGCCAGGGTGTTGAGGGGATCTGTTTAATTGGCCTCAGGAACGGGTCTCTGCTTTTCGCAGATGATGTGGTCCTGTTGGCTTCATCGGAAAGCAATCTACGACTTTTGCTGGAGCGGTTCGCAGCCGAGTGTGAAGCGTCTGGGAAGAGGATCAGAACTTCCAATTCTGAGACTATGGTCTTGAGCCGGAAAAGGGTAGAGTGCCTTCTCCGGGTCGGGTATGGGGTCCTTGCTCAAGTGAAGGACTTCAAGTATCTGGGGGTCTTGTTCATGAATGAGGGAAAAATGGAGCAGGAGATTGATAGGCGGATTGGTAAAGCTTGGTTTATGCTTGACGCATCCGCGTGGGCCGCACGGCTCTACACACAACAGTGATTACTACTTGTACTATGGTGTAGTGTTGTATGCATGCTGTAGAGCCCTACGCCGCCCCCTACAGTCTTCAAGAATATTGATTCTCAGCAAGGACAAGTCGCAAAAAGTATAAACACTGCTAGAAGGCATCTCGGCCGGGTCCATACGTCTCATTTCCACGCGGAATGTACATGCCTCAAGCATAAACCAAGCTTTTGACGTCTGCAGATACATCTGCTGTACCGGTCTGTCATGGTGAAGAGAGAGCTAAGTCGAACGGCAAACCTCTTAATTTTCTTGGTCGATCTACGTTCCTAGCCTCATCTATGGTCATGAACTCTTGGTGGTGACCGAAAGAAGCAGATCACTTGAACACCTCACCTCCCTGGTGAGGTGTTCCAGACACGAGGAGGCCCAGGGGAATATCAGGAGACGCTGGAGGGACTATTTCTCTCTGCAGGCCTGGGAACTCCTCGGGAGGAATCCCGAGGAGCTGGCCCAAGTAACTGGGGAGAGGGAAGTCTGGGGCTGAATCCGGATAACCCTACTACACCTACTACGTAGCAGGCGCAAATAAGTAAACGAGCAATGTAGTAAATCCAAATCTCTAGTATGGATTGGCAAAGTAGGCATAACGTTCCCAGATGTGTGCTACCGCCACAGTAAAATCTGCTGTATGCTATGCTATGGAGCGGAAGCCCCAAAATCGAAGAAGAGTGACGTTGGCTATTACGTAACGTAACGTAAACATCCCGGTAAAATGGTGGAGCAGTACATCTGATTTCATGCATAGTACTACCCACTCGTTTGCTACGCAGTATTTACTGGATCAACGGGCAAGAAGTAGCTACTAGTAGTATATGGTACATACTATAGAATTCGGATGCAGGGTGGGACTCTTTGCTTAAGCTGTAGCCCCTCAACCCGACCCCAGGATAAGCGGATGAAAACTGATGGATGGATGGATGAAAGTAGTGCATGGACTTCAGTTACAACAAGCTTAATAAAAGGTTATTTTATTATAAGAACATTGACATTAAGAGCACTTTGTTTACACATGTTCAAAACACCTGTCCACTGGTTGAGCTTCAAATGGAGAAGTTTAGCCCCATAAACTCAGTACTCTGAGAAATGAAAGTGTATCATGTCGAATGTTTTTCATGTTACTGGGTAACCCTCTGACCAACATGCAGAATCAGACGCAGAAGACTGCATAAAGGTATGAATGAATTTATTGACAACAAATCGGTAAAAAAGGGATAATGGACTCTGGTCTCTGGATTTGGCAGTCTGGGGAGGAGAGAGAGTTATCATGGGCTGAACTTATATTGTGGAGTGTTTTGTTTTAGTGTGTTTTGAAACGAGCAGGGAAGCTCTGATCGGGTTATGTTCATGGTAAATTGGTTCCAGGGAAAGTTCTGGGCATGGCGTGTCCTTTAAATGATAATCCTGTGGATGTGGAAACGCAGAATATTCTGTATTTTGTCAAGATCACTCTAACTTAAACAGTGTCCTAGAGAGAGAGAGAGAGAGAGAGAGAGAGAGAGAGAGAGAGAGAGAGAGAGAGAGAGAGAGAGAGAGAGAGAGAGAGAGAGAGAGAGAGAGATGACTTGCACTCTTCTATTCTAGGATGGTACATCTACTGCACAACATTATTACAAATAATAAAATATGATTACAGTACACATATTTAGCTGAATGAAACAATCCTGCTTGCTGAAACAATTACTTTCATTTTGATTTGGGACAGTTCTTCTGTCTCCAGAACGAATTACATCTAATTTATTTTGAGGTCAATATATGTCTAAGTCCTTATATAATACTAATGTACCCTTAACAAATTGGTGGCAGAAGAAAGTAAATTTTAAAATGATCCAACCTGCTGGAATTAATTTTAATTTATGCATATATGCTGCAGCCCCCCCGACTCAAACTGGGAATAAGGAATAGAAAACGAATACATAAAATTGAAGAGTACCAAGAGTTATAGTTATAAGGCTGTAGCAAAGCTCGATTAAAATTCAAGTGCGGTGTAAATTTTTAACCTGAAGATGGCACTCCCCTGATATTCTTTTGCTGAAAAAGATTTTTACTAAAATGTACAAAAAAAACTTAAATAATGAGGATATGTATACAGTATTATTAGACACTAAAATATACAGTTTCTCAGCAAAAAAAAGTTGATTGGGGGTGAGTTGGAATTTAAACTCACGCACACACGTTATTTATTTATTTTTTTTTGCCAACCCAATGTTCTTTCTTTTGCTGATGAACCTTTATTGCTTTTTAAAAAAAATAATTATTGGCTTACATTCCTCATAGGTCAGCATAAGTGCTTCCAACTCCACTACTTTAAAGTATCCTGCCCTTTTTTTTCTTTAGTTTCCTTTGTGAGTCAGATGTGGTGATCCATTGAGAAGGTTTGTATGTAGTTAGGGTTTACCAGGGGTAGCTTGAATGAACTGATTCTTATCAGGTGTCCTGGAACCGACATACTCAGGCTAAGCAGGTTTTGGGTTGATTAACCGAGAGTTTAGAGTTTACCACATGGTAAGCTTGACCAAACTTTCTGGAACAGGCCCCTGTTTGCTTACTGTTGTGATGTGGAGTTAAGCATGGCGGGGGGTAGGGATCTGATTGTGCACGAAGCCGTAGGGGAAGGGAAAACCTTCAGATATTGTTCTACAGGAGGTGAGCTGGACAAAGTTCACAGGAAAAAGTTTTATAAAGAAAAGAAGTGAGCAAATCTGACATTTTTGGAACGATTCCCAGGTGAACCCAGCTTGTCTCTTTAAGAATGTGGAACCACATCTTTGGTTTAGTTTCTTCTGAAGGAACCATAAGACCTCCGGAACAATGCTCATGTTTGGAAAAAGCCAGACAAAGTATACCAGTGCAAACTAGTGTTGTCCTCCAAGACAAGCTTTCCGAGATGAGCTTGCCTGATCCCATCTGCAGCTGCATCGCTGGTTTCCTGACAAACAGGGTTTACAGATGATGCCAGTGTTATTGGACTTGGGGCAGAGTCTTCCAACAGAATGGAGTTTGAGCACCTGGTGTTTTAGTGCAGCCACAACAACCTGGTACTGAAGGCCCAGAAGACAGTGGAGATCATTATGGACTTTAGCACACACACTAGCCCACTTCCCCAATCCCTCATCCCATTATCCTGACTGACACCCCAATCACCACCACGGTGGACTCATTCCATTTCCTGGTAAAACCATCACCCAGGATCTCGAGTGGGAACCCACAATCATAATAAAGAAGGCCCAGCAGAGGATGGAAGGAAGCTGAAGAAATTCCACCTGCCAATGCTTTAAAAGAAGTAATCAGATACCTTGGTATACTGCTAATGAGTTTAACCCAAAGAAGATAAACCGCTGAAAACAATTATCCTTCCAAGAATCCTATTTTATCTTCAAGCTCTCCCCATCATAAAAAAAACCAACAGCAATTTAAGGAGTGGGACAAAACCTTCTTAAGATTGAATTGACAAGGAAAGAAAAAAAGGGGAGTAAAAAGAAGGAAAGGAAGAGTCAAAACATTGCAACTCTCAAAAAAAGTTGTAATGGCAGTTCCACATCTAAGAAATTCCTTTCACTCTACACAGATCAAGCCTACAGTAAATTTATGTAATCATGAATATAAGTCAAGCTGGAAGGACATATATATCATATATATATATATATATATATATATATATATATATATATATATATATATATATATCATTGATCAATGAGTTTCCAATTCAGGCCATATTAGGTAACAGGGAAATACATCAAACATTTAACAAATGTAAAAAATGCATGGCTTAAGCAGCAACTTAAAACCTGGAACAAAGTTAAAAAAGAATTAATGTGATAAATTATGGATAATTAGATGGTAGGCAATGGCATATGACCCAGACTTTAAACCCAGCCAATTGGACTACAGGCAAAGGGGCCACTCACTCACATTTATGGCAATACTAAAATATTTCAAAATATTAAAGAGAACATAAAGAAAACTTCAGAAGGAAAGGAAACAGAATTAAAACACAGTTAAACCAATACAAAACATAATGGGGCTGATACCCCTATCTATCACCTAATAAAATATAGTAATAACTTTGTGCCTAACCATAATAAAATCACAATTGCTGGTATAAACTCCCACTAGTGTTTTGTTTTTCTTCGTCTCGCTTATATTTGTTTATATTACTCTAAATAGGTTCTCTTATGGTACATCCCAGTTCTTTTGTTCAGTGAAAGTAAAAAAAGAATATGTTCGAACATGTATTTGTATTGCCAAAATGTTACATTTGTGTTTTTTTTCTATTGGATTGCTTCTGAACTTTATCAATATATTGATTGTACTGACTCCTCTGAGAATAAAAACAGAATGAGAAAAAATAAGAAATTCAACCTGCCAACATGGACAAACAGAGACTGAAGCGTGTTGTGTACTCTGCTGAGAAGGCGATTGGCTCCAGACTCCCAACTTTACAGGACCTGTTTACCTCCACTGGGACATGCAGGTTGGATCACATCTGACCCGTCTCATCCTGGACACAGACCTTTTGACCTGCTCCCCTCAGACAGGAGGCTTCAGTCCATTTGGACCAGAACATCTTGTCATATGAAAAGTTTCTTCCCTTCTGCTGTAGGAATCATGAACAATGACCTTAAGACTGTTTCCACCACCTGATCTGTTTCAGTAACATGACCCTCTGTTTTGTTTTTGCACCTGTCTGAGTTTGCACTGATCATCATCTGCACTCACTGTGATAATCCTAATCTTCTTATCCCATTTTATTTTTATTCATTGCATGCTTAGAAGTGTTTTTTTCTATGTTTGTATAATTCTGTAGTCAAGTCAATAGCTCTCAAGTCCAAGTCACTTTTGAGTTCTTATTATTTCAGTTAAAGTGCAAGTCCAAGTCCCAAATAGATTCTCCAAGTTCAAGTCAGGTCATTGTCAACTGAGAACATGTCAAAAATAAGAGAGCAGAGGGCATTGAGTGGCATAGTGGTAAAGCAGGCACCCCTTATGCAGAGGCCACAGGCCTCAGTGCAGCCTTCGTTGTTCAATTCCTGGCCCTGCAGCATGTGCTGCATGTCTCCTCCCAATCCCCCCACAGGGTAGCTGCGAATTAATAACCATTCCTAAATATGACCAAAAAAACTACAATTTTCAGTATAAATAAAGGACAAATCTAGATGCAGTTTCTCTTTTTTTAATTAAATGAAGGAGAAATCAATAGAATTTTTGTTTTGAACTCCACAATCACATACACAATATATGTGTTATCTCATATGAAAAATAGTAACAAATAGAGGTATGACTAACCAAAATATATGAATAACCTTAGCATTTGGACGTTAGCAGTCTGTATTAAACATCAAATAACTCAAATGTAATATAGACTTTGTAATCAAATGTCCCAACTTACTATTTACCATAAGTAAAAACTCAGAAGATAAAACCCCGGTTCATCAAAACAGGAAATGAACACTTTTATTGTGAAGATCTACACAGCTACTTCCGCTAATAGTTAGCACTAATTTAAGTCAGAAAACATCACTTTATGTGAATAATTTAATATTTTTAACGTAGCATATCTCACTATGAAATGTACTGAAGTCATACAGCGAGCCAACAAGAGATAATTCTGCATAAATATGGAGCAGTTGAACTCTGCACCGCACACTGCGAGCAGACATCCGAAGACAGAAAATTCCCATAGACAACTTATCATATCAAGAACAAAGCCAATAAACCAATAATAATATACTCACATGTCATTTAGAATCACAAACACATGCTGCTGCACAACAAACCGCAGCTTGGCTGGTTAGGAAGTAGAGCTGATGTGTTGCAGGCTGAATTACAAACAGGATGGTATTCTATGCATGCATTAATTGCGTAAGAAAAAAAAAAGAGTTAATCGTAGAAATTCATCGACCCGCATTGGTCCTCTAATTTTGACAGCCCTAACATTTGGCAGTTTTTTTTTATCCATCCATTTTCTGAGCCACTTAATCCTTAAGGGGTCCTGGGGGAGGGTTGGTGCTCTCCAGCTGTCAACAGGCAAGAGGCACGGTACACCCTGGACAGGTTGCCAGTCCATCACAGGGCCACAGACAGAAATGGTCGGATAGTGCAATATCAATTACAGAGATGTTGGCGATATTTAAACGTTTGCTAGTAAGTAACTCCAGCGTTTGTCCTCAATTATATGTTGGTTGTTTGACACGCTGGGTTAGGGAGTGTATCACTTAAAGTTTTTACTCAGTTTTTCATGCTGAAAACCCTCGCAATGATTAACTGTTCATAGTCAATACATATGATGTGGATATTAAATACAAATATGATATTTGGCTATTGATAGTCAAAGACTGCTTATGGCAGTCAATAAAATTAATAATTAATGGAAAATTATTATTATTCGGGGCACCCCCTTTATCAGGAATTACAGTATTTTAAGTAGCCAGATTTCTATATCAGTCTCATAATTCTGAAGGAATTAATTTTTTAGCGTCTATTTGGTCATAAACATGTGTGTGTTAAACAAGAAATGACAACTTTTACTTTCCAAACACAAGATTTACACAAAGAAATAAGAAGATACTTAAACCCTCAAAAGTAATAAAGAGCACACTGATTAAAATAAATGGATAGTCAAAATAAAGGAACACAAAAGATGAATAAACCCTAAATTCTGATTTATGCTTCTGTAGATCAGACTCAGGATTCGGTTTACAGATGCTGGAGGGAAAAGATTAATTACTTTCACTAATTACAAATCTAAACATTCTTTGGATAAAGAGATGTTTGTTAAAAATTATCTGGATAAGAGAAGTTTGGAAGATTACCTAGTTCATGAACTGGTCACCAAATTAAACAATTTAATTCCAGTATTTGATATAAAAGTAGAGTTCAAAACATGGTTGATACGATTAGTTTCTGTTCTTAATCTTCTCTGAACCGATCATTATTTGAACACCTTCGATGGCTTATGGATTGAATGTAGATCTGGGCCAAACACGTGGTCTGGCCCTAGCGCGGGGGTAGCAGCAGCCACTGGATGCTGTTTGGACCAGTTCTAGCATATTCCTAAGCATCAAACAAAGAAAAGGAAGCTCTTGTTGGATTGAGCAGCTCAAATTGCAGGATTTAAAACGACCCTTGGTTGGGAAAAAGTCTTAAAGAAAGACTGAATAAAGTTTTAGACCCAAAGCTGCTCGTTTAAAAGTTGGCCAATTTTTCATCAAACTATGAATTTTTGCATTCTCCCGGTTAAGCTGGGAGAACATTTTGGCAGCGGGAGTAGTGTTTTTCTCCCGTTTTTGTCCGAGGTAGCACAGGGCTGCCAGGTTGGTAATCCCTTTGTGTAATCATTGGTAGAGTCATTTTGTTTCCATATCCAGTATTTTACTTCCAAAGTTATCTAGAGCTGTGGATCTTCTCCATCTCGTCCATTCTCTGGAGCAATTTTTTAGCTGAGCAAAACAGTATGTAGTTATTCCACAGTCCTCTAAAAGGTAATACAAAAAGAGAACTCAGGAGAGGTCGAACACTTGATGTTTAAATCAGATAAATATCCTCAATTATTTTCTTAGGTACCTTCAATATTTTATGCAGAATAGAAGATGCTTAGAGGTATTCATCCATGTGTTTGTGTCAGTGTGTGTGTGTTTATATAGATGTTCATGACTTTTATATGGTGGGGTTGAATTGTACAAGGTACAATTTTCAGCAATATAAGTGTCAACACCAACCTTGTGGTCCTGAGCTGGATTGATTCTAGAGTCGTCCAGATACAAGAAATCCCTCATTTTTACTTTTGGTACTTTTCCAATAAAATGTCTGATAATGTGACATTTCCCCCTTTTTGTGCCGTCGCTGTGCTGTTCAAACATAAAGTGGAGATTCACCATAAATTTGATGTCCATACGCTCGAACCTTTTTTGGGCTGTTGCACAACTTGAGCTATGTGTGAGCTCTCTGAGACAGTGGAATCCAAGATAGCACCGCTGGTTGGTGAGTGGATATGCGATCAATCCCAAAATCTAATCAGTTGTTCCTGGTCCCATTGTGGACATTTTCAGAAAATTTTATTGAAATCCATCCATAACTTTCGGAGTTATTTTGCTAACAGACAGACAAAGAAAAAGACAGATGGGCACGAAAACATATATCCAGGCAGAGGTCAATAATGGTTTTATTAATCCCAAGGTGGGTTTGACTGATTTTGGTATTAGTGTAGAAAAATCTAGTCAAGGTTTGAAGTTTTTTTTTTTACGTGTCCTGTTTGGCATTGTGGATGTCAGCTCTTGGCAGCAATTATCTATTGATATCTGTAGATACCGATGTCCCCACACATATGTGTGTGTGAGCATGTTGGTGCATATAACGTTTTCCCATACAAGTGATTGATAGCTGTTGTAAGTAGCCGTCAAGCCGTCCTGTAGGAAAGGACGCGGACATGAAGGCCAAAGATACAGCTGGCAACCGGCTACGCAAAGGGTGGCCCCGGTCCAGGACCCAGAGACCCCGGGGACAAAGGGCGCCCCGTCCCCCAGCAGGACCCTGACCAGGGATTGGCCGACAGGTGTCCGTTGCTGCAGCCAGTCGATGGACGACGACCACCGCCCCCACCTCAGACCGACCTCCATCGCTGACAGCCCAGTCACCAACCCCATAGAACAGGGACTGGATTTGAGCCCCAGATCAAACCCCCGCCAACCCACCTAACGGTCATCACCAGGGTGGGAATTATGTAATTTTAGGGGCAAGGCTATTTGGCCTCCAACATTTCTTTTTTTAGGGGCACCAAGGCCATAGGACAGGGCACAAAGGCCATTGAGTAAAACTCGATTTACTCAATGGCCAAAACTTTTAGATTAATACCATAACATCCTAACTTGGAATAAGACATGGATTATTTATTATTTTATCCATAGGCTGTGGATCCCTAGGACAAAAAGACATTTTTAAAGATGGGAATAGGGAGTAGAACACACTAAGAGCTACACATAATGTATACTGTAACAGACTGAGGCTTTTGCTGCGTGATGCATACTAATTTATACTACTCAACGATAGGATATCACCTATATAACACACTGTAGTGGTGCTGATTTAAAAAAAAGTGAAAATATTTTTAAAGCACACAGCTTTATTACAAAACTGACACCGTTGTGGTTTGTAATTAATAGAATTCATAGCATGTATAGATTATAGTAGGCTAGATCTGGTCTAGTGAAACATCTTAAATAAACATAATTAAATGTAGAGCCTGGAGGAATGAATTAACTTGAGAATATGTTGCATAGTGTCAAAGGTTTAACACCAATGAGACCACAAAACAGATTTTGGACAGTTAAACCACATAATTTAAACTGTAGCAGACTGAGGCTTTTGCTACATTATGCATACGAATTGATATTATTGAAATATGGGATATCAACTTTAAAAAACAGTCATGTTTCTGTCATGTCTAGATTCCAAAGAGCAATGGCAACTCGTCTCTTTAAGGGGACACAGACGCGAGAAGCTGTGTTGCTCCAGCGCTGGATATAGTTTGTTGCACATGTAGATGAATGTTTGTTCCAACATCCTGAAGTTCTGTAGCCACTGAGCTACGCTGAAACCTGGAACAACAATCAACCCCTCAATGCAAGGCCCGGTTATATGACCAAACCGACGGTCAAACAGACTGCAGAGCAGTCATCTGAAACAAGCACACACCGAATACTTATTACTAAAGCAAACTTGTCAACATACGTTTTTACACTGGGCTTTAGCAACTAAACACCCAGAGCGTACTTATAGCCCACCACACCGGGATAGTATTTGCATTGGCTTACCCACACAAGCAGCCGCCGGGGCCTGTCTGTAGCGTCATACTCTTGCAGGGCTTCTAACACTCGCTTGTACTACTTCACCGTGTTTTTCCTTGCAGGGTTAGGATTTCTCCATCTCTTCAATGTGGCAATACAAAAATCCATAGATTGAGCAAAAAGCTCACAATCGCTAGGGGGGTTGCCATTCTTCTTTTACTCCGAGCCTTTGTTTACTTCCCACTACGTACTCTGGGGCTGTCCACTATATGATGCACCCGCTCACTTGAGAAGCTCTGGTGTGTTGCAATGGAGAAGCAACATAAAACGAATCATGCTGTGTCGCGCATAGTACGGTACAGTACGGCACGGCACGGCAAAAAAGGTACTAGTGGAGAAACACCATAAATAAAGTTCAGAGACTACTTGGGTGGCTTGCTGTAATTCAAAGCAAGCTCACTATGCCACACTGGCGCTTTAAACATGGAACTTGGACAGGGCCAGGGCACACAGGCCACTGTGGCGGTACAATGATTTTATTTTCACTGGGCATGAAGGTCGAAGTGTAGGGCAATGGCGGACATGGTCTCATGGGTGCGGTATAATTCCCATGCTGGTCATCACCCAACAATTCAAAACTGGTCCCCCAAGAGAAGTGCCCCAGCCAATCAAAGGAGGACCTTGGCCCAATACATCGGCAGCTCAACACACCGACCCACCCAGCTCAGCCCAGCCAAAATGCCAAGGCTGAGCTGCATTTTGTTCTAATGTGCACTGGAAACAGAGGACGTTTGACATGAGAATGCTGCTAGACACCCCCATCCCACACCCCTGTCCTTCAGTTTCTAAATGCAGTTAAGTAGTGGGCACCGACACCAGAGGTGAGGCTCATTGAAGGGCTCCCACTCTGGAGCCGAAAAGTGGGCCCATCGCAAGGTCCCTATGTGTGTTTCATGAAAATGTTATAACTGAGAGTGTCAAAGTTGTATAGTAAAATTGGCAGTGACATGCCCGCGCCCCATGCCCGCGCCCCAAGATCCGACATTTGGACTACTATCAAGGACACGAGACACCTAGGTTGAGTTCAGCCCCCCCACCCCGTATCCTGCACATCCAACCCCAAGTGCACCACATAGGGGAGAGCACCTGTGCTAGATAGTAACAGCCTCCCCGCCCGAAAGGGAGATCCCCAGTACCACCTGCGCATCAAGGGTCCCCACACCAAGGCAGGAACTCAGTGCACCCACCGTCTCAAATACCCCGGCGCGTACACAACCGAAGCCCCAGGCTGACAACCCACAAGGCCGACATCCACCACCCCCCAGCTACTGCTGTGTGATGGCTCAGCAAGCAACCAAACCCAGCACCCCCACCTACCTGTCTTGCACATCCATTACCAGGCCAGTCCACCGCAGAGCCTGAATGACGCTGGCCAATTTCCTAAGCCAGTCAAATGCCTGACCCCAGTACTCCACGGAGCAGAAAGACCAAGATCCAGGAGCTATGTCCAGCGCCAAAAGACTGACCAAGTCTAGAACACTGCCTGTCCGCCACAGCCACCATACAACACCCCAATTTGCTGATATGCCGAGGGGCCATCCCTCAGCCAGTGAGGAAAACTTGCCCAGAGAGAAGGAAAAGGCGGCAGCATGTGCCACCGGCTGACCACAATCCCCACCAGGTACGGACTGGAGGTAGTGGGTGACCCTAGTGCAGAGGCAATAGTGCTGGACGGAGCTGGCTTGGGTCCAGTTCCTGGCCACTTGCTTTGTTTTTTTTCCATTTGTATGTCAGCAAAATAGAAAACAAAAAAAACAACAAATAAATATATGGTTGTTGTTGTTTTTGCCAGTATTCTTACAAACATTACATGACATCAAAAAAAGCATGAGTTTAAGGACACTTTACTCATCAATTGGCAAGCCGGGTGATTCAATTTGGTGTTCATATTAAAGGCCACTAAATGTCCGATTTTGTGGCTTGCATCAGTGGTTTTGCGCAGTTGCATTCACTGACGTGTTTGTGTGAAAGAAAAAAATATATTATATATTTAAAATATATTAAGTTTATGTGGGAAGAAAATGTTGCAGGGTGTGAATTAATTTTGCTCTAAATGTACTGCATTAAGGGGGGCAAAAATATTGGACAAGGAAAATTTAATAGTTTGTGGGTTGCAGAACAGAATCTGTGTGGCTGTACTGAATCATTTGCAAAGGTGTTTTAGTGGCTTTGTGTCTTCAACAAAAAAAGCATACACAAGTTATTTTTTATGTGAATGCACTTGTTTTGGCTCAATTGGGGCAAAACTGTGAATGTAAGATTTTGTGTGACTGAAAGAATGAAATTTGTATATTGTTGAAATCAAAGGGTTGTAACTGTTATTTTAAGTTTGTGAAACAGAAAAAATATACAAATCTATTACAAAACTGCGACAGTGTTTTCTACGTGACTTCAACTTCTCTGTTACAAGCCACAAATGCTTTTGCACCAAGAGTTCCTCCATTACATGAGCTCCATTTTTAAATATACTGTATTGTTACAAAAGAGAAGAGACTGTTGGACGAAAAACATAGAAAACATGATCAAATAAACACTTGAATCTTGTAGCTAAGGAATATTACCATTACAATTTGCATTTTAGGTCATATTTCTTGAGCTACCATATCAGGAGTGAAAATCATTTCACAATAGATTTTAAGAGAGGTCAAGGCAGTTGTCAGTAGCTTGACTACTGTAGTAGTCACGGTAGATTATGACACATCAATTGAAGGCATAAAAATGTTCAGTTGGAACCCAAGCTTTACTGTATTGCAGTTTTCATGCATAGATGTAACTTGTGTGAGTAGGCCACCAAAAATAGCTCGAGCCCAAGGGCCCATATCTGCCTAAATTAGGTTCTGCTTGCAACGCAAGTTAAACTTTTAAACACAAAAGCTGTTCTTTACGTTAGTGAAGTCAGAAGACTTGCCTATTAAAGGAAAATCAATGTCAGAATCCCTCTTCTCTTGAAGTAATTTTGCTGAGACAATTCTTGATCAAAGAAAAATAAAGTTGCTGCTTATTAAAAAAAAACTCTGGAAGCTCAGTCTGGGCCTTGTTTGAACTCTAATCAGCTCTCCCATCAATTCGACCTCTGCCTCTCAGACAAAGCTTCTCTTTCATGCCTCCTCTCTAGGCTAAGATGATCTACCAGTAAGGGGGTGCTGATGGGGGGATTGGAGGACGTATTTACCTTTTCCAGCATCCGTAAACTGCACAGAGGCTGCTTTCTTATAAAGCCACATGAGAGTGTGCCCCCTGTGCACATGTGGTGCAAAACAGAGAGGGCTATATTCAGCTCATGTTATGTACTTGCGTACAAGCCTGTACTTGTTGCTGTAACAGAGGTGAGCTAAGGGAGATGGAGGGGGCAGGGTGCAGATAGGAGAAGACCTTGCCTCAAAAAGCATCGTTTCACTTCTGACTGATGATTATTTTAGATTTTTTCACAAGCTGGTCTCCACTTTTTGTCCTTTACTGAACGGATCCATTCCTTATTCCACAAAGGACTGAGTTCACACCATTTGCAAATGATCAAAAATAAATACAGATCCAAGGCAAGTTTTATAAATAACAGCACATTGACTATTGATGAAAAAAAATCAACAAGTGGACATCACCAGTAAAATAAAAAGAAAATACATTATTAATGATAATAATAAATTTTGATAATAATATATTTTCACTGACGAATAAACAGGAAATAAGCAAAAAACAAAGAAAACAAAAAATATAGTATAGTGATTATATCTACTGCTATAGTGTAAAGGAAAGTTTAAACATGCTGCGTAAATATTATTTTCTAAACTTATAAAAACATAAATGTCATTGTTTCAGATTGGCAGGGTGCTGTTTTATATTCTAGTTTGTTTTCAGGTCTTTGGGCCACTTCCATATGTTGCTATTCCAGATGTGCTCCTACACCTGTTGCTCATCTGGCAGCCAGTGTAAAGGACCTGAGAGATACACTCACTTGCTGCAGGTTGGCCCACAAAATGCTGTAAATTTACACACTTGTCATGCATTAGTTTTCTGTGAGTAACCATTCCAGCAGTTCCTGTTTCTGCTCCTCCTGGAGAAGATTGTTGACTCACCTCCTATGAACGACTTATCTGGAGTGTCACCTGCAGAAGCTTCTATTCCTGGATCACCATTTGGGGTATGGTTCCGTCCTTGATTGCCCTCACGCATTCATAGACTCAACAAAGCATCACCAGATCATCAGGATCCAATTCCTCCCAGTCACAGCAGCAGTTTTAGTACTTCTTCAGGAACCTCGGGGCCTTGTCCCGCCAGCCATTGCTATGTCCCCATAACTCCAACAGATTGCAGGTCTTAGCTCTTTCAAACTGCTATCAATTATCATTATAAAATGAAATCATTAAACCTGTAAATCTGCTCAAACCTGTAAATATGTGTGTGCTAAAACACTTATCCCAAACATGACAGCAACATCTCTTAAACGTTTTTTAGAGCCAAATTAAATAGTAGAAAACGGAGAAAAAAAGACATACATAAAACCCCCAAATTGCTTCATGTTCACTGAGTTCTTTTACATTATGAATTGTGAATGGGTACTAAGAGTAATTAAGGTGGGCTAGGTGGGGCTGCAGCATGTTGAAGTTGCTGTGTTTATGTTCATTCATGTCTTTTTACCAAATTCCACTGAACCCCACCCTGAACCAGCACAAAGACCCCCTGTCTGACACCCCCTTGCACGTGAGCGAGTGCTCTTATAGCTTCAGAGGTAAAACTTACAGCTGGCAGGTAGACATGGAAACAGGCAAGAGCTTTAATTTATCCTACATTAAATGGAGCAAAAATAATTAAACTGTTTTGTTTTTCTTGATTCTGTATGAATTCTCAGACAGTTTATTCTATGCACATTTTAGAGCATTTTGTGCAGTTTTATAAAGCTAGAGTCTGTAGAGTAAAGAGAGTCTATGTTGTCAAGAACTTCAGACACTTACCTTTTCTTACTTTAAAAACCAACACAAACTGATGGACTTATATATATTTACTATTTACCCAGCTGTTTGGTGAGAATTCAATGCTTCTCATGGCTTGTTCTTATTTAATCAGTCAATGTTTCAACTGCTGCTTTCGGACTCTGGAAAGTGCTTTATAGTTCTCACAGGATCTGGAGGTACCTCGGCTTTCTTTCATCTCTGCAGGAATTAAAGCCAATAATAGCTCATAAAACTCAATTTATATGGTGTTTCCTAGCTTTTTATTCAGAAGATTCACAAGAAAGTTCTGCAATATGCCTGCATTACGGTGGATGACACAGTCTATAAGCCATATTGGTTTTTCACAAGTCAACTCCACAATGAGGCCACAGCTTCCAATGCCATGTGAATTACTAAAGCTGGCACCAAAGCACTCTGTGCTAATGTTCTGCTGGTACAGTAGAAAGGATCCACCTTACCCCCTCCTCCATATTGTTCCTTACTTGATGCACATAGAATTGCGCAGAAAATGTCCACATCTAGACTTAAGAGCGTCTTCAAAAGAAAGAGTAATGAACCCATCTTGATTGGTCGGACAAGTTGAATGATTTCTCAGCACCATTGCTTAAGCTGATACGGTAAGCTGGATCTTTAATCATGAAAAATACATTTAAAAGTAGGCTAGTATTTGCACTTAACATTAGCAGAGAAAACATTACCTGTTGTCTTAAAATGGAGTGGGGCCACATAAAATAAAAGATATTAAAGTTAATATTTACAAGAATAATGTAGTTATTTATTAGTTTAATGTAATAATGAATGTATGTATTATGTTATTCCAATTTTGACCACATCAGTTGCTTGTAATGCTGTCTAAAACATACTTGAGGACTTCTTTGTGTCACTATTCTCTGTGTTACTTTTTGGAAGCAGAAGCACAAACTACCTTGATCACACTTATGATTATTTTAATTTTATGATCTCTTCTTTCAATTTACTCATTTTATTAAAAAATAAGTATTTGTCAAGAAACACTAGAAAAACTGTGAATGTCAGCACTTTGCCCTCTGAAACCCAAACATTCTAGTTCCTTGAAACTTAGACGCCTTACATAGGCTACTATTTGGAGGTTTGCAAGTGGACCAAATAAGCTTGTTTTACAAAGGATATTTATTTATTTCTCTTAGAAGGAAATAGCGTTCTAGAGTTGAATTAAAAAAAAACGTACTTTTGTGTGCTTCAATGTCCTCTTGTCATTAAACACAATCGTTTTTTGCAGGTGCTTGACCCTCTTAGCCTTCCTTTACATTTGGAGCACATCTTTTAAAAACATCCATCTTCATTTCAACTTCCCTGTAATCATTACATCTTAGATACACAACAAACAAGTACACTGTTCTTCACTCCTGGGATTGTTGTAGTACCAGCTATTACTGTGTCACTGTCATCAGCTGATTCAGGGAAATTCCTGGATGCTATCTTTTTGAAGTGTTGCCAACATCATGTGGTTTTATCTGTGAGGAGACACCCAGGAAGTGTTCCTCATCAGCCTAATGACAGGGCTCAAACATGAATCACAGATGAGCTCAATCTGGGATTCATTTAGATTAGTACTATTCTATTCTTTACAGTTTCACTTTTTGTAATATACGTTTAAAATGTTTGCTAATATGTGTACATTGGGTAAATAATCAATATCTCTCATTATATTTTTGCTGAATTGTAAAGAGCTGAGAACTCTTCATGATGCTTCTCCTTGAACTGGAGGAATCCATCAGGCTGCTGAAAGCAGAGGACTTGACTCTGAAGAAGCTGCCAAGCTCTGATCATAAATATTTTTGTGTTAAGACGTACATGTATTAGTTTTGACATTTGTGTTGTAGTTGTAGTTATAATTTGTTAACTTAAATTAGTTCCCCAATTCATTCATTGCTTGTCTTCCCTCCCCTCCTAATTTCTTGTGCGATTAGATTTTGTGTACAAATTCTCCTATGTGCATTGTAAAAGTCCAGGTTATTTCCTATCTTTAAGGCAAGTTTACCTGAATTTCACGGTACTAGCCCATGGGACAGGGATGTTTTAGGGGCCATGCCAGGAACCAGTACCAGTCTTGCGGTGTGTGCTCAAATATGGCCGGTATAGTCACTGGTAGAGCGCACATCTGTGATTGGCCATCCAAACATGAACAAAAGATCGCTTCACCATAACAGTGGTCTATAGTCAGTGTAATTGGTAGTCCATGCAGCTTTTGAGAACTAGATGCTTTATATTGAGAGGCCAGTTTATCTAATAGGGTCTTGTGGCAATTTTGAACACCAGGAGGTGTAGAGAACACCAAAACACATCGCTCTGTTTGCTTCATTACATGCGCTTTTAGAGTATTCAGTGAGCTGTACTTAAAGGCTGAAGTAAATAAATTATTATCCACCAGAAACGTCCCAGCCTGAAAAGGTTTGCACCTCCCTACAGTCCTGGATCGGAATTGCTTTACAACACTGATACGGTTTTCCATACAGAGACAGGAATAAAAAATAAACATTGTAAAGAGGTTAAACTATTTAGAAAAAAATGCTCTTAAGAGGTTTGTGAGTGGCTCTTAAAAGAGCTGTTGTGCCCGCAAAAGGCCCCGCTCTCTGTGCCGCAAAGTGAGCCATGAACAGCTTCCTCAGCCACATAGCCTCTCTGAAGATGTGGGGTTCAACACAACCCTGGCCTGGTAATGGCTCCACCACAGCACGTCTTGCGATGCTCACATATTATATAATACACTTTTACTAACCTCAAACAGATGGACAGTTTGACAGCTTAGTAGTTAGTGTCTTGGCAGGCGGAGCTTGGACCTTCACGGGACAACAGCTCCTCAAACTGGACAAGCAGGCCAGGTTCTCTGATACGGCAAGGAGCCGGTGTTTATGGATCCCTCCGCCACAGCTCAACTTTAGCTGTTCAAACCCCCACTGCAGCGGTCACAGCTTCACCGGAGGCCTGGCTAAACACGTAGTCCATGCAGTCCTCCATCAGCTCGGAAACCATAGTCCACTGGCAGCTGCACATGCTGGGCTCGATGGAGATGGATCCCAGGTTCTGGATCCGTCCACTGCTGCTCGACTGGGTCTACCCTCACAGGAGCGGCCCCTGCTCTGCCTGAGGCCAGGCCGAACATTTAAAGCAGTCAGCTTAGAGACCAGAGTCGAGCTCCCGGAGGGTCGAGAGAAGGAGGGAGGAAGAAGGAGGAGGCCAGTCGACTGCTACGGAGCGGTTCCAGTCAGGGTCCTCCCACAAGTTACGTATTTCCGCTTCACGTGTGTGAAAATGGCATATTTTGAAGCGCGACCAGTTCGCTTTGGACAAGCTTCGAGGTGTGAATGTTCAAGCATCCAGCTAGGGGCGTACAGCGCTTTTTGGTTGCGTTCGGTGTGAACGCACCATTACTGATCCAGGTTCTGCTGGAGGTTTCTTCCTTAAAGGAGAGGTTTTCCTCTCCACTGTTGCTACATACTTGCTCAGTGTGAGGGATTACTGAGATGATTGCTGTGGTTGAATTCGGCATGCAAGGGACACAACTGCCAGGCAATGACTCGAGGCAATCTGCTGGGATTGCTGAAATAGAAATCTTTTTAACTGACTGAAATGTTTGTATGATTGTACTGAAATTATTTTTGTTGTACAGTGTGTTGAGATGACAACTGTTGTAAATCAGTGCTATATAAATAAACTAAATTGAATTATTCCAAATCTCTTGTCTCCTTAGAGAATTTATTTGTATAGTTATATCTGAAGATCTTGTTGTTACGTGTATGCTGCGTGGAGGACGAAGGACCCAGGCGCAGAAGCAGAGTTCTAGGTGAGGTGATCATTTATTTATGGTGCAGCAACATAAGGTGAGACAATACACAACAGGTATGACAAGGTACGACAATGATCCAGCGAGGACTGAAGCTCTCGCTGGATCTTAAATAAGGGGAGAACAAGGAGGAACAGGTGGAGACAATGAATAAACAGGACGGAGGGCTCAGGACAACACAGGTGCAAATAATAATGGAGGAGTGAGAGGAGCGGACGTCCCCGGGCGGGACGTGAGTCGGGCGGGTGGCCCGAATGGCATCCTCTGGCCGGACGACAGACTGGCGGATGTCCCCTGGCGGGACGTGAGTCGGGGGGGCGGCCCGAATGGCTTTTTTGTTTTTGTTTGTTGTTTTGTGTGTGGTGGGTGGGGGGGGGGGTGTGGGTGGTGTGGTTTTTTTGTTGGTTTGGTTTGTGGGGTTTTTTTTTTGTTGGTGTGTGTTGGTTTGGGGTGGTGGTTTTTTGGGGTTGGTTGGTGTGTGGTGGTTTTTTTTGTTGTGGTTGGGTTTTTGACAATGCTGGCTCAATTTTCCCAGATTTGGTTTCACCAACGAGGCTAACCTAAAGCCCCCCATTCACCGTGCAGCAAATGCTCTTGGACAAGCCTACTCCGTGGCAGGCTAGCTGTGGGACTTATTTTAGCCTGATGATTATGATTGGATGAACTCTTTTCTAATCTTTCTTTGTGGCTAGAAACTTTTTGTTCCAGCCATGTCACTCTTTAGCATAATTAATAATTACAAATAAATCACTTTTTGTCTACGACAAATCAAGATGCTGTCCTGTCTAAATGTGTTAAAATACCCTTAAATAACCCACACGTTTTGTTAAAATACCCAAATAAAAATACTTGTTACTTTATATTTTAAAGACTTGAATCTATTCTTATTTAGTTGGTAAATACTTTTACAACCTTTCTTAAATCATGTTATAACATATTTAACCTTTCAGCTATTTTGTGTCAAGTGTTATAATCTGGTTTGAATAATTCACAAAAGACTCCAGATTACCTTGCCCTACTCAACAAGGTAACATGAATTTAGAAGTTTGCATTTAGAAGCATTTCTCAGCGCTCCTACGTCACATTCTAAACCATCTGTAAGCAACATCGCCTAATTTTTACATAAAAAAACAGGCTCTAATCCATCCATGCTTGTGTAACTTGCTTCGATGGATAATGGCGCTATGTGTCTTTGCATCTCCACAGACAGAGAAGTATAAAGTAGCCTAAAACCGTTCGGGGGGGGGGGTGGTGCAGTCCAGGCAGATTCTTCACCCTGGCTCTGCCTCTCTCATGCCCCAGCATTCTAACAGGCTGGTTTATCCTAGGCTATCTTGTTTACATGTAAAATCATTGGAGGAGCGCAATGAAGCACGACTTGGGGTCCCGTAATCCACTCTGTCCTCCGTCAGATCGGAGACCATAATCAACCGGTAGCTACACTCTAGCCCCAGCTCCGCTAAAGCCTGGGCCGAACACGCTGTCCTCCATCAGCTCGGTCCATAATCCACCGGCAGCTGCACTCTAGCCCCAGCTCCGCTAAAGCCTGGGCCAAACACGCTGTCCTCCATCAGCTCGGTCCATAATCCACCGGTAGCTGCACTCTAGCCCCAGCTCCGCTAAAGCCTGGGGCAAACACGCTGTCCTCCATCAGCTCGTTCCATAATCAACCGGCAGCTGCACTCTAGCCCCAACTCCGCCGAAGGCCAGTTCGCGTGTGAAAATACCATATTTGAAGCGCGTCCAGTTTGCTTTGTACACGCTTCAAGGTGCAAATGTGCACGCGAACAGCTAGGCGTGTGTCGCGCTTTTTAGTCGCTCCTAGGCTTGGACCAAGGCTGTCCACCTCCAGTCCTCAAAGGCTGGTGTCCTATCAGTTTTAGTAGTTTCTCTCTTTCATCACAGCTGTTTCACATGTTCCTACTACCTCATCATTATGCAATAGTTCTGCAGAGGCCTGCTAGCGGGCCATCATCTTATTAAGGTGGGATGAACCAGGGAAAGAAGTAAAACATGTAGGATACCGGACCTTGAGGAACGATTTTTGACACCCCTGGCCTTTCACTTTTTTTACTCTGCTACTTTTATCTTTTACTATTCTCCAGTTCAGTGGAGGCTGGCCAATAGAGGGCGCTAGTGCGCCGTCCCACCACTCACAACTTGCGATATTACCTTGAATAAAACACAGAAAATAATTTTTATAATAACATAAAAATATTTTGAAATATGTGTGTTTTTCTTTCAGATGTGTAAGATAAATATTTTCTTTGCACCCCAAGGCTCCCATAGACTCCCGTTGTAACTTGTACATGCGCATGTGGGGCTGAAATCAAACCAACCTCACAGACATCTGTCATACAGTGGGGCTGACCTTGTTGGTCATAACATGGAGACGAACGAAACGAAACGCAACGAAAAGAGACGCAAAATGTAGAAAGAGAAAACAAATAATTCAGTTATATCCCTAAAAACAATACCATATGAGAGAAAAACATTGCTCTGATCTGATCATTCACATATCAGACCACTGAGCAGTAAAACGTGAGTAAAAAGCATCGTATTCATATTGAATTATGCATGTTGGGTCACTGAATAGCTTCAGTACATTTCATAGTAAGGTATCGCTGTGTTACAAATGTGGATTATTCAGTTAAAGTGATGTTTTCGGATTTAGATATGTGCTAATCATTGGCGGAAGTAGCTGTGTAGACACTGCTACTTCACAATAAGAGCATGCATTCCTATTGTATAGATTGATGAATTCATAGTTTATCTGCTGAGTGTTTATATATGGGAAAAGGGTAAACCGTGACATTTGATTACTAAGTCTATATTAAATTTGATTTATTTGATATTTAACACTGCTGCTGATATCCAAATATTAAAATTAATTTCATCTCCCTCCTCAAATTGATATCACCCAAAGCTGTATCAGCAGCTGTGTGGAAATGTTAAAGAACATAAGAAAAATAACAGCCTTTTCTCCACTACATCTTCTCATACGCTGAATGATCAGGGTTGTCCAACATTAATAAGAAACAATCAGCTTTACATGCGGAAAATGTTAGCCAGTTAGTTTGTGTTAGCAAATGGCTAAAAGATCAGTGGTTTAAAAGCGTCATGTGTGAATGTGATTGTAGAGTAAAAAACTACATTCTATTAATCTCCCCTTTTTTATTTCATGAACAAAGAGCTATGGCAATTGGATTTGTCCCTTTACACTAAAAATGTTAGTTTTTTTAGTCTAATTTAGGAAAATTAATTAGTCAGGATTCTTTCACGCCAAATTATTGCCTTAGTCTGATTGAAATTGGACTTTTGAAATGCATGTATACACCTTAGTCTGGCTGGAGTCAAACTGAACTGGATTGCTCATGCATGCAGATTTACCCACCCCAATTATGGTGTGATATTGGGGGCAAAACTAGGACTACTACCCTGTCACAAGAGGCTACATCCATTCTGAAGTCAGCAACTGATCTGACTATTGATAGGGTGACATTGGTAACCGGGAGACTGCCGCTGGCATTGGACAGCGGAGGAAGTAGACAATCCATTGGGTGGCTAGCTTTGAAATGCTAGTCGCTAGCCTATCCAGTGCTATTGCCAGCCTAGCTAAAGCTAACACTAGTGAGCTGTCTCCCTCTCAACTGCTAACGGCAGCCTCCCAGTGCCAGCGCCTGTCCCTCAGTTACCGTTGCTGGCCTATCTATAGTCAGATCAGTTCCTGGCTTCGGAATGGATATAGTCTCCTGTGGAAGGAACGTAGTCTTTATTCTGGCCCCAGTACTGCATCAAACCCAGATATTGCGGTAAGGAACATCAAACTCCACTTCAGCTGAACTTTTCAGTGAGATCTGTGACAGTGGAATCTGGAATAATAACACACTTTTAAATAACACGGCACCAACAACGAATGTAACCCCATCAAACCGTTCCGGTACTTATAAAATGTTATGTGCTGCAGCAATGTTTTAGTTAATTTCTTTGCTCATTGTGCATAATGTGCTTTTATGCCATCTGTTTCAGATGGGCAGATGCAGCAATTGTTTAGTATCTGTATGACGCACTAGTCCAACCGGAAGAATACCAGCGAGAAAGAGCAAATGTTGCCACCCAGCACCACGGAGTCAAATGTACTTACTTCAAAAATTAAATTCTGTGTGACATGCAAAATGGGATAAAGGCTTTCTTTCTCGTTAAGCTATGATCCTGCTTATTGGCAAAATTTGATTTAAATGTAGTTAACAAAGTTAACTTTAAGTTCAGGAGTAGGGCCACACTTTAAACTCGCTTTGTTTGTCCTAACCCTAACCCTAAACTTGTCGCACCTGGCAACAACGGGCTCCCTTGCACTTCTAATCACGCTGCGATACACATAAACCCTGCCTGCCCCTCATTTCTCTTCTGTCTCGTTCGTTTTCGCGATCAGTTTGGACTTTTGCGTGCGTTTCGCTCGCTTACCTCGCTCTACGTCCTAGCTAGTGAAATATGTGTAAATGTACTGAGTGTTTTTCTCTCTATAGAGGCTCCACCTGGTCAGGTACTCTTTTTGGCTGTGATGCCTTGATGGAGGAGGACATTGGCTGGGAAGATGCTCCCAGGAGCTGAACATTCTCCCTTTCCTGTTATCAAAGTTTTCTATTTATTCAACAGAGAAAGTACTCTTATATAGGTTCTGTTCTTTTTGTGTCTCTGTTTTGTCTTCTCAAACCCCCAGTCGATCATGCCAGATAACTGCTGGTAATGAGCCAGGTTCTGGTTCTGCTGGAGGTTTCTTTTTGTTAAAGGGGAGTTGATGAGAATGAAGGATAGACTACTGTTGCTACATTTTCATTCGGGAGGAGTGACTGCTGGAAGTCAATGACTTGATGCAATCTGCAGCATTTCCTTAGAAAACTTTAAAACTGATTGGAATAATGAACATAAAGTTTGATTGGAATGTATGATTAAATTGAAATTAGATGTAAAGTGCTATGAGATGGCATGTGTTGTGAATTGATGCCATACAAATAAACGGAATAAAAACTAAATTCGATTTCTGATTTTCGTGTTGGTCTACCACATCGAATCCTAGTGAGAAAGTCTAAAGAAACTGAAGGATTATGAATAATGGTTTACATTTGTTTGATGTTTTAAAACTGACATGGGCCATATTCTTAAAATGCAATGTTTAACTAAGTGGGGAGCACTGTGTACACAGGGGGTTTAGGGGGAGGGAGGTGGCTGGGTCTCTAAATCAAGTTGACTGCATATTGAGCAACATTAAGGGCGCCTCCCTAGTTGGTTGAAAAGTGTCACAACAACCAAAAGCCTCATGACCCACCTCTGAGTGCGTGGATGTGGAGAGAAATCAAAGGGAGAACAGCATTAGTATCGCTCTTACATGCACGCGCATCGCTGGGGCCTCGACACAAACACACGCGCACACACCAGAAGAAGTGCGCGCCGCTGTGCGAAGGCGCAATTGGGCAGGAGACACCCGCACCGCCTGGTTTTCTTGCTCTCACCGGGCTCAGTCATTTTGCGCCTCTGTGTTCCTTCTGACTGCCGGAGAGTTTTGACCTGAGCCGCAACACAGCGCAGAGAATCCAGGTGACGTGTTCTTCTATGTTATTTTAATTATTATAAAAACAAAAATGCAACTTTAGCCTGATGACTGATGTAAGTAAAATTTAAAGAGTCTTAAAGACTTTTTGAATCAGGAACAGAGCTTGTATTATAGATATGAGAAGGTGCACTGCTTTGATTTTAAGAAAGACTGCCTGTAGTCAAAAGTACTCATTAATTAAGTTGTCTATAAAAAGTAATATGCTGTAACATTACTGTGATTAAGTTGGTAAAAAAAAGACAAGTGGACATAAAGGTGCTGGTTTTTATTTAAAAAAGCAAGTTTTTCATAAACTACGTGGTTGCTTAAAAAAAAGTAAAAGTACCAGCTGGAAAAGTGTTCATTTTCATGGTTTATCACCCATGCTGATTCAATTTTGTTCTTATTTCTACTCACTAAAACAATTTTTAAGTCCTATTAGAGTTTTAGCTCATGGTGTTCTCAGCCTATTTGCTCTTAAATCTGCTTGTTTTTAACTGAAAAGAAGGTAAATATGAGAGAATTTCCACAACGTCTGGAACATCTTGACTGTATGTTTTGGTCCTTGTTGGAAACAAAATGAGCTGTTCTGTTTGCTTTAGCTGAGCCTTATTCACAAGAAGCCACTTATCTGGATGTTTCCATCACCTTGTTACACTGCATGCAGGGGCAGACTCAGGAGAGGACATCTGTAGCACCCAGCATTATGCATTGTTCTTTCTCTGATTGAGAGTGTAATGGAGAATATGCCTGGCTTATTTCAACAATAGCAGAATTAGTTTAATATAAGAAATAACTAGATTGGTCTTTTTCAACTGGATGATTAGTATTTTGTGCATGCACTATCAAGTATTCAGAGGTATGTTTCCTTTAAAGGAAAGTAAGAATGTGTCTCCCTGAGAACAGGAACCTCTGCAGGAAGTACCAGGGAATCTTAGATAATTTTACGCCCCAAGATTCCTGCAGAGGGGGTTGTGCTATCTCTAGGTTCAGGAAATTTTAAAGGGGTTGTTTGTACTGCAAAACAGGACTGATAGGCCCACAAAATTCTTTTACAAAACCAGAACAAGCACACCAGAAGTCTTTCCTTTTGTTTCTCAAGTTAGACAAATGTAAAGCTTGCTGCGAAATAAACCCAAAGGAACTGTAATAAAATAACAAATGACTTCATCCTCAGAGATTACTTTATCTTCTCGTTAGTATGTCTTTATGAAATACATAACATGATGAGAAATTATTGAGTTGGTGTGGATTTATTTACATGCAGGATTCCTTATTTACATCATCATGGTGTTCCAGCATGGTGGCAGGTTTGGTCTCAGTGTCCCTATCCAGGAATTTTTGAATGATTGAATGTATGTAGCATTATTTTCAAATTCCTGTTGTTACCTTAGGTGTAGTGTCATCGGAACCTAATAGAGTTGCATTCTGATGGAACAGACTGGTACTTCTTGAGGCAGTAGTAAAAACTGGCAGAAAGCAAGCTAAAAACTGCAAGTTAGGTAAAGCAACACACTGCAGCGGAATCTCTAAAGGGAAGAAGTTAGTTTTGGACAGTAAAATCTTATCCTCATCGGTTTTAATTCCCACTCATAACTATCAGAGTCATGGTAAATTTTCATTCAGTCATTAGAATTTCAATACTTAGCTTGATGTCATTGCTTCATCCCACAACACACCAGATAATTTCCTTATTAATCAGAAAAGGACTGTGTTGCATGCCCATCATGTTGCTGAATCTCACACTGTAGAGCATACAGTATCAGCAAGCAATCAAGGTGAAACAGTGTAAACTATAAGTATGACTGCAACTGAATGCAGATTTTTCCAGCAAAGAACATTGCATTGAGTTAGGAGCTTTTTCAGAATACTAATTCCTGCGATGCTGTTCGCAAGTGAGGAATCCAGAACCTGAGCCAGACCACTGAGCTCCTCTGGCAACCCTGGCTTTGTTGTGTCAGAATATGCTCTATGTACTGCTGCTATTTGCACTCTTTATCCCACGTTTTTTCCTTGTGTCTTCCTTAAATGGCTGTCAAAACAGCCAATGGTAGAGGTGTTAACAGCGGGGTATGCAATGTCAGAAAAAGTATAAACCTTCTCTACAGATCATCACCTTAGAAAAGCTGTTTCACACTGTCTTACACCTTAAAACACAGGCTAGAGTAACTCTTACTGAAATTATGAACTTTTAATTGCAAGTCTGGAGGTACCGATACAATGTCCCCCAGCACATCTAGACAGTGTCTATATGGAATGCCAGTTACACCAATATTTCTTATTGAGTATGGTTTCGTTATGGATGTTTTTTCCCTTATGTGATAACTGTAGTTGAGAATTCTTCCAAAATATGTATTGATTCAGCTTTATCCCTTCATACAAGACTACAAGCACTGGTTATAATATTGGAAGCTACACTTTTATGAACATATCTTACCATGGATGTAAATGGACTTAACTTATATAGTGCTTTTTTAGTCATACTGACAACTCAAAGTGCTTTACATTTGAAGCCACATTCACACTCACACACCGATTGCCAACATGGCACGGTAGAACAATGTAGAATTTTTGGGGTTAAGGGGGCACATCGACATGTGACTGGAGGAAGCTGGAATCGAAATCTATGACCCTCCAATTGCAAGCCAACTACCCTACCACTGAGCCACAGTCGAGGAATCCAGAACCTGAGCCAGACCTCTGAACACCTCTGGCAAACCTGGCTTTGTTGTGTCAGAATATGTAGGGGTTAGGGCTGGAACAAATTATTTTTATTCCATTTTTTTTAGTATGGCAACTGTGATTCTGAATAAAAAAATATGCAACTTTTGCGTACAAAGTAACGGAATTTTTATTTAGAGGTTAATTTTATTGAAAATTGACAAAAATGCATATAGATTACTTCTTGAAAATATAGAAAGGAAACAATTAATGAAATAGGGGTTTTACATGAGGGATTAATCCACAAGCACAGCATCAGAGAAAATATGATACACAGTAGGTTTGAGCTGGTTACCAGTATGTTGGAATATTAGGTTGTAAAAGGTCATAGGTTCCAAACCACAAACTTTTTCTGGCACGTAGTTTTTATCATTTAATGTCATCTTAATGCGATGCAATAAAAAGTGCTAAAGTGACTGGAGCTTTGGCTGGCTGTATAGAACATAGCCAGTGCCTTCCTACCTTTGGTGTACACTCCTGGGTAGCTGGCCAAGACAATTCTAGGTTTTCTTCATACTTACGGAAAATACTCATTTGGCTGTATAGAAATGTTTATTGTAGAAAAAAACATTGACAGTCATCATGTGAAGTCTAAAGGAGCCCCACCCATCACTCATCTAAAGGTAACACTAAAAATACATCAGTTATTAGCTGATTAGTAATCTCTTTTAAACTGAAGCAAGTATGTCAGACAATGATTTAGATCTGTCTTTTCTGTTAAATGGGAATATTGTGAATGTATGGTATTTTTATTTAAGGGTGTAGTATAGCTAAAATCTGACATCAGTTTATTTCAAATACTGAGGGTAAGATAACTGTCCATGCCAAACCCTTTAAACTTCAGCAGAGATCAAGAGATGTCAGTCTTGTACTCATTTATATAACAATAACCTTATTGTGCTGGCAATATACAGTGTGTGAGTGTGTGCTGTAAATCTGCTGCCAGACTGTTTCTTATCTTGTCTTGTTTATACTGGCAGAAAACGTGTTAGATTGGTGTAAACATGAAGAAATGAAGCACAATTTGTGACACAAGATGTTTTATTAAGTCTGTGAAGTAGGTAAGAAAGTATTTATTTACTGTATCATATATTGTTATATATAATATATTTTTAATTAACAAGTCTTTACTCCAAAAAATATACAGATATCAGACTGAGACCCATTATCAGCAAACACTTAATCTAAAATGACTCTAATTACTATGGTGGACAAAACGGGACATCCTTTATTGCATGGTGCTGTTTCCCTAACTCTGTCTTCCAATTCTGGAATTCTGTAACACATGTACTTCATGCAGTTCTCGGAACAATGTGTAGCTGAATCCAGCTGACTAGCTGTCATCTGGAGTGAGTTCTGTAAGCAAAACAAGCAGACCCTGAAATGGGCAGGGACATCCCATCAGACAACCTCTCACTGTGTAGAATGGAATTGTTACTGGGTGAGGTTACTGCTTTACTCAAAAAATCAAAAAGACAAAAGATCTCAAGTAATAGATTTTATTCTCATCATTTCTGATCAAAACCAGAAACGGTTTTTAATAGTAAGGAAAGGGTTTTGAGTGATAGAAGTACAAAAGCTGTGAAAACATAAAAGTCCTGCTCTTAATTTAAAAGTATACACACCTTTTGACAAAATAAATCCAGGACCCTCATTTATCAAATGTTTGTAGAAACTGTCCTATATTCTATCACGCAAATTAAATGTAGAATGTTCATTCTGTCAAAGGCCAGATGTACTGTAAGTGGGGGCGAAAAGAAGTCGTGATGAATAGACATTTTAAAAATTGTAATTGTTAATGGTAATTTATTTTGACACTTATAGTTTTTGCCCTCTGTTGTCAATTATGTCTCTGCTTCATGTGCTTCTGGCATCAGTATGCATGGAGAGAACGACAATCTGTTCACTGAAACACAGGACAATCCAGTTTCCACAATACATTTTTAAAGTCTTTTATTCAAAAGTGTAACAACTTCCTTTTAAACTGAAGTGTGGAGACCACAGACCTCCATGAAGAACCTTGAACCCTTCCCCACCCCCCAGATCAGATTGCGATTCACATGAAATACATGCATGATCAATCCCCAAAGTCTAATTTATTCATCTCTGCTTAGAAGAACAAGATGGAAAATACAGCACAATGCGTAAAATTTTTTCTACATACAAAATACATGCAGATCAGTCCATAAGTATGGCTGATAAGTGAGGGCCCTGGTCACTAACTGGTGACCAGGAGAAACAGTTTATAAAAGGATGGAGGACTTCTGAAGCATCATCTCGAACTAAAATCTCTAACAGGCATGATTTAATTTTATCTCAATGGTTGGCTTATTATAGATCACTACATGTCTTCAGGCATTCAAAATCTTTCACATTATTTTTTTTTTTGGTTTACTGAGTCAGAAGAGACATCCTACATGGAAAATAACAATCAAAATGTGTTTTTGAAAGACATTACTTGAGAAAATAAACTGCAAGTAAAAAAATAAATAACATTTATAATTAAGAATATTTGGAGTTGTGGGCCCTTAAATCCATTAATTCTAGCATGACATGTTGTAGGATTGCATAGGTTGGGAAAACCCTACTTCTAACCAAGAAGTAAATGCCTAAACCTAAAGTTGTCTACTTACACAACCCAACCCATCTAAAAATTCTTCTCCAAATTCCTGGAAGTGCTCTAATTCTACTAACAGTTTTTTTCATCTAAGCAGTTCCAGTGTTTTACCTGAACTGTTTTGAACCAGTTCTTTACTAATTACTAAAGTTTTGCTTTGGAACCCGTTTGGTTCCCTGCATCGCCAGTGCGGCTACACCAGCACAACCTAACAGCAGCCAACCACTAACATTTGGACTGATATGCTTATAAAAATAGCAATCGTTGTTTTAGTAACAGTTTCACAAGATGAAGTGCAATTATTTGTTGTGCTTAAATCCATTTTAACTCATAAATGCTGATTCACACTGTTTTTCTGCTGTCTTAGGGCGCTTTCACATTGTACGGGAGTCCGTACTCGGGTACGGTATTTGGTCAAAATCCACTTATTTCGTACCATGTGAACACAGACTGTACCGTGCCAGAATACGGCCAGAGAGACCTGCCGTGGAAGTAGTATTCGAGTCCAGGTATGAGCGGCCACGTACCATGTGAACACAACCCGTACTCTGGCCTTACTCAAGACAATAGACGCGCTCCATGCGGAAATGACGACATCGCCGGCCGAAATTACAGAATCAACTCGCAACCATACAAATACCAAAACAACGCGATTCAAGCATCCCACAGCAACACAGCAGATTACAAAACGGCGGGTTTACTACAACACTCACCCTGTAGATGGCTTCAGGTAGCAGCTGACCAGTAGACCAGTTTGTTTACATTCTACGCTGTCGCTCGTTTTATGACGTCGGTACTTCTCACTCCCTTGTTTGTTGGAGAACTAAGACTTATTTGTATACCGCCACCTGCTGTTTATTTGTAGTAAAAGACTGGATCGCAATACGGTCAGAGATCCGTGCCATGTGAACAGAAAAAATTAGCATTTTCTCTGGCCGTTTTCTGGTACGGCCACACATGTGAAAACGGCCTTAAAGTACTGCTTCAAGCCACATTATGCAAGCTTCAATGAGCTCTATAGGTGTTTCACACTGAACGCCCCAAGATTTCATTGATACAAACTGCATGACATCTCACTCTCTCTTCCAGAGTGTATTTTCATTGGTCAGTGGCACACCGGAGATGTAGAATTTCTGACACTGGCCGAACAATGCCGAAGGCTGGTTTTGGTTGTATGAGCACTAAATACATGTCACAATACACGGACACAGAGCCACGAATCACACGCATGCTTTCTGTTTTTTATCAAGTATCTTTTTTAATATTCTATTGCTTAGTGTTCTATTTTGTTTAAAGCAGGTTGACAAACCTAGTTCCATGCTTTATATAATGGTAACCTGAAAAACTTTGACCTTAAGTTTATATCCATCTGAGCCTCTTGTCAAAACATGCTATCAGCCCCATCCTCTAACAACAGACGACCCGTCTATCTCTACCACTGTGTCATTGACATATTAGAGTTCATAAAGCAGAACAATTATTTTCCAATTAGAATAAAGAATTATCAGAGCACAGTTCTTGTGTAGCATTGTCTGTATGTTGCTACATTTGCCAAGCTTTCATCCGGTCATCCGCCGCCCATGCAGACAATCATATTTGTGAAACTTGTCATATTTGTGGTTGAGCATTTTGTGCACAAAGTGATTTAGAGTTACAAGCACTGAGCTTGTGAGAGGCTGTAAGCCCAACAACCCCTTTCTGTTTGCTGGCTTAGACATAACGGCTCCACCCTAGACCCCCCCCCCCCCCACACACACACACCCATTACTCCAACGCACAAGTACATTTATTTGAAAACACTTAAACTAACAGGGGGTTACAGAGGTCCATTTCAATCATTCATGTAAAAAGGAGGTCTTATTCTTTGAAAAGGGAGAAGCTGTAAATTTCAGGTTGTGTGAATTCTGGGGGACCACCGAACAACAGGTCAAAGGAGTTTGTGGCATGGTTGTATTTATGTGCAGAGGAGAATCTGTCTTTTTACTCGTTTCGTGAATCGCTGTTTCTGTTTTGCCGATTAACATGTTCTCTGTTAAGGTTTAGGTTTTTGAGCTGCATCTGTTTAGCATGCATATAAATAGAGCTAGAACCTTGAAAGTTGAGTTTATTTAAAACTGTGGTCACATTTAAAACATACAGTCTTAGATAGGCCACAATGAACCAACATTTGGCTGATGAGTGTGAAGCACTTCCATCATTACAGAGCCTCAGTAAACTGGTTGTGTTATGTATTTACAACAGCCTGTTACCAAAAACAACAAGAAAACTAAATCTGCTCTATCTATCTATCTATCTATCTATCTATCTATCTATCTATCTATCTATCTATCTATCTATCTATCTATCTATCTATCTATCTATCTATCTATCTATCTATCTATCTATCTATCTATCTATCTATCTATCTATCTATCTATTTGTTGAGAAGCTTTCACCAAACCTAACTTTCAAAAAGTTAATGAGCTATTCCACTAAAGTCAGGTGATTTCTGAATGAAGTCCCACATACTAGGCAACGCACCAAATGTGCTTTATCTATTTTGTGACAACTTAGTTAAGACAACAACTGGATCAACAAAACAATCTGATCCAGATTAGTGCACCGAATCATCTGTTCATTTTATTAGGTTTTGTTTCATCACTCTAATACTCCCCAATTTCTTATTTATAAATAGTGAAATAGACTCCACGCATTTCATACACATCGACACCAACAATCTGAAATTCCTGATGCAGTTGTTTAAATGTTTGTTGAATTAGTTTAAACAAATAAAGAAGCAATTATCATTGTGCTACTATTTTCAGAACCTTAAAATCATTTTTTTCACAACTCTAGACACAAAACTCACAAGCAATGATCAAAGTGCTCTAACCCTGTTCTCAATTGCTTGGATACAATACACGTACAACTTAGATTTGTTCATTCATCAAAAATCAACTGTTCAATATGACACAAGTTAACATCAAAGTACCACCATTTCAAAAAGAGATTCACACATTACATTTCTAATGAGTGTCTTTTCACTTCCTTATAATGATCTAACTATCAATGAAACCACTTCTCAAAATGATAAGTAACTGTTTCATTACATTAAATGCATAGTTGTGTGGAAACAGACAATTTTTTCAATGTTTAAATCATGAAAGTTTCAAGATACTGTAACAAGATTCATTGTCACCAATTACCATGGAGCATGAACCAGTTAGACTACAATAGCCATTGATGTAGAAAATATTTTATCATACATAAAATCTTAATATTATTATTACATAATATCAATATTTTATCAAACAATGGTTAAGTGAAAACGCTCTGCAGCTCAATGCATGATTAATTTTTGGGGATTTCTCATTATCTGGATGATTTAGGACAGTCTGTGAAGCCAAGGCTTAGAAACTTGGGAGTTAACTTTGATAGAGACATGTCATTAGTGCAGCACTGTTAGGAGCTGACAAGAAACTGCTTCTTTTAACTGAGGAATATTTCCAAACACAGGAATATGGTCTAATGAAATAATTTGGAGCTCATAATAAATGCTTTCGTCTCCTCATGTTTAGACTATAGTAACAGTTTGTTTCCCTGTTTGAACAAGAAGGCGCTCTCTCCATTGCAATTACTGTAAAATTCTGCAGCGAGAATTTCTATTTGTACAAATAGGAGGACTCATATCCCCTATTCTTAAAAAGCTTCATTTGCTGCCAGTGTCCTATAGGTACAAGTTTAAAATTCTGGTTATAGCTTTCAGAGCCCGCCATGGTCAGGCTCCTTCTTACATCTCTGATCTGATCCACCCTTAGACCTCTGCGACTGCTCTCAGGTCTGTCGATTAGAATCTGCTGAATGTTCCTCGCGCCCCTTTCCACTCTAAAAGTGACTGTTCCTTCCTGGCCGTTACTTCTAGGCTTTGGAATGATCTCCCCTTTGCGCTCAAATGATTTTGTTGACACCTTCAAGACTTAACTTAAGACTCACTTATTTGTTCAGGCTTTTAATTAGCTATTTTTGGGCTTTTGTGATTGTATGTTGTCTTGGCCTTTTATACTGTGTATTATTTCAGATTTATACTCTGTTTTTATGTTTTCTATATTGCTGTGTTGAGAAGCACTTTGTGGCTTTAGTCTATGAAAGGTGCTATACAATGAAATATTACTTACTTAATACAAAGTGTTTTGCATCAATACATTACAATCGTTGTTCAATGATGCTGCTGTCAATTCAATTCAGTTTATTGTAAATTCAGTTTATTTATATTGCGTCAATTCACAACACATATCATCTCAATGGTTTCTTTACAAGTAAAGTAATTTCAATACAATTGTACAAACATTCCATCCATCCATCCATCAATCTTCTTCCGCTTTATCCGAGGTCGGGTCGTGAGGGCAGTAGCCTAAGCAAAGAGACCCTGACTTCCCTCTCCCCGGCCACTTGGGCCAGCTCCTCGGGAGGAATCCCAAGGCGTTCCCAGGCCAGCCGGGAGACATAGTCCCTCCAGCGAGTCCTGGGTCTTCCCCTGGGCCTCCTCCCGGTGGGACGTGCTCGGAAAACCTCACCAGGGAGGTGTCCAGGAGGCATCCTGACCAGATGCCCGAGCCACCTCAACTTGCTCCTCTTGCTGCGGAATTGCAGCGACTCTACTCTGAGCCCCCTCCAGATGACCGAGCTCCTCACCCTATCTCTAAGGGAGAGCCCAGCCACTCTGCGGAGGAAACTCATTTCAGCCGCCTGTATCCGTGATCTTGTTCTTTCTGTCACCACCCAAAGTTCGTGGCAATAGATGAGGGTAGGATCGACCGGTAATTGGAGAGCTTTGCCTTTTGGCTCAGCTCTCTCTTTACAATGCAGACCGGTACAGCGCCCGCATAACTGCAGACAATTGATCTCCCTCTCCATTTTTCCCTCATCCGTGAACAAGACCCCCAGATACTTGAACTCCTCCACTTGAGGAAGGACCCCATCCCAGACCCGAAGACGGTAACCTACCCTTTTTCGGCTCAAGACCATGGTCTCGGATTTGGAGGTGCTGATCCTCATCCCAGCCGCTTCACACTCGGCTGCAAACCGCTCCATCGAAAGCTGTAGATCACGTTCAGATGCAGCCAAGAGGACCACATCATCTGCGAAAAGCACAGACCCGATCCTGAGGTCACCAAAACGGACCCACTCAACACCTTGGCTGCGCCTAGAAATCCTGCCCATAAATGTTATGAACAGGATCGGTGACAAAGGGCAGCCTTGGTGGAGTCCAACTCTCACTGGAAACGAGTCCGACTTATGGCCGGCAATGCGAACCAAACTCTGACACCAGTCATACAGGGACCTAACAGCCCTTATCAAAGGGCCTGGTACCCATACTCCCGGAGTATCCCCCACAGGGCTCCCCGAGGGACACGGTCGAACACCTTCTCCAAGTCCACAAAACAGGTGTAGACCGGTTGGGCGAACTCCCACGCACCCTCCAGGACCCTGCTGAGGGTATAGAGCTGGTCCAGTGTTCCACGGCCAAGACGAAAACCGTATTGTTCCCCCTGAATCAGAGGTTCAACTATCCGTCGGACGCTCCTCTCCAGAACGCCTGAATGGACCTTCCCAAAGTCCCCAGACTCTGTTTCCAAACAGGAGGGCGTGTCGGTGGGGTTGAGGAGGTCTTCGAAGTATTCCATCCACCGACCCAAAACGTCCCGCGTCGAGGTCAGCAGCACACCACCCCCGCTGTAGACAGTGTTGGTGGCAGACCCCCCCTCCCCTCAGGCACCGGATGGTGGACCAGAATCGCTACGAAGCCAGACGGAAGTCGTTCTCCATGGTCTCTCCAAACTCCTCCCACGGCCGAGTTTTTGCCTCAGTGACCATCCGAGCCGCACTCTGCTTGGCCTGTTGGTACCTATCAGCTGCTTCCTGGGTCCCGCAGGCCAGAAAGGCCCGATAGGACTCCTTCTTCAGCCTGACAGCATCCCTCACCGCCGGTGTCCACCAGCGGGTTCAAGGGTTGCTGCCGCGACAGGCATCGACCACCTTGCGGCCACAACTATGGTCAGCTGCTTCGACAATGGAGGCACGGAACATGGCCCACTTGTACTCGATTTCCCCCGCCTCCCCTGGGATGTGTTCGAAGTTCTGCCGGAGGTGAGAGTTGAAACTCCTTCCAACAGGGGACTCTGCCAGACGTTCCCAGCAGACCCTCACGGCGCGTATGGGCCTGCCAGGCCTGTCCTGCGTCCTCCCCACCACCGCAGCCGACTCACCACCAGGTAGTGGTCGGTAGATAGCTCTGCCCCTCTCTTCACCCGAGTGTCTAAAACATGCGGCCGCAGATCAGATGAAACGACAACCAAGTCAATCATCGAGCTGCGGCCTAGGGTGTCCTGGTGCCAAGTGCAAACATGAACACCCTTTTGCTTGAATATGGTGTTCGTTATGGATAATCCATGGCGAGCACAATAGTCCAACAACAAAACACTGCTCGGGTTCAGACCAAGGGGGGGCCATTCCGCCCAACCACGACTCTCCAGGTCTCACTGTCATTGCCCACGTATAAGTTGAAGTCCCACCGAGCAGAATAAGGGAGTCCCTGGAAGGAGCGCTCTCCAGCTCCCCACCAGGGCCTCCAGAAAGGGTGGGTAATCTGATCTACCGCATAAGCACAAACAATAGTTAGAACCCATCCCCCCACCCATAGGCGGAGGGAGGCTTCCCTCTCATTCACCGTGGTGAACCCCAACGTACAGGTGCCGAGATGGGGGGCAACAAGTATGCCCACCCCAGCTCGCTGCCTCTCAACAGGAGCAACTCCAGAGTGGAAAAGAGTCCAACCCCTCTCGAGGAGACGGGTTCCAGAGCCAGAGCCGTGCATGGAGGCAAGGCCGACGATGTCCAGTCAGAACCTCTCGACCTCGCACACCAGCTCCGGCTCACTCCCCACCAGAGAGGTGACGTTTCAGCTTCTGCAGCCGAGGATTGGACCGCCAAGGTCCCCGCCTTGTACAAACATTCCAGTCAGGTAAAACGTTTACTATGTAAGGATCCCTGCAGAATGTATCTGTTGGTTTCTCTCTACTACTGCAATACCTTTATAGATATGTATTTACTGTGCATGAATTACCATGATGAAACCTGTATCACTTATTTTGTTGTACAATATTTAATCATTGTTCAAACAATAACACAGTGAAACTATTGGTTGCTTGTGTGTTGGTGATCTATAGTTATGTTTCAATGATTTTTCCCAGTAAATTTGTTTTTTGAACAACTGATTGTCCGAGTGCAGGATTCCTTTCAAGATGTGAATGCACAATGCAATGTTTTGATCATTAAACAGCCTTCGTTACAAGTGATAACCGTTTTGAGTTTTGTGTCTAGACTTGAAAAATGACATCAAGGTTCTGAAAATATTAGCAAATTGATTGAAAAAAACTGTAAAAAAAAGGACTGGGATAAACCTCTAAAGCATTAGCCTCGCTTATATTACAGATACTACAACTATGTGAAAAGCGCTGCACTCTGACCTTTGGCTTTCACCAACGATTCATTTGGAGTGGGTACAAAGAGGAAATTGTTGACTACATAAGCAACTGTCTGCTCCTTTAAACCACAGTGACACGATGGTATGAAACAAAATGATTGTCTTTGAATTGTATGGCTCTGGTCTGCATCGTAACTGGGAGTCAATAGAGATGGACGAGCTTTAAATTATCTCTGAGTGCTGTAGGGGGTGAGGAGAGAGCTGGCAGATAGGAGCAGGGGGAAGGATTGAGACTGTCAGCTCCTGAAGTATGATGTACACCACTCTGATGCCTCCATAATTCTCCGTCAGAGGCTTTATAACCCTAATATCTCTGTAATATAATGAATGTGTTTCAGGAGAAATGTCACAAAGCAGATTTTTGGTGTGCTGAGATTACAGGCCAATTTCTAATCTTCCATTCATCATCAAGATTATTGAAAGGCTCTGTTTCAACAGTTAAATAGCTCCTAAACAATGACCAGACACTTTGATATATGTCTTGGTTCCATGATCCCCATAGCACTGAGACCACTCTGGAGACATAGAGACGCACAACCATGCACGCGTACACACACATACATACACACACACACACACACACACACATATACCTTAGGATAATTTATAAAGACCGATTACCCTAACTTTCATGTCTTTGGACTGTTGAAGAAGACTGGAGTACCTGGAGGAAACCCACGCATACACAGGAAGGACACGTAAACCCGATGCAGAAAGACCCCAAGCAGGGCAACACTTCTACCCACTGCTTTACTTCGCAGCCCATTTTATAGAGTCAATACTGAAGTAATTATTTTTTGGATCTAAAGAGGGACAATGAGGAGTTAGGAAACATCCATCTTTTCATTATCTATACAGCTTATCCTCTAGGGGTTTTGGAGGGCCTGTTGCCTATCTCCAGGGTTCCACGGGCGAGAGGCGGAGTACACCCTAAACAGGTCGCCAGTCTGACGCAGGGCAAGACAGAGACAGACAGGACGAACAACCACTTATGTACACACTCATACCTAAGGGCAATTTAGAAAAAACAATTAACCTGACAGTCATGATTTTGGACTGTGGGAGGAAGCCAGGGTATCCGGAGGTACCCACACATGCACATGGAGAACATGCAAACTCCATGCAGAAAGACCCTAGGCCAGGATTCAAACCCAGAACCTTCTTCCTACAAGGCAACGGTGCTACCCACTGTGCCACCCTGCACAGCCCGAGTCAGCAAACAGCTTCAGTTAATACAGGTATAAACTACTGATCAGGCCTGAAATCTAGGTTTAGTAATAGACTCAGACCTGAACCTCCAGGGTCAGATGGAAACAATACTAAGGTTCACCATTCTATCACCTGAAGAAAATTTCTGGGATTAAATGATTCATGTTGCAATAGGACCTTGAAAAAAGGCTATTCTCTAACAGTTAGTGGCTACCACGATGTAGGTAGGGGTGACATTGCTTTACCAAATCAATCAGTCCATAGGTGGGTAGAATGGGGTATATGATCCCCTTTTCTAGAACACATTTCCAGACCACTGCAAAGCTGCTGAAACCCTGAGTTTCATTAAATTTAAGGCTAAAACCCCATCTTTTTAGACCTGCCTTTGAGTAAATGAATAATATTGGCTGGAATGTCTTGTGCTTTGATTTGTCATATGTTTGGTGTCTCTAAAAGTAGCGGATTGGCCATTGGGGGCGTTGGGATATTTCCCGGTAGCCTGGCCACCGAATCTTTGATTGCAGATGTCAGGTCAGGTGGTGCTTGATTTTTAAATATGCAAGCTGTCCGTGGCTCATTAGGGCATCTACACCAGTGAACATTGGCGTAACAGATGTGGGGTACTTGTCGGACTTGTTCCTCACATTTTCCGCTACAGTGGCCTCGGTCCCTTGCACTTTTTTCAGCCGTTTAATCCGATAATATACGGTGACATATTTTTTCTGAGCTGACCTTGGGCGTACACAAGTTAAGATGGCAGTAGTGAATCACAGACAGGTGCTGAGTAACCATTTGACAGAAAATGTCTTTCACAGCAGTGATGGGAAGGAAGTTTTCTCTCACCTTTGTCTTCTCCCAGGCTTCTGCTCTATCAGGGAGCAGGCAGCAGGAACTGTGGGAGGTGCACTGTTGTCGAGGACAACATAACAGGGGAACAGGCTGATCTGCAGGTTTGTTTATATCATTATGTAGTGCGTAGCGTACAGCCGTAAAACGAAACTCAGTCAGTACATCTAGGAAAGCGGTCCGCGGGTGAAAAGTTCTATAGTGCGGTTACAGGTCACCTGTCTCTCGCATGGCAACACAGAGACATAAAGGATGTGTATACAATTTTTTATATCAGCAAAGACTACCATGTTTTTGGTCTGTGGTTGGAAGTAGAGGTACTCAGAGAGACCCCACACATGCACAGGGAGAACATTAAACTCCATGCAAAAACGTACCAGGCAGGGGTTTGTACCCAACATCTTCTTGAAGCAATGGAACAGTGCTAATAACTGTTGCACCATGCATCCCAAACCTGCCTTGTTATTTTGCTTATTTCAGTTAATATGTATGAAAAGACCCGTCATTAAAAATGGGTTTGAAGAAAAGTTAAACTTGACAGTTTTTCTAGACTGTGTTTAGTTTTATAAGCAATGGCAGGGAAAAGTGTTTCCTCATGTTTGGCATCAATAGATGCCAAACCAGCTTCATCTTGAAGCAAGTGATTTAACAAGACTACTGCTTATCTGTCTCAGTAGAAACCAAAGCTTCTACTATCTCCATTGTACCCCATGCTGAGAAGTCTGTGTTGTCACCAATCTCTGTGTGCACTAAATACTCTACCCAGTTTCACTCTTCTACTCAAAGGCAAATAGTAGCTCTAAAAAAGTGCATGAACAAAGTTACATTATTGTAAATGTGAGGATTTAATCTCCCTACATTATTCTCTGCTGTCATCATGACACCAATCTGCAATGGAAAAAGCTTTGTTGGATTCTAGAATAGCCAGTTTAATATGAAATTAACTTATTTCTGTTATATTTAAGTTTTTAATAGGTATTTGAAGCTTATTTGCACCACCATTTATTCCGATCCTTTGCTTATGGGGTGGGGTGGGGGGTTGTTTGAAAAATTCATTAGTATCGGGGGTGAACCCTGTCAGTCAGGTGACCTAAAATATTCTCCAGAGCACAGTCAAACACAAACACTTGCACCTTAGATAGCAAAGCATTTAAAAGTCTGCCACTGCATTGGGGCAAAGAAGTGTTTGGCAGCCACCAGATGTTCAGGTTGTCCCATTAAAAAAGATGGGAGAGGCCTTTAGTTTTCATTACAGAGGGACTTCGACTTTAGGAGACAGTATGTAAAAAAGAAATAAATTAATATAAATCTAAGTAGGCCAACCTGTCAGAGGTTTGATTTTGAGAACTAGAACTGGATCCGCAAAGTTGAATGTATTTTTAATTTCCCCTAATGTGTACACAAGTCAAAATTTGCAAGCAGGCTCCCCACGACCCTTCAAGGATGGATGGAAGGAGGCATGGATGAACATGCAGTGAAATTAGAGAGTTACCCCTACTGCACCACTCATCCATCCACTGGTTGACATCATTTGTTTTTACCTATAAGCTTTATCAAAAGGGAAAGTCAATTCCATGTATTTTTGGAAATATCACGTTTTGTCTAAGTTTCAGTCATCTAGATGCTTATTTGAGGCTTAACAATTTGAACATTGTCACTTCTTTCTTAATCCACCTTGATGAATGCTCTAGTATAACTCGCTTTGGAATTGACCCTGAGCATGTTACTGCATCCCCTTTGCTTGACAGTTGATTTATAGTTCAAAAACTAAACTTCTTCTTTAAACATTCTTCTGGGAAATTGCGTGGAATAGTGGTTAGTGGAGGCCTCAGTCCTCAACACGATTGTCTCAGGTTTGAGTCCTGGCATGTGTCCTCCCCCACTTCTTTTCCCTTTCTATACTATTCTCTGTCAAATAAAATCCACTATTGAGTTCAGTTCAGTATATTATAGCACTGATTCACAACAGATGTCCACCGACAGGCAATTTAAAAGAAAAGTCATTTCAATTTAATCATACATACATTCTAATCAGTTTAATAGTTTAGTTTTAAGGGTTCTTAGCAGATTGCCTGTAGTCCCGGGCTATTCAATTAGCGGCCCTGAATAATTTTAAGCCGGCCCTCAAGTGTGCCTGTGCATGCCTATGACTAATTGTCTATTCTCTCCTGCATAAAAACATGTGGGATAAAATATCTGTTTTTACCGGACATATATTTTGGGGGACCACAAATGACCAATCACAAGTCTCCTTTTGTGGCAGTTTTGAAGTTTGGCTGAGAAGAAGCAGGATGTCGCTCTCGACCTTAAAGAAAAGAAAAGTTGACTCGAAGAACAGACAATTCAATAAGGAGTGGACAGAGAAGTGTGAATTTATTTTGTTTGATGAGAATCCTGTGTGCTTAATCTGCAACGAGCGTCTTTCTGTGTGCAAAGAGTATAAACTGAGAAGACATTTCACAACAGCGCATGCTAACTTTAACGATACTTTCCCACCGGGTTCTGCTGCTCGGACGCAGAAGATATCAGTGCTTACTTTATGAGCAAATATGTCGGATATTGTTCCGGGCTTGTTCAGATCAAAAAAGAGCAATGGCTGCATCGTTAGGAGTGGCATGGATATTGGGTAAAAAGAAAAAGCCATTTACAGACTCAGAGACAGTCAATGAGTGTATGCTGGCCGCAATAGAAGAGGTGGTAACAGATGAAAAAGTACGAAAAGGTGTCATTGATTCCATCAAGCAAATTCCAATCTCAAACACGACAAATATCAGAAGAGTGGAGTCCCTCGCATCGGATGTGTTAAACATGGATTTGCAGGGCAGAGATAAAGTGGTTTCGGAACTGGTGGAGAAACTTCATGCTTTTGTAAGACAACTTTCATTCTTCTCTGTTGATATTTGTCCAGGGAAGATGCTCCACTGCCCCACATTAAGGAACTCTGGCCTGCAAATTACTGAGGCAATGTCAGGCTTTATTGACTCACTAAAAAAAAAACTTTGCCACCAGGTTCAGTGTTTTTAGCATATCAAATGAAGTCATGAGATTTGTTAAGGACCCTTTTTGTGTCAGTGTTGAGGAAAACATTGCAATGAAAGGAAAGGAGTTAATAACATCATTGGATGAGGGTTTGTTACAAATGGAGCTTATTGACATTCAGTCGTCAGATGACTTAAGACAGTAATTCCAGCAGGCAGGTCATGAAAAATTCTGGACCAATGTTGTCAGCCCTGAGAAATTTCCACACTCAAGGGGTCTTGCCATTTTTCTTTTGACAATGTTTGGATCAACATACACTTGTGAGTAATTATTCTCACATATGAATTCTATTAAAACACATAATCGCATCTCCCTCACTGACCAGCATCTGCAAGACTGCTTGCGGATTGCCCTGACAACATACACACCCGACTTCACTGCTCTGGCTAAGTAAAAAAAAATGTCACTTCTCACATTAGACCCCAAACGAGTACTGACGATGGATTTTTGAACAGAGTGGCCTGTTATTCACCTCGCATTTTATTTCTTTCTTTATTGATGTAGTATGGCTCAACTGAATGGGATATAGAGGTGTCTGATGCTATTTCAGTTTAAATAACAAAAAATGTGAAGTGAGGTCCACTGAGAGACTGTTGGTCATTTTTTTAAGTTAGAAGGGCTAAAATGGGCAAGGTTATTGTTGTTGAAAGCATTTTGAACTGTTTTGTCCTGATAAAGTGCCCTGCACTGTTGCATTGTTATAATTAGAATCTTTGCAGTTTGGTATTTGTTGATTCACTTGGATGTCTAGTTGTCAGTTGTAAAAAGTAAACCACAGATTATGCTCACCTAAACTAGTTGCAATTTGAAATACATTCCCTTGATAAAATACTATGCACTGTTATGTTATTATATTTCCCTTCTGTACCTTACAATGCACTTTGGGTTTTATTTTGTTGGGGCAGATAGATTTAATGCTGCCTTCATTGAGTGCAATTTTAAATATTTGTGATCTGGTTGACCTAATGGTTGTTAGTCTTGATTTATGTTCAAAATGGACAAAATGTATTGCAGTAATAGTCCATGTGTGAATTTATGGGCATTTGTTTTTTGCATGAGAAGTATAATAAAACAAAATATTCTCACTTCGTAAATATTTAGTCTTTTTTTTTCATTTGTTACCATGATTACTCGTTCTCCGGCCCATTATTTGATCTCAAATAATGGACTGAACTGGCCCCAGTTCCAAATTAATTGAATAGCCCTGCTGTAGTCAATGACTGGAAGTTTTCTCCCATTGATGCAGACTCCAACCACCTCCCTCGCTCTTTCGTAGCAAGCATGTTGCGACAGTAGAGAGGAAAAAGAGGAAGTTCTGTTTTTTTAAACCTGGACCTTATTTTTTAGGATTTATTACGTTAATTTAATCATCCAAATAGGTTTGGTGTCACTTGGAGTCCTTGTGAAAAGTATATATCTACTCGCGATCAGCGTATATCGATATAATGGGAATTGAGGGGGCACACAAATTGCTGCCTCTAATGAGGGGTGGGCCAGTGAAATAAAAGGTAGAAAGAGATAGATATAAAAAATAGGAAGTGGAGAGATAACAGTTGTTGAGGTAGATGTATGACATGGAGGAATGAACAGATTCCAGATTGTTGGTTTGCATGTTGCCTGGCTGAGTCAAAGCTGGAGGAGGTGTAGCGAGGTGAAAGTTAGGCTCATTGAAGGCGCAGAAATGGTAGGTTCAGATGTCACTGGAGATGAAGATGTTTGAGGAAGTGGAGCTTTATGATTGTTGGTCATGGTAGATGTGTCCAGTCTGTTCAAAGAAAAAATCCAGGAAGGAGCTCGGATAAGTATTACCATAAGGAGGTGAGGAGGTAACATTTTAATTCAATTCAGTTTAGTTTATTTACATAGCGTCAATTCACAACAGATGTCATCTTAAGGCACTTCACAAGAAAGGCAATTTCATTACAATTATACAAACATTCCTATCAGTGCAAAAGTTTTCTATTAAAAGTTTCACAGCAGATTGCATGAAGCCATCGTCGTGAGGTTGTGACCTGTTAATGCAGAATTCCAACCACAGAAATCCTCTCAGTAATCCCTCGTACTGAGCAAGCATGTAGCGACAGTGGAGAGGAAAAACTCCATTTTAACAGGAAGAAGCCTCCAGCATTACCTGGCTTGGTGCAAGCGGTCATCTGCAACGACTGACTGGGGGTTTGAGAAGACAGAGCAGAGACACAGAAAGAACAAAAGGAACTGATGCAAGAGCACTTTCTATATTAAAGAAAGTAAAAAGTTAATAAGAGGATGTGGAAGATATTTAGTTACTGGGAGTATCATCTAAATTGATACTCCTCATCCAACAGGCAATTGTAGCTGAGCAGGACACCACACCAGGTGTAGCTTCTATGGAAGGTTATCTGCTGAAATAACAACAAAAATTACAACTGGTGAGTAGTAGTAGAGAAAAGTAGCTGAGTGAAGAAAAGTGGTCACTCTGTCCTCCAACAGTCTAATCCTATAGCAGCATAACTACAAAGATAGCTCGGTATTACCTAAGCCTTTCTAATTGTAAGCTTTATTAAAAAAAATGCTTTAAGCTTCGTCTTAAAAGTAGACAGGGTGTCTGCTTTATGGACTAAAACTGGGAGCTGGTTTCACAGGAGAGGAGGCTAATACCTAAAACATCTGCGTCCCATTCTACTTTTGATCCTAGGTGCTTTATACGTAAGAAGCAGGATCTTAAATTCTATCCTGGATTTAAGAAGGAGCCACTAAAGAGAAGCTAAAATAGGATAAACGTGATATATCTTCCTAATATTCATCAGAACTCTTGTTGCAGCATTTTGGATCAACTGAACGCTTTTAATTATATGTTGTGGACTTTCTGATGGTAAAGAATTACCATAGTCCAGCCTTGAAGCAACAAATGTATGGACTAGTTTCAAATTTTAGCAATATTCCAGAGGTGAAAGAAGTAAATCATAGAAACCTGTTTAATGTAGGATTTGAACATCATGTCTTGGTCAAAAATATCAGTGAGGGTTCTTTTTTTTACATTATTACCAGGAGACAATTTAATGCCATCCAGATGAAGTGAATGACTAAGCGGTTTCTTTTTTTTCACTTCTGGTCCAAAGAAGACAACTTCTGTCTTGTCTGAATTTAAAAGCAGAAAGTTTAGAGTCATCCAGGTTTTTATGTCCTCAAGACATGTCTGTAATCCAACTAACTGATTTAATTCATAGGGATTTATGGATAAATATAGTTTTGTATCATCTGGCATAACCGTAGAAATGTATACTGTGCTGTCTAAATGTTTTACCAATTGAAAGCATATGTATATATATATATATATATATATACTGCTCACAAAAATTAAAGGAGCACTTTAAAGAAACACATTAGATACATCAGATCTCAATATGAAGTTGGATATCTATACAAATAACAACAGGGCAATGTCTTAGGAACAAAAGGATGACAAGTCTTTTAATGGAAATAAAAGTTTTCAGCCTACAGAGGGCTCAATTGTGTAGACACCCTAAAATCAGATTGAAATGAAGACGTGACAGGCTAGTCCATTTTTTCACAAACTTAATTACTGCAACTCAAAATGCTTTTCAGTATCTTTTGGGGCCGCCACAAGCTTGTATGCATGATTGACAACGTCGGGGCATGCTCTCAATGAGACGACGGATGGTGTTGAGGCATTTCCTCCCAGATCTGTGTGAGGGCATCCCTGAGCTGTTGTACAGTCTGAGGAGCAACCTGGCAGCGCCTAATGGACCGAAACATAATGTCCCACAGATGTTCCATTGGGTTTAAGTCAGGGGATCATGAAGGTCATTCAATTGTTTCAATTCCTTCATCCTCCAGGTACTGCCTGCATACTCTTGCCACAAGAGGCATTGTCGTGCGTTAGGAGGAAACCAGGACCTACTGCACCAGCGTAGGGTCTGACAATGGGTTCAAGAATTTCATCTCGATACCTTATGGCAGTCAGAGGACCATTTCCTAGGCAGTAGAGGTCTGTGTGTCCTACCTAGCTACTCTACTTGACTACTAACATTAACCTGTCTCTTCCTAGCTTTTGACACTCTACCAGGTTACTAACATTAACCTGTCTCTTCCTAGCTACCTGTTAAGCTGTCTCTAACTGTAAGCTTTGTCAAAGAGGAAGGTTTTAAGCCTAGTTTCAAAGACAGACAAGTTGTATGCTTCACGAACCAACCCTGGGAGCTGGTTCTGGAGCTGGAGCCTGATAACTGAAAGATCTGCCACCCATTCTAATTTTAGAAATCCTAGGAACTACCAGTAAACCTGCAGTCTGAGAGCAAAGGGCTCTGTTAGGAACATATGAAACAATCAGGTCTCTTATGTATGATGGAGCTTGATTATTAAGAGCTCTTTATGTCAGGAGGATCTTGAATTCTATTCTAGATTTTACTGGGAGCCAGTGAAGAAAAGCTAAAACGGGATATGTGATCTCTTCGTATTTTATTCATTAGAACCCTAGCAGCAGCATTTTGGACTACCTGAAGACTTTTAATTGTATTCTGTGGACTACCTGATAATAAAGAGTTACAGTAATCCAGCCTTGAAGTAACAAAGGCATGGACTAGTTTTTCAGTATCACTCCTGGACAGGATGGTTCTAATAAAAAGGAAATCCTCGAGACTTCTTTAATGTGAGATCTAAATGACATATCTTGGTCAAAAATAACACAGAGGTTCTTTGCTTTATTACTGTGGTATGATGAGCTCTAAAGCCTGACTGAAACTTCTCAAACAGCTCATTATTGTTTAAATGCTCACATCTGATGGGCAACTATTTTCTCAATAATTTTAGATAAGAAGGGAAGATTAGATATCGGTCTATAGTTAATTAAGTCGTTTTGATCAGGATATGTTTTCTTAAGTAGAGGTTTAATTAAAGCAATCTTAAACTCCTGGGGTACATATCAATAGATTAAGGATAGTTTCATTATTTCTAAAATTGGAGCAGTAATCAAAGGGAAAACCTCTTTTTAAAGTTTAGTTGGGACAGGGTCTAACATGCAAGTTGAAGGTTTTGATAAAGCTATTAATTTTAGTAGATTTGAAAGTTCGGCTGCATTAAAGCAGTTCAAGCATATATTAGGTTCAACCATTTTTGATGCTGCCTCACTAACTAAGGAAAAAGCAAGCATATTGAGAAGGTCCCCATTTATCTTATTTTTTATAGAGTCTATTTTATTTATAAAAAATTGCATGAAGTCGTCACTACTAAGAGCTGAGGGAATGGTTGGCTTGACAGAGCTTTGATCCTGTGTGAGTTTGGCAACTGTATTAAAAAGAAACCTAGGATTGTTTTTATTCTCCTTGATTAAAGATTAAAAATATGCTGTTCTGACTGTTCGAAGGCTCTTTTTATTTGGCAATAGACTATTTTTCCACACTAAATAAGAATCCAGTAAATGCGTGGAGGGCCATTTTTCTCTCTAGTTTTCTAACATTCTGCTTTAGGGTATGTAGCTCTAAATTAAACCAGGGAGCTAATCTTCTATGACTGGCCGCCTTCATTTTCAAGGGGGCAACTTTGTCTATTGCCAGACGCAGGGAGGAATTAATGCTATGAACTAGAACGTCAAGTTGTGAGGGGTCAGGAGTTTAATCACTATTTTCAATTGTACTTTTATATACTGAGGAAACCAAAGTTGGAAGTCTTTCTTTAAAACTTGCTGCAGTGTTGTCTGATAACGTTCTGGTATAATTAAGTTTTCTTTCAGGTTAGAAATGTTCAGTTAGAGAGAGTTTAAAAGTGATCAGAAAATAATCAGACAGGATAGGGTTAAGTGTAAAGACTGTTATTTCTTCAAAGTCAATTGCATAAGTCAACACAATATCTAAAGTGTGGTGACAGGAGTGGGTTGGTCCCTGCACATTTTGAGTAAAGCCTATTGAGTCTAAGATAATGCTAAAAGCTTTATTTAGACTTTCACATTCACTATCAACATGAATATTGAAGTCTCCAACTATAAAAACCTTATCAGTGTTTAACACAAATCAGATAGAAAATCTGAGATCTGATCTAAAAATTGAGAATAAGGGCCTCGTGGACGATACAAGACCACGAACAAACGTGGCTTTACTGCTTTGTTTTGTGTATGAGGAAGCTTAAAGATTAAATGCTCAAAGGAGCTGTAACTATAATTTTTTGGGGGATTAATTAGTCAATCTGAATGGAAGATGGTGGCTACTCCACCTCCTCGACCAGTACTTCGAGGGACACTAAAGTTTAAGTAGCTAGGGGAGTTGACTCATTTATTGTGACATGGTCCTCTTCCTGCAACCATGTCTCTGCAAGACAAAACATATCAATATTATTATCACAAATTAACCTCTGTAGGGTTAAGAAATCACCTCATACTGCCAGTAGAGATAATTACTCAAGCCAAAACAAGACAAAAAAGATCAAGAGGGAGAAACTTGAAATGACCTCCACATGTAAAACCACTCCTGTTTTGAGGTTTTTCTAACTGTTGCCACTGTACTGCCCCTGTTGTTAAGTCCATGAACACCAATACAGCTGAAAGTGATTAAAGATGCCCTCAGCTGCTTAACCAACTAGAAAATTATCAGACAGGTTTAATTGATTTCATGTCAGGCCCAATAAAAAAGTGTTCCTTTAATTTTTGTGAGCAGTTTACTTATGTAGCATTTCTCTTAGACCCTGCTGTAACATCCAGTGTTGCCACAGTTACTTTGAAAACAGTAATCTGATTACTGACTACTGATTATTTCTTTCAAAAGTAACTTAGTAACTTTACTGTTTACTTTATTTTAAAAGTAATTACAAAGTGCATTTTAAGAGTAAGGCGGAAAATATACTTGCTTGTCAGGCAACAGCTGTGGTCAACTCACTGAGAAATTATATTGGCAGATGTCACCAAACAACTCATTTTGTGAAATTGGAAGACTTGCTGGTGATGCGGTTTATAACAATATAGCAAACAGAAACCCAGCAATGTAGCAAAAAGAATCATGGCAACCATCCCTATTTTTCCAGTGGACGCACTTTCCACTTCACAAGGCTGGCCCAAAAGTCGATCCCTTGTAAATCTGTTCTAACCGGGGCTCCTTTTAACTCCAATCAGTGACGTTACTCACTGCTGAAATGGTCGTTATATGTGGACGCCTTTTCAAATTCCTTAAAGGGCCAACATTGTATGGAGACACAACGACTAAGAGGACCAGGCAGACAGATTGACCTTGCCAGTAAGTGATCAAGTTAAAGTACCTTCACTTTCCTAAAGTGGAAACATGCCTAATCCATCTAAAAGCTGCAGGGCAAAAGCTCTCAAGGACTGGAGTTGGAGACCACTGCTCTAGACCATCACTCTATCACCACCATGTTTCACTGTAGGCAAGGGCGTAAGTTTGTGCTGGGGACAATAATTATAAAATTGGATGCGGTTTGAGGATTACTGGGGACAGTTATTAAATATTTATTTAGCCTCTAAGTATTCATCCGTTTCATGTTTGATTACAATATGCACTGCAGTGTGTAAATGTCTCTTCTATAGTGTAACTAAAACCTTTGCATGGACCGCTCTGTAAACATTGAGAACATAACTAACTAATGAGTTTAGCACAGTAGAAAATATTTGTATATATTTTTTATTTATTTTGCGTGGTTTGAGTGTGTGGATTTGGTGTGTTTTGTTTGAAATTGTTTCCCTCTGTGAAGCTCAAAAAAAAAAAAAAAAAGAATTGATCTGGATGATTCAGGACAAGGAGCGCAGCAACCAGCTGCTTTGTTACAGCTGCGCAAAACTTGTTAAGCTGAACATAAAAAGAGCCGAGGCAGGACGGCAAAGACTGAACCCAATGGCCGAACACCTCGAGCAATTACCACGCACTAGAGCTGAAGAACTTTACCCGAACCCGTCCGCCTCTTAATGCGATAATTTATATTAAAGCGCTGCATTATTCCAAATCTACCTGTCAAGATGTTACAGGCACACAGCATGTCATGATGGTACAGACTCACTACTCTCAGATAAACTCACAGAAAATGCTGAAGAATAAGTGCACTATTCTAGCGGAAAATGTGGGGTTTAATCGGTTCGCGCTATAATAAGCTGCCAATTTAAATATACTCTTGAATTCTCTCTGGTTCAGGTCTGTTCGGGGCCAACTTTTAAGGCCCGATTACAGCTCTAACAAGTCTCCGGCGGGAGACAGTCAGAGCGAGGCAGCTAATTACCGTTTCACCTGTTTTGAGAAACGAGCAAAGATGGCCACAAACGTTGTACTATGCGCACTATGAGTCAAGGCTGCGTGGATATCGGTGCCTGCCCTTTGTTTTCCAGATGCTTTTGGCTGAAATGGGGACTGAGAGCTTCAAAGGAGATCAGCTGTTCACCTGTCAGCTGATGTAGTGGTGTATGCTCGATTCGAAGAATTTATATTAAGACTTTCACCTGGAAGGAGAGCAACCTGGTGTGAGTTTATTAAGTATAACTTAGTCATCTTTTTTACATGATAAAGGAATTTTGTCAGTTTTTTAATTTAAAGCTCTGAAAAGGTCCGGCACGATGCCGAAATCCATGCACGCATAAAGTATGGATTTTAAATCCATACTCCCAGCAACTCACAAACTGCTTGTGTAAGTGTAGTAAAGTAACTAAAGTACTGTTAAAAAAATTAAGTTGAAAGTTAAGTTAAAATCAATGTTTTACTGTCAATCATAATATTGCTGGGGACATGTCACCCTGGTTAAAATGATGCCTATGACTGTAGGTGTTATGTTTTTATTTCTAAAAAAGCTGAGAGTTTTAAAACAGATGTAAAAGGACGCTATTCATAAAGTACCACTTTTGTCTTTTTAGTCCAGTAGGCACCTGGTTCTGACTTCGTGTATCTAATCAAATGCAATAGGGTTAATGGAAGGCAATGTTATCAGAATATGTTGTAAGCAGAGATCAGCATAGAAAGGGAGATTTTAATGTTGTTGTAGAAGACTTGTTATAGTTCAATAAAAATCTCCCCAATAATTATGACCAATATTAATATAATTGTCGATTAAGCTCAAATTTATAGTATTAATAAGATAATTGAGGAACTCTCTTCTGTCTTTAGAAGAATAACTCTATTTTAACATACACTTAAGTCTCATCTGAAGAATAAGATCAAATTTTGTGTACAATATTTTGCTTGCTGACACACAGTAATCAAAGAAAACATCCACATTTTTCAAGATTTATTCATGAAATATGTACACTTTTTAGCCAAAACATTTTATCAATAAATCCCTTCTACTCTACGAACATGCACTAAGCTACTAACAAATGTTAGAAAAAGGGATAATTTTGAGAAATTGACAGTTATGCCTTATTTTTTTAATATTAAGATTTTTATATAACATTGTTGTCATTATGGGTTTAACAAAAGTGTTTTAGGAGGTTTGGTAGTGCTGTGGTGCAGCTTAAGTTTTAGTTTTTAACTGCTTTAAAAAAAAAACTTGGACTACTTTTACTTTTATACTTTAAGTAGTTTTGAATCCAGTACTTTTTTACTTTTACTTGAGTAACATGTTTAACTTGATAATAAAATGTTTACAGAAGTCTTTTTAAACCAAGTACCTATACTTCTACTTAAGTTTTGAATTTGAAACCTTTTGACACCTCTGATTTTGAGACTGAAGAAGCCTCTTGAATGACAGGCGGATGTTTTCAAGACAAAAAGTAAAGTCTACTTGCGTTCATTTAAACTTAATACTGTAGCTCTTCAGACAAAGCCTCTTTTATAGACCTCAGCAATGACAATATTGGTGGTGCACCAGATAATATAGCAGGTATATGTTAGTTGCTCTGACTATAATGAGAAGTTACATAAGAAGGAGGCATGCAGGCCTGAGCATACAATACCTTAAACAAGTAGAGGAAATTAACATGATGGTATTGTAAAATACTAGTAGAATATTAAGCTAAAGTTATACAGAAAATAAATTAGTAACCAGCAACAGATGTACCAAGATGTTGACACAGTCTCTAACTAATCTCAGCAGATGTTACAGAGTGTATGACTTTTCTCACCTTAAATTTGTTAAGACCATTTACATACAATGCCTACTTAAGCTGTTGGCGGCAGAGTGGTTGATATTGTAGTCTCATAGCAAGATGATTGAAATTCTTACCTGAAAGAAGCCTTTCTGTTTGGAGTTTACTTTTTCTCTGACTGTTTAAAAACAAGCATTTTAGGTTATCTGGTTATTCTAAGGTCTAGAGATAGCTTGGTCTTTTCCTACAAGCTACAAGTAAGTAGAGCTGTGTTGAAATAATCGAAAAATCAATTCTAAATCGATTCTTATAGAAATCGAATCAAATCGATTCACAAGTTCAAAAATCGATTTTATTTTTTAGAATAGTCTGCCCTTTTGAAAGCTGAAATGGGAAGGAACAGTCCAGACGGCCATTGTAAGTTTTGTGTCTGACAGGGTTAATACAGTTTTGCATGGTGAACTGTTACTCACCCACTGTTAAGTCATTGAATTTCTGGCATATAATTAAGATAACAGTAAAAAAAAAAAGAAGCCCAGCCCTACAAGTAAGTCATAGTTTTTTTTCCACCTAAGTCTCGAGTCCAGTCCTAAGTCTAGACATGCAAGTCCTGAGACAAGTCTAATTTGTAAATATTTAATTTTAACTCTTAAACAAGTTGTTTAACCAAATATGTAAAATAATAAAGTTATGACTGGAGTTAAGATATCTGAGATGTGTTTCTGTTTGCCAGAAGCACCAGCAAGAGGATCTGAAGCTTCTGAAGGTAAAAAAACGTTGCTGATGTCACTTTTACAGTAAATATTAAACACAAAAAATAAAACAACCAATAAATCCCCAAAATAACCAGTAAATGGATCCATTACAAGAAAAAAAACAGAACTCTTTATGCACTGTTTTTATAACTTATTTTATAACATAAGTAACATCAGATCATTAAAATATTATTTTCATCAATGCTAACATCACTGTCATTTTTATTATTATTATTATTATTTGGTACAAAATAATAAAATGTACATACAGAAGACAAATAACACTTGTTCTTTGGGTGAACTACCAAATTCCCTACAGTCGTGTGTTTATGATTGTGATATTTTGGCCACCTGTTCAGGACCCCAGCACTTAAACTTCGCTCATTTGAGTGGATTTGCTGATGAACGCTTAATTGAAGACCACATTGTGAAGGAACAGTCTCAAGGAAATGACTTTTCTTCAGTCAGTTATGGATAAAATATATACTGGAACCAAAATTAAAGATAAGAAGAAATATAAATAAAAATTAAGTGATGCCCTGGTAAATATGAAGTAGGTTGAAGACCAACAAACCAGACAAGCTGTTATGGAAAGGTTAGCTGGACATACAGTCCCCAATCAGAAAAAGGTGGGACAATATGTTCAATTAAAATCAAACTTAAAACATTAATTTGTTAGATTGTCTTTAACCTGTATTATGCTGAAAGCAATACAACAGCACATTATTTAATGTGTTCTTGATTGTTGTTTTTTTTTTTCCAAAATAAACAGAAATTCCTATTTTGGTTCTTGCAACACATATGAAAAAAGTTGGAACAGTAAAGCATTTACCACTTTATAAATTTGCCATTCCTTTTCACAACACTTAAAAGATGTTTAAGGAGTGAAGACACCAAGAGATGAAGTGCTTCAGGGTGTATTTTTTTTTCTATTCGTACTGCAAACAAGTCTTAAGGTGTTCAACAGTATGGGGTCTTCGTTGTCTCATTTTGCACTTTAAAAAAAAACAGAACTTTTTATGCACTGTTTTTTTATAACTTATTTTATAACATAAGTAACATCAGATCATTAAAATATTATTTTCATCAATTCTAACATCACTGTCATTTTTATTATTATTATTATTATTATTATTTGGTACAAAATAATAAAATGTAAATACAGAAGACAAATAACACTTTTTTTTTGGGTGAACTACCAAATTCCCTATTGTCGTGTGTTTATGATTGTGATATTTTGGCCACCTGTTCAGGACCCCAGCACTTAAACTTCGCTCATTTGAGTGGATTTGCTGATGAACGCTTAATTGAAGACCACATTGTGAAGGAACAGTCTCAAGGAAATGACTTTTCTTCAGTCAGTTATGGATAAAATATATACTGGAACCAAAATTAAAGATAAGAAGAAATATAAATAAAAATTAAGTGATGCCCTGGTAAATATGAAGTAGGTTGAAGACCAACAAACCAGACAAGCTGTTATGGAAAGGTTAGCTGGACATACAGTCCCCAAACAGAAAAAGGTGGGACAATATGTTCAATTAAAATCAAACTTAAAACATTAATTTGTTAGATTGTCTTTAACCTGTATTATGCTGAAAGCAATACAACAGCACATTATTTAATGTGTTCTTGATTGTTGTTTTTTTTTTTCCAAAATAAACAGAAATTCCTATTTTGGTTCTTGCAACACATATGAAAAAAGTTGGAACAGTAAAGCATTTACCACTTTATAAAGTTGCCATTCCTTTTCACAACACTTAAAAGACGTTTAGGGAGTGAAGACACCAAGAGATGAAGTGCTTCAGGGTGTATTTTTTTTTCTATTCGTACTGCAAACAAGTCTTAAGGTGTTCAACAGTATGGGGTCTTCGTTGTCTCATTTTGCACTTTAAAAAAAAACAGAACTTTTTATGCACTGTTTTTTTATAACTTCTTTTATAACATAAGTAACATCAGATCATTAAAATATTATTTTCATCAATACTAACATCACTGTTACTATTATTATTATCATTATTATTATTATTATTATTATTATTATTATTATTATTATTTGGTACAACAAAATAAAATTTACATTATCATTTTGCACTTCAAAAAAACCCCGAACTTTTTATGCACTGTTTTTTATAACTTCTTTTATAACATAAGTAACATCAGATCATTAAAATATTATTTTCATCAATACTAACATCACTGTTACACATTCTCTACTGGAGACTCAGGCAGACCAGTCAGGTACCCGTACCCTCTTCCTCCACAGCTAGGACTTTCTAATGTGAGCAGAATGTGGTCTTGTTGAAATATGCATAGGCATTCCTGGAAAGGATGTCACTTTGAAGGCAGTGCTCCAGAGTCTCATTGTACTTTTCAACATTAATGGTGTCATCACAGAAATTAAAGTTACGTTCACCAAGGGCACTGACTCTGCCCCATACTATGACAGACCCTGGCTTTTGGATTCATTTCCATTTTGGGCGACATCTAATTTCCCTCTGGGGTCAATAAAGTATTTTTGAATTTGACTTTTAATTAAAATCATGAATTCCCTTAAAAGGTTTGTTGTGGTGGAAGTATTAATAAAATGGAGTCAACATGTTGACTTAGGTTAAGGACCGGGGACCACGTTTCAGATCCGCTTCGTACATCTTAGTTAGCCTTAATCCAATTCATCCGGTACCCCGCACCTGCTCTATTCAATTCAATTCAATTCAGTTTATTTATATAGCGCCATTTCACAACAGATGTCATCTCAAGGCACTTTACAAAAAGAGTTATTACAATACAATGTTTAGTGTAGAAATTACAGAACCACAGAAGATTGCGTCGTGGAATTCTCAGCAATCCCTCATACTGAGCAAGCATGCAGCGACAGTGGGAAGGAAAAACTCCCTTTTAACAGGAAGAAACCTCCGGCAGAACCAGGCTCAGCACAAGCGGTTATCTGCCGCGACCGTCTGTGGCTTGGAGAATACATAACAGAGACACTCTACATCTCTAATCACATCACGATACACTTATAAACTCTGCTTGCCCTTCATCCCTCGTTTGCCTCGTTCGTTTAGCCCCTCCCTTCCCCTCCCTCTAGGTTCTGAGTTCCTGCCGGCCCGCTTTTCTTTTCTGGGTACCTGCCGACCCGTCGCCACTCTCTGCAGGGTCCTGCCGACCCGCTTTTCTCTTCCGGGTACTTGCCGACCCGCTTCTTCTCTTCCGGGTACCTGCCGACCCGCTTTTTGTCTTCCGGGTACCTGCCGACCCGCTTTTCTCTTCCGTGTACCTGCCGACCCGCTTTTTCCCTTCCGGGTACCTGCTGACCCGCCCCTTCGACCCTTCCACCTTTCTTAGCAGCGTCCATCGGACACAACCTCCACCTTCCGTGCCCCTGTTCACTCCTGTACCACCTCTTCTAACCTCTCTTATAGGTTCCGAGCCGTTCCCGCAGATCTTCCGTCGTGGGATCCTGGTCAACTACAATGCCCCATGCTATGTTGGGGGGATCGGTCCAAATGCTCCGGGTGACCGAGCATCCTCCATGCTCTCTCTTCGTTCTTCTCAGACCCCCAGACGGTCGCGGCAGATGACCGCTTGTTCTGAGCCACGTTCTGCCGGAGGTTTCTTCCTGTTAAGGGAGTTTTTCCTCTCCGCTGTCGCTACATGCTTGCTCAGTACGAGGGATTGCTGAGGAATTGCTCAACCCCATGTTGACGACTCAGCAATCTGCTGGGATTCATTACTTAGACCTACTTTTAACTGATTGGATTCCAATTACTTTTGTCGTAAAGCGCCTTGAGATGACTTTCTCGGCACCATGTACATCGTATAGGCTTTGTCTGAGGGGGTCCTGAGCAGGCTCGGAAAGACGATTTCTCCAAGACTGCACCCCCACACTGAGTCTTCCCCTGGGTCTCCGACGATGACCCTCCTCAGACCATTCAATTCTCCACGCCTTCAATAAACTGTTAAAATTCTCGATCTGGTGCATGGTCCTTGCTCGTAAACTATATTTAATATATAACAGTTTATTATATATATAATAAATCAGTGAAAAATAATAAATATCTGTTTCAACAAGTGCTTCTTCAAGTTGGACAAGTACTTTTATAAATTAAATAATACTCATAAATTAAATAATACTTACAAGTAGTTAGGTGAACATAAATACAACTTATTTATATGGTCCTCTAAAGTTTAGAGGGTCACATAAATGGCAGTGTTAGGTTAGATTTGGCTCACAGACCTGGAGTTTGACATGTGTGGGTATGCATGATCCTTTTCTTCTTTGGTCAAAAACAAACAGCATCCATTTTTCCCTAAAAATACCTCAACACTGATTCATCTGACCACAGTACATATTTCCACTGTGTGATGGTCCATCCCAGATGCCTCTAAGCCCAGGAAGTTGACGGCGCTTCTGGACACTGTTAACATAGGGCTTCCTTTTGTCAAGTACATATGTAGTTACAACCACAAATGTCAAAGGTTTGCCAAAGTAGTACTAATAGTACCTATAGATGAATGATGATTTTCAATGCAGTGCCCTAAATTTGTAGACCAAAGAAAGTAGACCTTTCTTTGATGCTGCTTTTGTCCAAAGTCATAATTACAGTCACTTGTTAACATCACTTGTTTCAAATCACATCATTATTTAACTAATTTTCCTGATTACTTGCTCTAAATTGCTCCTGTTCCAACTTTTTTGGATTGTGGTGCAGGCCTGAATGACGGGAAATGACAAGTAAATAAATACAAATTTACAAGTAAATATTTACAAAATATTTACAAATGAAATGAAGTTGACCAGACAAAACATGAATTAGTTTGTGTTGATGCTGTCTGCAATGAAATACAAGACAAAGTAAATTTAGAAATCACTGCTGTCTTTTTTATTTGCATTTTTCATAATGTCCCAACGTTTTCTGATTTGGAGTTGTAAGAAGATTGCTGGAAAATGTTTAATAACAGTAACAACGATGACAGACTAATTTGTGTACCGGCTTTGATATAAAAAGGCAGTTTTGCCTTTTTTATCTGATCAGGAATAACTTAGGACATCTCCACATTTATTTCAGCCTATAATGACTAAAATCACTCTTTGCACGTTATCTGTTGAGGCTCAGGAACCAACTCCAGAACCGAGCCAGCCATCTTTATCACCTTATTACATTTTTCTTAACTCCCTGGTTCTAATGTTGTTATCCAATTAGCTGATGGTAAAACAGTTTGCACTCTCCACAATAGACTTATACAATAGCATTTCACTGCAATTACTGAAGGACGGATTTTTTTCTCAAGAAGTCCAGTCTGCTCTGTCCCTTCACAGTTGCATCTCCAGTCCAGTCTGTTCTCCAGGTGAAATCAAGGTTTCTCACTCCTCCACCACCTCCATAGCCTCTCTCGTAATAAAAACAGTCATTCCTGTTTATCCTGAAGTCTGCAGTCATCTCCATTATTTTGTTCACATTCAAGATGTCACACAATCAACTATACCAACAACTGTAAACATGGATGTCTAAGTCTGTTCTAAGACAGCTGTCTTGTATAATCTTAGCAAAGAGGTCATATAAAGTCTCCTATCCACTGAGCGGAACAGTGAGGCTGGATCCAATCCAGTCGGATCCTACATATTAAGCAGAGTGTTTCCACCACCAGCTGGACAGGCAGGGTTGTACCATGCCATCATACTAACGAGGCAAGAATCGTGACAATATAACAAATAAGTCAAAACGGCACTTCTGCTTAGCTTTTGGTTCTTTCTTTACACAAACGTTACTGCAATGTTAATGAGAAGGCTGCATGAGACAAAGAGAAACATATTCTTTGTACTATTATCTTTGTGTTTCTTACTGTGCATTCACACCGAACGCGTTTGAAGCTTCGTGGGCGTCAGGTTTACATGTACAGTCAATGAAGAAGAGCGGTGACGCGTGTCAGGGGGTCCCGCATTGCGTCACAAGCAGATTTACGTCCGGAAAATGCTTTTCTGCCTCATTCGCGAGTCAGAGTTGGGCAAATGAAGCGTTTGCCGTGCGTCACGAAATATGTTAAAGTACGATCTTATATGGTGCATTTAGTGCATTCACGTGTCGCGAAGGTTTTTGTGCATCTGCTGCTGAAGCTGAAAAATCTGAACTTCGGCGTCAATTCACGCCAAGTCAATCAGGAGCCTGGTGTCGTGGTGTCAGTCACAGCATCAGTATAATGGAGTAAATACTGATAAACACCATGCTAAACCCCCTAGCTATATGACACAAACTGTTTTCTATACAGAGACAGGAATAAAAAAAATATATTATAAAGAAGTTGTATGTGTGTAGTTGTGTGTAGTTGTGTGTGGGTGTTTGTTCTATCCTATGGCATCTTCAGGCTGGCATGCAATATTTACCAATACCAGTCATTTGTAGGACAAATATCTGTGTGATAAGATGCAACCTTAATTAAATTTACAACGCAACCCCAATGTAGCCTTATTTTTTCTTTATTATATGTTACCACAGGTCTCTGTCTGAATTTAAGGCTCTTAGTTTCGTTGTATTTGTCCTTCAAATCGGTCTGATGAAAGTCAAGTTTAACCTGATCTGTAGCTTCAGCATAAATATCTCAACAGCAACATCAAATCTTGTATGGCTTTAACTGGGAGCAACATGGGATGTACAAAAAAATGAGGTCATAAAGATAAGATGGTAAAGATACTCCTAAAAGCTTTTCTCCCTAGTTGTTTTGGCTAAAACCAAGCAAAAATGAGAATCTGTGAAGAGAGCAAGGATGCAATTAGGGGTTGAAGTTTTATGAGCCCAGAGTTTACTAAAATGTTTACATGGAAGGTAGGGTAGCAGAAGAGTAAAATAAGTGGAAGTGGCCAAATATATTAAACACTGTGTAAATAGTGGAATAACATAGCATACCAAATATGACATAGTAAAATTTTAAATCAATAATAATTTACCATTCTGTTTTTGGTACGGTCAGTCTTTGATGAATTGAACCATCACTGATCACAGTGATTTTTTGCGAATATGATTTACGTGTTACATAATCACACAATACCACCTACAGACAACACACAAAATGCAATATGTGACCTCTTTCAAACTGCATCAATTACTGGAAATAAGGGTTGGTACTTATAGTATTCTGAAGTGGGAAAAAAAAATCATTTGAGGAAGTCTGCATGATTTGATAAGATTGTTACTTTTGATGTTTAAAATATTTCCCTGTTGGTTCCATAAAGGCATCAGTAAACACAATTATATGGGAAAATATGATTAAATGTCATTATTGTGTTCCATTTAGTGGCATAATTGGACTTTTTGATGTAACTTTCTAATGACACTATTGCTCCTCTTGCACTTTCTAGATGTGACAGCTTCTTTAAAACCCATCGCTTGTCTATTTGCACCGAGTTCTGTTCAAATGGGAAATTCCTTGCCCGCCTATCTGTCATTTGATAGGAGTACTTGATGTGAAAGATTGTACAGAATGAGCTAAATTAGTAAAGTAGCATGGTAGCCTGACTGGAAGCAGGCCTGAACATTGAAAGCTCAGTTGGATAAGAAAATCCATCCATCCATTTCCTATGGCAAATTTTCCAGTATTGTAGGGAAGCTGGTTATCCCCAGCACTGTGAACCCAACGTTACTGATTAAGTTTAACCAGTAGCATCTACTGAAACAAAGTTCATATTACTTAAACATCCATCATTGCTTCACAATTGATTATGAAAGTTCTGAGCAAGATTGTTGGGGTGGAAGGAACAACAGATTATCTGGGCGCCGCAGCTGCCCGTCAACACCATTTTGGCTTACATCCCAATGATTTCAGCTATTTTCAGCATATTTCAAAACTCAGTTTTCTCTCTAAATTGCTGGAAAAGGCTTTTTATAATCAAGTCTTGCATCGCCCAGATGATCTTTTTGTTTTAGATAAATTCCAGTCTGGTTTTAGACAGCCCCATAGTACAGAATCTGCCCATATCAGAGTTTTTAATGATATTATTTTAGCCACTGATTCTAGTTCCCATGTTGTCTTGGTGATGGTGGACCTCTCAGTAGCTTTCAATACAGTGTATAATGTCACCTTGCTGTTCCGCCTTGAAAATTTGGTCGGCATTAAGGGATCAGCGCTCGACTAGTTCCGCTCTTACTTTAATTATGGGTCTATTAGGGTGAGGATCGGTGATTGTTCATCTCCCGCGGCTGCTCTTCCATGGGGAGTGCCACAGGCCCCCTTTTCTATATCTACATCTACATTCTTCCGCTGGGGTCTATTTTCAGGAAATTTAACATTAATTATGATTTCTATGCCAACATCTTTATGTAACTGATTCCGGGATTGGAGTTTACATAAAAGGTTCATATGCAGCATGCTTTTATAACACAGAGTGACTAATTTTAATGAAAGAAAACTATTTTTTTCTGGTTTTTCAAGATTTTCAGTGAAGGAGAACTTTAAGTTAAGGTATGGCTTGCTTCCAACTTCCTGCTGTTGAATGAATCAAAGGCTGAGTTCATTGTTTTTACCCCCCACGGCTCATCTTCCACTGCTCTTGATTCTTCTGGGCTTCCTTTTAAAGTGAGTCAAACAGTTTTTAATATTGGAATTAAAATGGATTTTGCTTTAAAAATGGATTGCCACACTAATTACATGGTTAAATCCTGTTTTTATCAGCTGAGATGCCTCACCAAACTAAAACCAATCCTGAAATGGTGCCACCTTGAGAAAACCATTCATGCTGTTAATACATCACGGTTCGATTATTCTAATCCGTTTCTCTTTGGTATTTCCAAAGCTGCTTCATCCCACCTACAGCTAGTGCAGAATGTGGCTGCTACATTTCTGACAAATACTGGCCGTCAACAGCACATCTCTCACATTTTAGCAGGACTTCACTGGCTTCCCGTACATTATCATATTTGCTTCAATATATTCTCTTGAGTATATCACAGGGCTGCTTGCTCCTTATGTTCTGGCAGGTCCCGCCGCTCTGCAGATCATCATTTATTATAGATTCCTAAACTTTGCTGCAAAACACGTGGTAATCAAGCTTTCTCAATCTGTGCCCTGAAGCTGTGGAATGAACTCTCTCTAGACCTTTCTCTTCCATTTCAGTTTTTAAGTGTCGTTTAAAGACTCATTTCTATTCCGTTGCTTTTGGTACCTAGCCCTCATATCTGGGCTTTACTTAGTAATTTACTATTTCTGCTAATTTACATGTCGTTTCTGTGTTCATATGTTGTTTTTATGGCCTGTTCTTTTATTTATTTATTTTACTTTAGCGTTTACAGCTTTTTTTTTAGTGGCTGTTTACCTTTGTACTGCACCTTGGTCAGCACACATGCTGTGTTAGATGTGCTTTGACAAATAAATAGTATGGTATTTTGTACTCCCAGCTGCTTTTGGTATTAAGAAAATTTCCTAGTTTTATTTCCTCCAAGCTACAAATAACTAATAGAAATAACGGGTTAATCTGATAAAGAACAGATTTTGCCAAAAACACAAAAACATTTTTTTAATTCAAATCATTTTAAAGGGCCCATTTGTTGGAAACCAAATGGGCCCTTTAAAAAATAGTATTCCGTTTTTGGGTGCATTTCAGGGCAGTGTATGAATTTCAGTTTAAATTCTGTGGAAACAGTTAAATGCCTTGATGCCAGACACAGGTGGCTCGCATTTGAAGCATTGTGTCTCAATGCCTGCAATTTTTACTGACCCAACTGAGGACAGGGTGCTGTCCAGAGCGGGGGAGTTTCTTGTTAAGTGTAAGGTGTAACTACTCTCCTAATTATGTTATTGTTTTCAAGTTGATGGGGTTTGATAAGGAATATTTATTATGTAATTAGGATTTGATTATTTAATCCCTGTATTAGTAAGTGCATCTAGTATAGTAGGTCATTTAGAGAAAACAAAAGCCTTCTGTGTGTAATATTTTCCATAGTATTGTATCAGAGTGACTTAGCAGGCGTCAGCTGGCTGATAACTACACTACACTGATTTGAGAATGCAGACGGACTGTCACTGTAATAAGAACTGGTGCTGACTGACTATCCAGGAACCGAGATGAAAACGGAGCTCAATTCAATTTACTTTTATTTATATAGCGCCAATTCACAACAAATGTCATCTCAAGGCACTTTACAGCAATAGTCGTTTCAATACAATTACACAAACATTCCAATCAGTTAAGTTTTCTATGTAAGGGAATCCCATAGCTCAAGCTGTTAGAAGAGGAAAGTGGGTTGCTATTTTTTAGACAAATCATTATCAGTGGGTGTGTATAAATGTATCTTATTCTGTTCTTCATTGATACAAGGTTTCCTATGAAAGTTTCCATGTCATGGCTGGGTCTTAAAGCAAGGGGTTGTCTATGAGTTAGTCCTTCAGAAATTCCTCAATGAGGTGGTCATTATCTGAGTACATGAGATGAAAGAAGCTCAGGAAATTGAAAAAAGAACACAAACTAAACTTGGACTAGGTAGAAAACACTTCCCTCTATATATCCAAAGTCTAACCTTTCCACAAGATAAAACACATTCTACTCCACACATTATCCTCTGTTGAACATCGACTTGGCTTCTCTGAGCAGGGTCTACAAAACTATGACATTTAACAAATAATATTTAGAAGCAAAAGTAAAATTTTATAAAGACTGCAAATTTGGTGCACCAATACTGATACTAGTATCTTGTATTGAGGGCAATACTGTTCTAATGTTCTCGTATTGTTGCCATGAACCGATACTTAAAATGTGGAAATGTGGGGGATGGGACAAGGACCTGGGATCACTGGGTGGCCAGGACTGGGACTTGTGATCACCGGGGGCCATTACCAGAGCTTCGTCGCAGGAGCGGACACTAGAAATGACAGGGATTGAGAGTTGGCTCTGTAGCTGGTTTGTTGCAGCAAGGAACTTAGACATGGGTAGCCTGACAGGAAAGAGTCTTTTCAGCAACTCCAGCTGGCAGAAGAGGTGGTAGTCAAAATCTTCCTCAAAGATGTGAGAGGCTGAAATAGTAGCCTGAGCAGGCTCAGGAAGGAGGGCCTGATAGCCACAGTGAGCCCCGGGAGATCTGGCCTGAAAATGGAGAGAAGGAGAAGCGGCCTAAAACACACGACAGGAGGTAGGTGATTTGGCTGGAAAGCTGTTGTACTGGACAGGAAGTAGGAGAGGAGGAAGGAATGCGTTATATCTCCAACACTGGGAGGACAAATAGCCAGTCAGATACGTAAGGTGAGTCCACCGCCGGGGATGAGTTCTTAGCTGCCTGCCTGCCTGCCCACCATTGAAGTTTGGTCACAATTTTTGACTCCTCGGTTCCTCTACCCTCTGCTGGGTCCACTTGGTCGGATCCTTCTGTCATAAGTTGAGAAAAGGACCCATACACAGAGAGGCGTTTTGAGTTTTAATAAGTATTTTAAACAATAATAATGTCTACAACTCAAGCAGCACGGGGACATGGACAAAACGACGTATGACAAAGATGCCACAGAGACATGGGGACACAGAGGAACTATAAATACTCAGGGAGGGGAATTAGGGAGACAGTCAGGGAAACAAGGAACAGCTAAGGACAATTAAAGGCACAGGGAAGGACAAAGACAAGGACAGGCGTCACACCGTGACCGTGTTGGATTGACCTGCCTGTGAGTGCATTCATTAAAGTGTATTTTTGCTGTTCCAACCCTGGTGTCATTATTGATTCCAAATCTAAAGCAATTGCAATCTGTTCTTTGTTTTTTCTTAGTTGAAAACAGCTCTTTACAGAAACATCACACTGTTTATGTTTTGTGTGTGTGTGTGTGTATTCTGTGTCTTTAGCTAGCCAAAGATGGAGTGAAAGTGTAAATATTGTGATTTTATTAGTAAGAAGTACTGGTGGCTTTCTGAGTTATTCTAACACAAAAGCACATTAAAATATATTTTCTATCCGTACACATATTTTTACACTGGTTTTGTCAGCCCGGTATGGTCTCGATAGCTTAGTGAGCTTATCTTCAATATTCATTATAGCTATGGATACTCCTCTTGTCTCTACTTCTGTCTCTCAATCTAAGTCTTTTTGGGACAATGAGGGTGCATAAATTGTCTGGTTTGTAATAATTTGTAACGATTAAACCTTATCAATTCAGGCAATCAATCTAGGGAAGACAAAGCAAAAAGCAATCTGGTCTAGCTAGCAAGCCTTAGTTTGTACAATGGCTAGACAAAGGAATTATCTTAACAAGACAATGGGCCGCCGCTTTTTCCCCAGAGTGAACGCGCACCAAACCACGCTCGTGGAGAGTGTGGCTTCAAACAATCACAGCAAAACAAACACACCAAACAACACACTGCTTCTGTTTACAAATAAAAGAAAAACAAGTAACTAACTTAATATTAGGCACATGCAAGCCAACTCATGCCGACGGAACCGGCCAGCAATGAGCAACGGTGAACATCACTCACAGAAAGCGCTGACCATTCTTATTCTAAGTTAGATTAAACTGTAGGTGCAAGTTCACAACTATTTTTGTAAAAAGTTATAAGTTCGGTTGCTTTTTCTTTCTTCATTGCAATAAATAAAGATTTAAAAAATAACACATGGTTTATGATTAACTTTGAACATTAAATTGCTGTGTTTTTTTGTGTCTTGTTTTGTTCAATGGCTCAAAATGACATGAAAGTCAACGTTCAAGAATTGGGGCTTGACTTGAAACTTGGCTTCCTTGACTTCAGACTGGACTTGGACTTGCCTGTAGTTACTTGAGACTTATCTTGAGACTTGAAGATAATGACTTGAGACTTGAGAGTTGAAAAACAATGACTTGTTCCCACCTCTGCCAGCGACCATATTCATTTGTTGTTTCAGGGGCAAGAATGGGCGACATCCAATCAAACCGGAAACTACTGGCTAAGGTAAGCAAAGGAAATATTTTTATTTATTTATGATTGTTATGGGGCGGCTTTAGCTCAGTTGTAGAGTTGATGGCCTGCAATCCAGAAATTGTGGGTTTGCTTCCGACTGCTACATGCCCTTGTGTTTTTGGGCAAGACACTTCACCTACTTTGCCTACTTGTGTTGGCCAGAGAGGCAGCCTCACATCTGATTGGTCAGTTTCAGTAACAGCCAGAGATCGCTTCACCAGAACAGTGCTCTATAGTCACTGTAATCATTAATTAATGCATTATTTCGCCGCTATATACGTTATATTGAAATGATAATTTATCTAATCTGTTGTTTTGGCAATTTTGAACACAAGGAGGTGTAGGAAAACAACAAAACAGGCAGCTGTGTTTGTTATATAGACTGTAAAAAAGAATAGACAGTGCTTCCTCACTCCTCCCCATTTACCAGAATGACACACATTCATGGGGGAATTCATGGCGGATTGACAGACTCCTCCTCCCCAGCTCTGACGAAGCATGTTCCTTAAAAGGGCATAGGGGCGGGATCTTCACTGTAGACTCTGCCCTCGCGGGGCGTGTGTTCGGTCGTAATCACGCCCATTCTGCTCCCGCGTCTTTAGCTCTGATGCTAAACTTGGCTTGGCCCCCTCATTAATTATGCAAGATTTCAGAAATTATCTTACGAAAACCAGCCTGGTGCATATTATTTTTACAAGCCCAGCATTATCTCAGGAAGAATATGTAGCCATAGAAAGTTTAAAACAATGGGGTACCGGGCATTAAAGTTGTTTTTAACGTGTCTAAAGTCCAATGCTTTTTAATGGTGGCCTAGCGGCCAAATGGAGGTACTACAGGAATGGAGGAGCAATGGCGGCCTCCATGGTATGCGGTCACAAAGCAGAGCAGCCAGCGGCCATTGGTTTCTTAACAGTTTTTTTTAGAGTATTCTATGACCTGCACTTCTAGTAAAAATTGTTACAGCGTAATCAAAACTTTCTTTCTGTTGTCCATTGCTCCTTGAGGAAGAAATGCGTTCACAAGCCTAGAAAAAAACTGAAACGGCACTGTGATAGTATGTAGAGAAGCCATGAAAAGTTAGCACCCCCTGCTGTCCTGGTCGACCAACGCTGAAAAAACAATAGAGAATGGAGTGGAGTCTCGGTCAATATGTTTGCGTCCGAGTGCAAATTCACGGTCGGATAATAATAAAAACACCAGTGAAGGTGAACTTTAATGTCTTGCGATATTCAAACCTAACCTGTACTTCCTCCAACGTGCCTAACTCTCACCTCATTACACCTCCTCCAGCTTTATTGACACCCGCCACCATGCTAACCAACAACACGGAATCTGCTCTATCCTCCCTGGCATACATCTCCCCCTCAACAACTTCAAGCTCCCAACTTCCTTTTATCTCTATCTTAATCACCCTTTCAATATTCTGGCCTATCTCTCATCCTTTTCCACAGTGTTCCTGTCCTCCTGGATCAATACCTTTACACATTCAGTTGACTTGTATTTAAATAAACTTCTCACTTGAGTCTCCAGAGTGTATTTTAGGTAACCTTTGAGAGGTATTATGTGGGTTTGGGATTGGGTTTGGTATTGCTGTGCTCTTGGAACACCAAATTTTATTGAGGTTTCAACCAGCTTGCTCTTTTCACACAAGATTAAAATTAAGACAACCAATTGCAACGAAAAACCACTACAGCTCAAGTCGATCACATACTGGAAGATGAAGATACGTGCTACCCCTCCACAAGAAACTGAGTTTAACATATACCCAGACAGAGAAGGTACTAACTGAGAATGATACTATTGCTCCTTCACTGACAGATTCAAGTTCTAGAAAAATGTGCAGCTGCCCACAGAAGTTTTTTAAAGGCCATGCGGCTATAGTGACATTTATGTGACAGGGGATAGTACAGAAAGGGGGAGAAAAGTGGCAAGGGTCTGCAAGGACAGGACTCAAACCTGGGACAACCGTGTTGAGGACTCCCTTCTTGGGGTGTCGACAGTAACCACTATGTCGTGCAATGTCCCAGACGAATGTTTAGAGGAGTCAAGTTTAGTCTTTGAAACATAAACAAACTGTCAAGCATAGAGGGTGTAGCATTAAGCTCGAGGTATATTTCATAGCCAGTTGTCCTAGAGCATTTATCAAGCTGGGTTAAGTAAGAAGAAAAGACAACTTTCAAATTCATCAACTAAAAAAAATCTAGATGAGTGAAACTTAGAAAAAACTTGATTTTTTTTATTTATTTGACTTTCCCTTTTGATAAAGGAATTTTTGGTACCCGACAGCTGACACAGTTAGAAGGGGAACCTTTCCAGACAGACTGTTCTCTCTGGCTCCCTTTCTCATGTCTGATTCTAATGTGCTGGGTTATACTGAGCTATCTGTAGTTATGCTTTTCAAGGTGTAGACTGTTCTAGGACAGACTGACCAATTTTCTTCAGTCTCCTGCTTTTCTCTTTTAGTACTCCCCCATTTGCTGCTATTTCACTGTTAAATTTGTTTTCTCTCAATGTTTTTCTCTCCAATGAAGCTACACGTGGTCTGGCATTCTGCTCAGCTGTGATGCCTTGTTGAAAGAGGGCATTGTTCCCAGTAATTGGACATTCTCTTTATCCTGTTATCAACTATTTATTTTCTTTAAAATAGAAAGTAATATTTCATCAGTTTTTTGTTCTTCTGTTTCTCTGATCTGTCTTCTCAAACTCATAGGAGATGTATTGAATCAGGTTCTGGTTCTGCTGGAGTTTTTTCCTTTTAAAAGACAGTTTTTCCTCTCCACTGTTATACTTGTCAACGACATAATGCAGGTGACTCTCTACTGTCGCTACATGTTCATTTAGGAGGGGTGAACGCTGCAATGTCAATGACTCACTACAGGCTGCTGGGTTTTATTAGACAGAAAACGTTCAAACTGATTAGACTAATGAACTGAAGGCTTAATTGGAATGTATGTTTTATATAATTGACCTATTGTTTGAAAGTGCCTTGAGATTACATGTGTTGTGAAATGGTACAATGTAAAACGGTTGAATTAAATTGAAAGTTACACATGGACAGTAGCAGTTCCTTGTTTTCAACAGGTGTGTGCTCTCTTATTTGTACATTCAACTTAAAACTTACTTTCCATTCCCTTAGGGACACCAGTAGGCTACATTAAACATAGTCCACTTCACTTGTTCAACTACTGCCTCATTACTTAAAAACTTTACAACAACGGGTTGCTAGGATTTTTTAAAGTAGATTAAACTATTTGGTTTACAGTTAGTGATCGTTGGGTGAGATGCATGGTACACCCTGGACAGTTTCACCTGTCCATCACAGGGCAACACAGAAGCACATACAACAAACAAACAACCATGCACTACATCACACCTAAGAGCAACTATGGGAGACAAATAACTGAGAAAATGAACAGTAATATTTTCTTTGGACTATTGGAGAAAGCCTGAGTACTCAAAATAGAATCCACACATGCATAGGTGAGAACATGCAATTTTCATATATAATACAGATAATATATGTCACAACATTTACTGTAAAAATCCATTAGAATGTGTTAGCTTGCACTCACCATCTGAAGATCGTTCTGTAAACTTAATTTTTGTCTGGTGAACACAGCTGTTAATCACTGGTAATGAGTTGTGTTAACTATTGTTAATTGTTCCAATGAAGCCTGAAACTGCATTATCTCTCTTGCTGCAGAGCCCTCTCCCTCATCAACCTCCCTCCCTTCCTGATTTAGCTAAATCCTAGATGCACATCACTGTCTTTTTTTCCCTGTCTCATCCTATGCTGGCACGTCATACATCAGCTGCATACTTTGTGTCCTGCAGTGAATAGTGTGACTCAAAGTTTTTACCCTTTTAAGAAGGACATCTAATCTTTCCCCTCAAATAATCACTTTGACACAAAAATGAAGTTTGAGGCAGGGAGGGGTAATAGAGGATGTATTTGTAATGGGTGTATGTGTGTGTGCATGCTGCAGTTCTGCTGACTGCAGAACGTCCACTTGGCAGGAGGGGTTAGTGCATCAGCAGTTTCCAACTGAATGAAAGAAGATAAGGAAAATAGGAAGTGAATGGAGCAAAACAATCAATCTAATTGATTAGTACTGCACACACAGCTGCACTTCAGCACAAGTTGTAAAAGACGGTTTACAAATACCATTTATAGTTCATCCCCTGACATTTGGTAGTTCTCTTTCATTTATCATGTTTTGCCTATAACAAACCTTTAAAAACATAGAGACGTTATCTCAAAAGCTGAAATACTACCTGAACTATGACCCCAAGTCCAGATGAGTTGCAAAGGAGGATCATGGATACAGACCAGGACCAGATGATCCTTGCCAATTAATTATGAGCATGGATCATTTTTACGGCCCAAACATCTCTTTGTCCGGGTTTCTAACCATACGGCCAGAGAGACACTTAAAGAAGAGCGGCAAATGGAAATGATGTGGATTGCCAACAATTGATTATGTCATCCAGTACATTTTGCTATGGAATATCACTTCTGTTGTCTAGATATATAGCTGTTAGCATATCATGACAGTCATGTTATACAGCAAGAGTCCTAAGTCAGAGGCCTTTTCAGATATATTGCGAGACTGACTGCTACTACAGATCCTTTTTGTCCACAACATCACCATCCACAACTCGTTGAGGATACTTGGATGATACAAAGTTACAACAGTTAATTTCACTTTGGGATGAATAAAGTATTTTTGAATTTAACTGAACTGAATTAATACCATTTTCAACTTTACTTGCCTACAGGATGGTCTGAGAGAATACTTTAAAGTCTACCAGAATGCAGCAGCAGCGCTTCTTCATTTCATCTCTGCTAAATAATCATGCCTATAATTATAATATACTGGTTTTGATGGTTAGTGCATAAGCTCAACCCGCCCACCCGCACACTCAGCTGAAACCTGGTTTTTGAAGGTAAATTCAATTCATTCTGCCTAAATATTTCAAATACATCCATCCATTTTCTGAGCTGCTTAATCCTTAAGGGTTCGCGGGGGGGCTGGTGCCTATCTCCAGCTGTCAACGGGCGAGAGGCTGGGATACACCCTGGCCAGGTCCCCAGTCCATCGTGACTAATACTGTGCAACCTTGTCCATTATCCGGGCTGCAATTCAACACAGGTAACGTTGTGGGACCCCAGTGTTTATTGGGGTTAGGGACCAAAGTCATCCTTGAATAGCTAATATCTGTGAATACTGCAGACCCCTCTTAAAATACTCATAATTGCCCATTTTAAAAGCTCAAATATACCACATATGCCTTAATATGCTTTAATACATGCAGTTGACACAAAATAATGCTGTGCCTTGGAACGTAAGTTCCCAAGCTGCACTCTTTATCAAACATTTATTATATGTTCTACATAAAAATCCTCAAATACAAAAAATGTCTGAAAATTTTCAAGTTACGTTTAACGGGGGAAAAAACCCTGAATATGGAGCTACAAATTGTCTGGGTTTCATTGTGGTAATTAGGTGACTTATTAAAGCAAATGGTTTTGCTGGATTTGATCCAGGGGCAACAGAATGGTAGCAGTGTTAATACAAATACTCTTACTGCAAGGCATGTCATAGCCGTGTGTGTGTAGAGGGTATAAAGTTTTTTTTTTCTGAATGTTTTTCCAATCTAGGAATTTCTTGGGCTGTTTTAATTTGAAAACTAAAATACATGCCTGGGTGTTTTAACATTCAGATCTAAAACACTTAATTTCCCTCTGGGAGCAATCAGGTATTTTTTAATTGAATTGACCTTTTGAACGTACTTACAAAGTCACGGCTGGGATTGGAAGAAGCTGACTGTGAGGCAGTCACTGCACTGTGGCAGTCTGCCTGCAATCTGCAACTGCTGTGGTGATTAGGGCATGCTGCTTCCTCACACTGCTGGTATTTCCCACAAAGTAAGTGCATGGTGGCTTATTCAGAGTGTTTTGTGCTTTTGTAGTATTCTGTTCTTGAGGTTCTTGTCTATTGTCCAAGTCTCTATGTCTCTAATTTTGTTAATCTGCTGAGTCAACTTTGCAGTGTGACTGAGACTTTGTGTGTTTGCCTCTAGAAGTGCTCAATGACGAGCAGGGAGTCTGTTCTGCACTCCTATAGTTGTTACAGATGCTGCAGGAGAGAGCCATTCAGATACAGACACTGTTTTCCAGGTCTGCATGCTATGAGCTTTCTCCTTGTCCTGCATCAATGGCACAATTGTACAGGACAACTTTGCTGAGCATTAACCTATTGTGCAGACGCTAATGGAACAGCACCCTGTATCTGTGTGTTTCTGCAGTGATCGGACCCCAAGTGCATTGAGTAAAGATGATTCCTTTGCTGATCTGTGCTTTCGTCTCCCTGACTGTGGCAGAAACTAATTTAGACATTCTGTACCCTGAGCTGGAGCACTCAAGAACCATCTATGTCACAGGTAAGTTTGTTTTCTCCCTGTTCACTGACAGTGTCATACTGAGCTCTGCTCTATCAGATGAGATACAGTGTTTATTCAGTGTTCTTTGCTGTGTTTCGTTCATGACACTTTCTCTACAGAGTCCTCAACTTATCAGTGTTGCTCAGAGATAAGACTGCAGTTAAGCAAAGATATTGTTCTAGAGTTTGCTTTGTTAAAGATGCAAACATTGCAAATGTCAAGATTCCAAAAGTTGTTTGCAGACCTCTAATATTAAAGAGCATATGGTATTTACAAATCAGTACTTGAAAATGATCAGGTCTTTTCTGGGTTCTGAAGTCCTCAAATTAAAACTCAAATGTACAGAATCCTAGTCAGGTTCCATACTGTTGTAGTTATTGGGTTCTGTGACTCGCTACATAGCATAGTTGGCTTATAATCAGATGGTGTAGCTTGTGGTGTGATTGGACCTTCTGCCTGTCACATGTCAATATACCCCGGGCAGGGCAGTTAACCTAAAATTCCCTACCAATTTGCATATAAGTGTATAAATGTGTGTATTTGTGAGAGTTAATGGGTGAATGAGGCTCCAGTGTAAAGTACTTTGAGTGATCAGCATGAGTAAAAATGTTCTGTGTGAGTCCAGTTACTATATCAGTTCAATGCTTGCATTACACAGTTGGGACCAAGATTTACCAATTGGACAAAATGCCTTACATTTTAATCTAGAATACTTTGGTTTACAGCGCTGATGTTTACTCAGTGATTACAGGGTGACTAGGTCTATGTAGCTGCAAAATGAGGGCAAGTCATCAGCCCCTCCTCCACCACGCTGTTCAGTTGATATAAAAAGCTTGTGCTGTTAGGGTTTTTCCAAACATGGACAGGACATAGTCGTCTTGTTAATTTAAAAGCATTTTTGCCCACATCAGTCATGGTTACCATGTTATTTTAAGAGAGAAAATGCTTTCTTTCTATAACAAATCCATACAAGCCATACTTGAACTTTTTTTCTCATTGTCATATCATAAACTCTAACATTTTAACTTTTGACTCTAGATTGCTTTTTTACAGTTTCTCTGACCATTGCAAAGTCTAACTTCAGATTGAATTTAGAATAATTCAACTCTTGTATCGTATTTAGAATAATAACTTCAGTTTGTTTAAAAATTGTTCTAGAATTATTATTAGATTGATTGACAACATAAATTGTTTCTTTTTTTGTCACTGCTGCTGCTTTTTCTTCTACCCAAAGTGGTAAAAAAAAAGATGAATATGTAATAGAATGCGGTGTACTTCCACCTAATCTACCAGGGGTACCCTCTCAGTGACATGAGTATTATTAGGAAGTGCAGGCTCTGAATCCTGTAGTTCATCGGCATAAAACATAAGATCAATGGGCCATTTGCTATTTAGCTGATCTCAGTCATGCTTAGGTGACAGCTGGATTTAAAAGTGTTCTGTGGAGATAGCCAACATAAGCTGCCTGTAGAAGGAGGGCTGTGTCTACAGAGGCAAATCCAAAGTAAAGCCATCAGTTTGCTTAGAATATTGTAGGATTTCTCTGAAGCTGGCATATTTGTCAGAAAGTTGAATGACAAGCTAAATTTAACAACTGGCATGAGCTGATATGATGAAGGTCTTCTAGTGGTTTGGAAAAATGTAAAAAAAATTAAGTTCCCCACATTACAACAGTATAAGCAGAGAGTCATGGCTTGGATTGTTTACAATCAATCAGTCAGGGGGTCCCTTCACTTACCTCTTAAGTTACATCTGACTGCCATCTTTAGTAAACATTAGCACATTAATCATTTTGTCTTCGATCTAAGTAATCTCTTATCCAAGAGAGAAATATAAAAATCAGAACTTTATTTATGAAAGCCAAAGAAGCAGTGGTGAAGGTTGTTTCTGTTTCATAGAGGTTTATTGAGCTACTTATAATGAAGCAGTCTCTAAAATGCAGTAAGTCAATTGTTGTTGACTTTTTTGGTGTCTCCTCTTGTTATTCTCACTCTAAGAGCCGGACATTTTTAGAATAAAAAACACAAATAATGTAATGACCCGGCTGCATAAGTTTGGATTCCCTTTAAGTAATGTTTGTTAGAATGTAACTCAATTTCAGCATTTCATCTTGGTTGATCAGACTCTGTCAGAACCCCACATGTTAAAAATATTTCCCCTTTTCTCAAAATATTCTCCATCAGATTGTGAGGACATCTTTTGTCAATAGCTCTCTTCTGGTGACCACACAGATTTTCACACACATTTAGTTCTGGAGTTTGGCTTGGCCAATTGGACTTTAGTCATGCATAGAATTGTTTTGTTATTAATTTTTTGGGAAAAAAGGATTTGTAAACCATTTTTTCTGTCTGCGTATATGGAGTGTCCAGGAGATTGTTGTTGGACGTGGAGCTAGTCTTGGCACATCTTTCAGTGTCGCTGTCAAATTTTAGTCTAAACTCTTTTTAACTCAATCATAAGACAATGACAGCATTTATAATATGCCTTTTTCCCATATGCTTTATCAGTTAGTGCTGATGTCCATCAGCTTGCCATGGTGAATATATGCAGTATAGTACTGTGGGATTTCCTCTCCACCCTGTGCTAACTGATAATTTTGGATAGTTAAATCTTTTTGCAAACTGTCTGCAAAGCATCAGGAAAATCTTTATGTGACAGCTGAGTTTTATTCCGATTCCTCTATAATTAAATATTGACATTAGGAATATTTGATTCTGATATTGAATCAGAAGGTGATTGAGCCAAGTATTATAACTATAATTTGCAAATCTGTCCAACCAGGCTATTGCAATTTTTTTTCTTTCATTTTATTTTATTTTTTAAGGTTTGACATTTGAGTTCTGCTGGAAATATTGGAAGTGAAAAAAAGTAAATGTATTATTAATTGGGGTTTGTACATTTGTTTGAGACCTATAATATTTCTCAAAAATGACTGAAAGAGAATACATCAGATTTTTATTTATCGCCAGTTTTATTTGAGGTTCTATGATGCCTTCATAGTGTTGCCAGCTCATGCAAACACGTGCATGTTTAATATGTTAGTTTTACATCTTAAACTAAAGACCAAATGTTGATCAACTAGTATGCTAAGATTGAGGTGATGAGTTTGGATCCGCAAATATTACTCCTGATAAATGTTAGCATCTTTGGTATTAAATATCAAGAGTTACTTCCACGTTATTCCTCTTTTGCAGAAAATGGGCCGAAACTCAATGTGATAGCTGAAACGGCCAAGGTTTTATCGAGGCGAGGGGGAAATGTAACATTACCATGCAAGATCCAAAGGGACCCGCAACTGTCACCAAGTCGCAAGATGAGGATCAAGTGGACAAAACTGACTTCAGACTATCTGAAAGAGGTAACAGTTCATCTTAATTAAACTCAAAGGTTTTCTAATGTTTTAATTATAGTGACATTAAAAAAATTTAATCCTTGAGTGTTTTTTCAATTCAAATGTGAAATTAGTTGGGGGGGGTTTAAACTTAAGGTATATATGTTTTTCGATATATATATATATATATATATATATATATATATATATATATATATATATATATATATGGAATGAAGAGTTCTGCAGCCAATTTGACTTGGCATAAATATGTTTGACTATAATCATCTCGGTGGATTATTTCGCAGCAAACTAATTTCAGGACATGATTAGTATCCATCCATACTTTGAGCTTTTATGTGTGCTTCTGTCTTGATAGTTCTTTATTACTTACACTCTTAGAAACACTCTGGATTTAATAATTTTCAAAAGTGTAACTATCTCCAACATCTGACATTCCATTATCATACCATGTCTGTGTTTTCTGTAAAAACACCATCTCTGCTAACTATCTAGCCACAGTTTGTCCACTGTAGAATAGCAGGGGGACAGTTTGTTGGGGACACTTTGGTTGAAAGCTTTAAACAACTCTCCCACATCACTCCCTCCCCTCTTATCCTTAAACACAAACTCTTTAAACAAGCGGGTCATAAATATCACAAAAATAAATTTCACAAAAAAATGTAAAAAAAAATTATTGATACCATTCCAACTAAAGTTAAAGCAGTCTTGCATAGAAAGAAGCCTCTGTGAACTATTCAATTCAATTCACTTTTATTTATATAGCGCCGGTTCACAACAAATGTCATCTCAAGGCACTTTACAACAAAAGCAATCTCAATACAATTATACAAACATTCCAATCAGTTAAGTTTTCTATGTAAGGAATCCCAGCAGATTGTGTTGAGTCATCGGCGTGAGGTTGTGCCCGGATCATGCAGACTCGTACCACAGCAATTCCTCAGCAATCCCTCATACTGAGCAAGCATGTAGCAACAGTGGAGATGAAAAACTCCCCTTTAACAGGAAGAAACCTCTGGCAGAACCTGGCTCAGTACAAGTGGTATCTGCCACGACCGTCTGGGGGTCTGGGAAGACAAAGAAAAGACAGCATGGAGGATACTCGGTCACCCCGAGCACCATCCAGACCAGCACCCCAGGGGGCGAGCCACTAGTACTTAGTGAAAAAAGGGAAAGTTAATGAGCCGAGACAAAATGTTGAAAAACTCCACTCGAGGTTCACTATGAGATCTACAAAAAAAGACTGAACAGATATCATCAGATTACATCAAACTCAGAATATCTTTATTTTCATTACACACAGTACAATGAATTTAGAACAGAAACACTATCCATCTATCCATCCATCTTCTTCTGCTTATCCGAGGTCGGGTCACGGGGGCAGAAGCTTAAGCAGAGAGATCCAGCTTCCCTCTACCCAACCACTTGGGCTAGCTCCTTGGGAAGAATCGCGAGGTGTTCCCAGGCCAGTCGGTAGACATAGTCCCTCCAGTGAGTCCTGGGTCTTCCTCTGGGGCTCCTGCCAGTGGGACGTGCCCGGAACACCTCACCAGGGAGGTGTCCAGGAGGCATCCTGACCAGATACGTACCTGAACTGGCTCCTGTTGATGTGGGGGAGCAGCGCCTCTACTCTGAACCCCCTCCGGATGTCCGAGCTTCTCATCCTATTTCTAAGGGAGAACCCAGCCACCCTGCGGAGGAAACTCATTTCAGCCGCCTGTATCCGTGAGCTCGTTCTTTCGGTCACCATCGAGAGTTCCCATAGATAAGGGTAGCAGTGTAGATCGAGAGCTCAAGATCGTAAATCGAGAGCTTCCCTTTCAGCTCAGCTCTCTCTTCACCACGACAGACCGGTACAGTGCCCGCATAACTGCAGACGCCTTACCAATCCGTCTATCGATCTCCTGCTCCATTTTTCCCTCATTCGTGAACAAGACCCCCCGGATACCTGAACTCCTCCTCTTGAGGAAGGACCCCATCCCTAGTCCGAAGAAGGCACCCAGCCCTTTTTTTAGCTCAAGACCATTGTCTCTGATTTGGAGGTGCTGATCCTCATCCCGGCTGCTTTACAGTCGGCTACGAACCGATCCAGCGAAGCTGTTTATCTCATTCAGATGAAGCCAACATAACCACATCAAGCACAGACCCGATCCTCCGGTCCGCCAGGACGAAAACCGCATTGTTCCTCCTGAATCTGAGGTTCGACTATCGTCGGACCTTGCTCTCCAGAACCCCTGAATAGACCTTACCAGGGAGGTTCAGAAGTGTGATCCTCCTATAGTTGGAACACACTCTGTTGTCCCCCTTTTTAAAGAGGGGGACCACCACCCCGGTCTGCCAATCCAAGGTAACTGCCCCCGATGTACACGCAATATTGCAGAGCCGCGTTAACCAGCACAGCCCTACAACATCGAGAGCCTTGAGGAACTTGGGGCGAATCTCATCCACCCCAGCCTTGCCAGATTGGAGAGCCTGTTTCAAGGTCCCCAGACTCTGCTTCCAAACAGGAAGGCGTGTCGGTGGGATGGAGGACGTCTTCGAAGTATTCCATCCACCGACCCAAAACGTCCCGTGTTGGGTCTCCAAACTCCTCCCACACCCGAGGTTTTGCCTCAGCGACCATCTGAGCTGCACTCTGCCTGGCCTGCCGGTACCTAACAGCTGCTTCTGGGATCCCACAGGCCCGACAGGAGTCCTTCCTCAGCTTGACAGCATCCCTCCACCAGCGGGTTCGACGGTTGCCTCCACGACAGGCACCGACCACCTTGTGGCCACACCTATGGTCGGCCGCTTCGACAATGGAGGCATGGAATATGGCCCACTCGAAATCAATGCCCCCCGCCTCCTCCGGGACGTGTTCGAAGTTCTTCCGGAGGTGAGAACAGAAACTCCATCTGACAATGGACTCCAGATGCCAGACGTTCCCAGCAGACCCTCACAACGCGTTTGGGCCTGCCAGGTCTGTCCGGCATCCCCCCCCCCACCACTCTAATATAGTTAAATATTTTTTCAAATTATCCTACCCTGTTTCACATTCTAATCTGACTATGCCACTTTATTATTAAAATTAACATTACTGTTTTTTTCATTTTTGGCCTTAATGTATATATTATTCTTAATTCTTAAATTCTTTTGATACTTTTGTCAAGCTAAGGCTTTTACCTTTCACTTTGCTGCTGTTATATCTGAATTTCCTCTTTGTTGGAGTTCCTGGTTTACAATAATCACCAATAATTATGTTCAATATTTTAATATTAACTTACTTATTAATTAAGTTTACGTTAATACGATAATCTGGGCATAAGCCTCCTCACTGCTAGAAGAGGAAACTCATAACTTCCCAGACATCCAGTCTGGGGGCGATTCTAGGATCAGATGTTTAGCGGTGCTGAGCACCCATAAAGCTGCCTGGCTAGACAGCAGACTGCTTTCTACATTTTGACACACACATACACACGCATACACCTAAACACACACACACATACACAACAGGAGATATAATTTCAATGGGCATCCAGTCACTTAGTCAGTAGCACCTTGGCTTTGATATCAGCACATGCATCTAACATAAAACTTAGAAAGTCACTGCTCGTAAAAATATTGCAAACTGACTGAATCAATCAGAAATTGTTTTAAAATAACTAGAAAAGCAGAACTTGGATAGCTTAGCCCTCTGCCAAGCACCTCATTACAGTTCAGGTTCCCCCATAATACCTGATCATACCCAAAATGTAATCACTCATTCCTTGGCCCATTCATGACATTTCCTGAATATTGCATCCAACTCCGTCAACAATTTTGAGTTAGTTTGTTAACAGACAGTGCTGTTTTTATTTTTTCATTTTATAATATGTTACTTCATAGCTTACTGTCTGTTTTCAATTGCCTTTTATTCTTATTCATGTTATGTGTGTTGCCCTAACATTTACATTTCCACACTGTGGGATCAATAGTCTGTAAATTCATTCGTTCATTATTTTTTTTCATTCATTCATTCAGACACAAAAAGATAAACATCTTCTAAATAATAACATATTTGGCAGATTTATTTTAATGATGAGAAATATCTGAAACATATGACATTAAAAACACAAAAAACTTTTTGAAAAATTAGTTTATTTCATCTTCTACTAGTTTGGAGGACTTCTGATGCCTAAACCAAAGAAAATTGAAACAGGTTTTTCTGAATTAACAAAACAAAAATATAAATATAAAGATTTGTTTTTCTAAATTAATATAAAGAAATAAATTAATCAAAGCTTTTTTTTCAAAACCAATACAAGCTATTATTTCTGAAATCAGGAAGGAAAAAAAAGCACTTTAAAAAAAAATATCATTTTTACTAAAAATATTTCATATCAAGATTTTTTTTATTGGGGATTTACTAATAGAAAATAAATTAATAAATATCAATACAATGTTTTTAGGAGATATGTAGGTATAACAAAAGCAACCAAAAGTGTCCACCTGCAGTCCAAGGTGCAACTCAAATAAACAGGAACTAAAACATGTCCTGTTTTTTTTTTTCTTAAATTCACCTTTACTTTGTTTGTAATTTAGATTGTGATGAATACTGATCTCTAAAGTATGTATATAGTTTTTTTCTTACGTAAAATGTATTTTGTTGATGTTGTTTTCAATACAGAAAAACGGAGCTTTTCTTTTTCTTTTATAATTTTGCAGTACACTTCAGTAGGATGTAACAGGTAATGACAAGTATCTTAATACAATATATTGGCATGTATTAACTAAAACTTTCAGCAAAGATTATCTGCATGCAAAAACACAGCTCAGCGTACAGTTTGTTAAGTAAAAACAGCAAGTCCTCGTATTTTTTACTGGTTTGCTGAATATTCAGCTCTCTGCAACAGACTCCCGCTGGAGATTCACTAGACGTATATACGTGTATGATGCGTTTAAAAACAGCTCAGATAAAAATATTGTTGCACAAAAACGTTTAAAAAAAAAGTCTATTAGAACAAATAAAAAAATATATATTGTCATTTTTAAAAATATTATGTTTGAAGCAATAATTTACGTCTTTTTACGCTTTTGTACTTTGTTAAAAAAAAAGTACAAAGGAAAAAATAAAATAAAAAAATAATTCTCCAAATTTAGAGGGTACGACAGTTCCCCTCAAAATGGCTTAAAATCACCCCGATCCAGACTCATCTGAATGCGTAGATTCAAAACGCAGACGATAGTAATTTTATCATAGACACACAAAAATCACAGAACGACTTAAGCCTTTTGAAAGAGATTTATTTACAAAATATGTCAACTTTTCAGCCAAAACATTTCATCAATAAATCCTGTCTACTCTATGGGCATGCACTAAATTAATGACTTAGAAAATAAAAAATATGTGAATGGAACAAAATTAAAATTCAGATAGTCAATTCAAAACAATACTTATCCAAGAAGGGAGGGGGTAATCTCAAACAAAGGAAGCGCGGATACGTATCGGGAAACGGGGAAAGAGAGCCATCAAACTAGTTTTGGCCAAGATAAAGCCGAGCACACAGCATGTTCTGTCCATGTGGGGAGGCCACTGCTTTAACCAAAAAAAAAAGAATAATAAAATATACCTGCTAACGCAGACCAGACCAAGTCCGGCTCTGCAACACAAACAGATGATCAGAGAACAAGTTAAAGGGTAGAGAAACGAGTGAGAAATCCAATACGGATAAGAACGAAAACAAAACCAATTTCAATATAGCAAAAAAATAGCACAGCAAACAGTTTAAAACTGATGCTTTTGTCAATGCAGTGACCACGGTTACAGCGCTCTATTCAATGTCAGATGGGGGACAGCTGAGCCCCTTCAAAAAGGTTTTTGGATCGGTTCAAAACTGTCAACCGGGCCAGATGCTTGATTGAAAAAGTCACTTCAAAATTTAATTCAGAGTCCTTTCCAGCCCAGCAAGTCAGAACAATGGGGAAATTAACCTGTGTGCTTCCTCTCCAGGCAGAGCACTGCAGATAACAACTTTGAGCGTCCTTTATTGGTGCACTTAGCTTTATTGATCATGGACCAATGAGAGAGCTTTTGGGGCTGCAGCTGGGCATGCTGGAATATGCAGTCTGCTCTGTTCATTCTGAGGAAAATGGCTACTCCCCATCACCTTTTTTGGACAATAAAAGGTTATTCTATTCTTCTGTTTTAACTAAAGGGCAATCTGTAATCTTCCATTCATCAGAAAAGCAAAAAGCTGTGTTTCAACAGTTAAATAGCTTCCTAACAAAGACCAGTCATTTTTATATTTTTCAGTCTGGTTTCTATGCTCACCCAGCACTGAGACTGGTCTTGTCAAAGTGTTCAGTGACATTCATATAAATACAGACTGTGGATGAACCACAGTGCTGGTTCTCTTGAACTTCAGTGCAGCATTTGATACTGCTAATCATGATATATTATTGAAACGACTGGGAAGCTGGGTCAGACTCTGTGGTACAATACTTGGGTGGTTTGAGTCTTACCTTACCTATTTGTGTTGATAAGTAATTTTTCATCAGAACAGACAGAAATCATGTGGAGTGCCCCAAGGCTCCATCCTGGGGCCCTCCTATTTAATATCTACTTTCTCCCACAAACCAAGATTTTAACAGTCAATAAGAATAGTTGCCATAACTTTACAGATGATACTCAGGTTTACATTACAATGTCACCAGGTGACTATGAACCTATGGAACGCCTAAATGAATGCATTAATCATATGGATTGCTGAAAGTCCCATAATTTTCTCCAGCTGAATAGAAACAAATTGAAGTTATTGTCTTTGGACCTAAGGAGGAACAATCAAGAGTCGCCATACAACTTCAGTTAATATGTCTAGAAACTCCTAAGTAGGCCCAAAATCTAGGTGTAACCCTAACCCTAACAATAGGCTACTAAATATAAATATAAAAAGATAAATGATGAAATTGTAGCTCTGGTTTGAGCATGCAGCAAACACTAAACACATTCAGATTAAGATCTGAAGATCAAGATCGGGTTTAAGATCAGGTTTAGATCTCTGCGGGGGCTGAGATCTGCAACACTAATGGTTCATTCACACCGCAGGCTTTGTCAGCATCAGCGACGTCAAAATTACATGTTAAGTCTATGGCGGAGGCCGTTGGAGGAGTGACAAGGTCACTGCGGCACTTTGTGAGCTTTGACTCCGTCAACTTTTCAAGCTTTTCCTGCTTTTCATGCTTCAAAGCTCATAAGGTCAGCAGCGCAGAAGTTCAGCTAGTTGAACTTTTGACGGTGCTCACGGCCCTGAAGCAGCGCGTTAACCAATCAGAGCTTATAATTGTAGCGATGTCAATACACGTATTTTGAATGTAGCGGGAGCAGGAAAAACCTACATTTTAAGTCTAGATAACGCAGACATAAAAAAAATCAGAAATAACACTTACCAAAGTCAGATGGACAGGCGCTCCTAAAGAGGAACAGAAAAACTGTAGTTGTTGCCCTGGTAGGAGATTTAAGCTCCGATACGGCCCAGGAGGTCGTAAAATTGGGCGCAGGAAAGATGGAAGTACCGCTGAAACCGAACATCATCCATACGTAGCTCCTGGAGCAAATGGTTAAACTCCCCAAACTCAGAACGCATCCGTAGAATAGGGCGCTTATGTTGCCGAAGTCAACATTGTCTAGCTTTATTTAGCCAATAAAGCAAAGGCACTCTCTCAATACTATCTGCCGTAGTTCAGAATGTCCGGCAACAGAAGAAGCCCCGCCCATGCGCTCTTTTTTGCTCAGAAGTGGCAGACTTTGCAGACTTTGCAAGCTGCAACATAGAAGCGTCAAACTAGATGCTTTGTGAGCTTTGCCTGACGCTGACAAAGCCTGCGTTCTGAATGCACCATTACAGTGTAGCAGCTGACAATGATGACACACAATCAACCCCATTATCAAAGGCGCTGCCCCGTCCAGCCATCACTGGGGAGCTATGCGCAACTCGTAGTGTGTAGAACACTGACTCACCTCATAATGTTTTTGTTTAAGACTTTCAAAGAGAATGGTGATATCTGATATCAAATTTACAAGAGTAGGAAGAAGTTTCACTACAAAATAGAAAACCTGTAAAATATTGGGCTAAAGATTTCATTAACATACTGATAATTAAAAGGCTTCTTTCCAGCTCATATTACTTCTTATCATCACTATCATCATTTGTCAATGTCATATCAGATACCTACAACATAAACAAACAAGATGTTTCTAGGAAAAAATATTAATTAGAATAACAAAAATCAACGTCAAGTGAAGGAAATTTAAACAACGATATAATCATAAGCAAATGTTCATATGATTTTTTAAAATAATTTTTAATAAAAAATAAAAAACCTAAAATAGAAAAAATATGAGAAGATAAAGACAATGGCAGGACACTGGGGTGAAGTTCACGGAGGATTTGCATCCATAGCTGCATCTGTAGTCTCTCTCCTCCTGCAGAGCTGTATAAAACGAAGAGAAATGGAAGAGTTCAAACTCAACAAAGCCAATCTTGGGAAATGTCTACAGTGATCTTTTTTTTATCATTAAGGGGTAGGCAACATGAAGCAAATACACAGATTTTATGAATGTATTTGTGCGCTCACCTCTATTTACTGCTGCAGGCATTGTGAGATACTGTACTTCCTGGCTGAAGTCCGCCAAAAGGATGCTTTGGGCAGGGCGAGAACACATCCAGAAACTTGAGTACTTGCCTTGATACTGAACTGGAGCAGTACCTGGGTCAGAGTCGATGACGTTTCTCAAGTATGCAAGGACACAAGCCCACCTAGGCCATATGGCCAGTGTCTGAAATATAAGCTTTAAGGCAACGCTAATCTTGAATAACTTCCAGCATTTCAGACATCCCCTTTCCACCAAGAAATAATTTGTTAATTTGTTTCAGGATTTTGTGTTTGTGTTTAACCCTTGTGGTTTTGACTTGGCAATTGTAAAAGTGTTTCTTCGAAAATTGTATTTTGTTTTCTAATGTGTTAATTTGTTTTCTGTAAATTTTACTTGTTTTCCAATTTGTTAATTTGGTTTCTGAAAATGTAAATGCAGCCAACCTAGTGAACTTCCTGCTGTCTTGTCTGTTTTTTGGTTCATTGACAACATCATTCATAACATAGGTGAATCACTGGTCACTGTGACACAGAGTCTTAATAAACAACCATGCACACACACTTAGATCTAAGGGTAATCTAAAGTGACTATTTAACCTAATATGCATGTTTTTGGATTGTGGAAGAAAGCTCTTGTACCTGGATAAAACTCATCCAAGCATGTGGAACACATGCAAAACCAGTGCTGAAAGTCTTTGGCCAGGTTTTTGAATGCAGGACCTGCATGTGTGGAGTCAGAGGGTACAATTTTAAAGAGTTGTGCTTTTAAAGAGTTTTGCTTGTAGTTGATTCAATTCCAGATGGAGTAACAAATATATTTATTGCTCAAAAGAATTCAAGTTAGCCTAAATCATCGTATTCATATTTCATGTTTTTTATTTATATCCTCCACTGTCTAGTAAATACAGATGATAAAACTACAAAAATACTATATATACCATCAATTCATATTCCTTGCTTGGTCTTTAAATATTACAATTTGCTTTTATGAATCTTGCCTGAAACAGGCTGTGCCTGTTTAGCCCAGAATTATTCATACCCTTGGAAAATGTAGGTTTAAAATAATAATAATAACAACCTGTTTCTTATGACTGCAATTCAAATTAATGTTTTGGAGCAGCCTAACCAGAGTCTTGCCTTTAAACTGATCATAATCTGAGAATGTATGGAGGGAGGTACTGATTAGGGTGATGACAAGGAGCTTTCCAATCTCAAATAATTGGAATTAAAAAAAAAACATGCAAAAATCTATTCAAAAATTATCATAACAGCTAGATTCCTGTATTGCCAATCAAGATTTTTCCCATGATTCTTACAAACAGTAAAAAATAATTTAATTTTGAACATTTTAACATTCAACGTTATTTGCCCAACCCACATTTTGTTTGACATCTGGTAACCATCTGGTGTAGGACACAGATTGGGGTAAATATTTTCAACATGAAACATAAAATAACATTGTGTACCTTTGTTGTCCAATTTAAAGATAAAATTGGCCTGGAGGCGACTGCCTGCGGGATTATTTTCAAATAAAAGTGAAGTAGCTGTGAAATCTCCACAATATTCTTAAGGATATGTCTCCCTGGAATATATTGAAGAAGGATAAACATGTAGTCAGACATTTCTCACCAGAACACATTCATCTCTGGGACACAGAGATGAATGTGTTATTATTCTTATTCCTGAAAAAGGGATAGCTGGCCATTCCAATGTCTAGCCATAGACATAAACCACATCAAATGTACCTGCAGGCATGCCTCCTTTTAACTCAAATGTTGTAATTTAACCTTTTCGAAGGCTACAAAGTAATAAAATCATCTGGGCTTTCCGAGATTGTATTAAGGCACAGTGATGTCTATACACCTCTGAATTTGAAGAAAGCCATTTAGAAATCTCTCAGTATTCTGATACTAGACATTTGAAATAATGTGTTTTCCAATTTAATATCACACAGTCAGAAATACACTACCGTTCAAAAGTTTGGGGTCACATTGAAATGTCCTTATTTTTGAAGGAAAAGCACTGTACTTTTCAATGAAAATAACTTTAAACTAGTCTTAACTTTAAAGAAACACACGCTATACATTGCTAATGTGGTAAATGACTATTCTAGCTGCAAATGTCTGGTTTTTGGTGCAATATCTACATAGGTGTATAGAGGCCCATTTCCAGCAACTATCACTCCAGTGTTCTAATGGTACAATGTGTTTGCTCATTGGCTCAGAAGGCTAATTGATGATTAGAAAACCCTTGTGCAATCATGTTCACACATCTGAAAACAGTTTAGCTCGGTACAGAAGCTACAAAACTGACCTTCCTTTGAGCAGATTGAGCATCACATTTGTGGGGTCAATTAAACGCTCAAAATGGCCAGAAAAAGAGAACTTTCATCTGAAACTCGACAGTCTATTCTTGTTCTTAGAAATGAAGGCTATTCCATGCGAGAAATTGCTAAGAAATTGAAGATTTCCTACAACGGTGTGTACTACTCCCTTCAGAGGACAGCACAAACAGGCTCACCGAGTAGAAAAAGAAGTGAGCCGCGTTGCACAACTGAGCAAGAAGATAAGTACATTAGAGTCTCTAGTTTGAGAAACAGACGCCTCACAGGTCCCCAACTGGCATCTTCATTAAATAGTACCCGCAAAACACCAGTGTCAACATCTACAGTGAAGAGGCGGCTGCGGGATTTTGGCTTCAGAGAGTGGCAAAGAAAAGCCATATCTGAGACTGGCCAATAAAAGAAAAAGATTAAGATGGGCAAAGAACACAGACATTGGACAGAGAAGACTGGAAAAAGTGCTGTGGACGGATGAATCCAAGTTTGAGGTGTTTGGATCACAAAGAAGAACGTTTGTGAGACGCAGAACAACTGAAAAGATGCTGAAAATGCCTGACGCCATCTGTTAAGCATGGTGGAGGTAATGTGATGGTCTGGGGTTGCTTTGGTGCTGGTAAGGTGGGAGATTTGTACAGGGTAAAAGGGATTCTGAATAAGGAAGGCTATCACTCCATTTTGCAACGCCATGCCATACCCAGTGGACAGGCTTGATTGGAGCCAATTTCATCCTACAACAGGACAATGACCCAAAACACACCTCAAATTGTGCAAGAACTATTTAGAGAAGAAGCAGGCAGCTGGTATTCTATCGGTAATGGAGTGGCCAGCGCAGTCACCAGATTTGAACCCCGTTGAGCTGTTGTGGGAGCAGCTTGACCGTATGGTACGCAAGAAGTGCCCATCCAACCAATCCAAATTGTGGGAGCTGCTTCTAGAAGCGTGGGGTGCAATTTCTCCAGATTACCTCAACAAATTAACAGCTAGAATGCCAAAGGTCTGCAATGCTGTAATTGCTGCAAATGGAGGATTCTTTGATGAAAGCAAAGTTTGATGTAAAAACAATCTTATTCAAATAAAAATCATTATTTCTAACCTTGTCAATGTCTTGACTCTATTTTTTATTCATTTCACAATGTATGGTGGTGAATAAGTGTGAGTTTTCATGGAAAACACAAAATTGTTTGGGTGACCCCAAACTTTTGAACGGTAGTGTAAATGTATGTGTAATTATATACAGTGTATATAAATATGGTTTCAAGTATAACACAAGTTTCCACAATGTTGTTTGTTCCTTATTTTGAGTAGTTCAATAAAAAAGTTATATTGTCAAAGCTGCGAACTATGTCCTCTGGTGCTGCTCTAGGTGGACGTCTTTGTTGCCATGGGTTACCACAAAAGGAGCTACGGGACTTACCATGGGCGTGTCCAGTTGCAAGGCTCCTCTCCAATGGATGCGTCCCTGGTGATGACAGATATCACATTAGATGATTATGGGAGATATAAATGTGAAGTAATTGATGGTCTGGAGGATGATACAGTGGTGGTGACCCTTGACCTTGAAGGTAAAGTATTTGAATGTTCTAGCTTTTTAAATTAGGAAGTAATGAGTTCTTAGAAGGAAAACACAATGTCAGTGTTGTACTGCAAATGTGTTTAATCTAAATTTAGCTCCAGGGTCAAAGACTGCTTGGAGGAATGTCAGCAAACGTGAGGATGGTGAACATTATTGTCAAAACAGTTTCATAATGTTTGATAGTAGCATGAGACACCTGCTAATGGTTGGAGCTAAAACACTGGCAGCAGGCTAAGAGGGAAGCAGCTGTGCTTACTCAGTGACATATCCTGTCATTCATCAGTGTTGATAAATATGGGATGAATCCTAGTTTTATTTGCTATGTGCAACAAAATTATTGCATCAAGGCTTTCCTGTTGTTGGCCTCTCCCTGCAGGTGTTGTCTTCCCCTATTTCCCCCGCCTGGGACGCTACAACCTTAATTTTTACGATGCTGAGCGGGCATGTCGAGACCAGGATGCTGTGGTTGCCTCTTTTGACCAGCTACATGATGCATGGAGAGGAGGGATGGACTGGTGCAACGCGGGTTGGCTGAGTGATGGCTCTGTCCAGTACCCTGTCACCACCCCCAGAGAACCCTGCGGAGGGAAGAACACAGTGCCAGGCATTCGCAACTATGGCCTACGAGACAAAGACAAGAGTCACTATGATGTGTTCTGCTTTACTTCCTTCCACAGAGGTGAGGAATGGCACCTGAACTCAATGTGTTTCTGAGTGGGTGTATTACATTTAAAGTGTTTCTTTTCATAAACACCAACACTTAACTGAAATATCACTCTATTGATTTGCAAATTTTCAGTTTACAGTCCAAATGATCAGCGCTCCCCCACCACTCTCAGCTCAAATAACAAGCACATAATAATTGTTTGCCCAGAAAGAATTAAGCCGCTGTGCACTGTGACCAAACATCCCCTGTTCTATATTATCTCTCCAACACGCAACCTATCCATCGTATCCATACTGTTTAATGAATTTGTTCTGTTAGGAACACTCATTTGTTTTATGTCGACTGATGTTCTCTAAGAAGTGGCTGTTGTTTTATTTGTAGAAGGCATATAGTATCGTTAGAGTATGTTTACTCATTGGCTTTTAATTGACGAAAAAATAAAATGTATGAATTACATGTTAGTATTTGCCTATTGTAGTGATTTAACCACAAGATGTGTCAGTTTATTGGCAGCAGCACTGAATGTGATGGATCACTATTTTTCTACAATGTCAGATGAAACTGAAGTTCACAATTCAAGGTACTTTGGATAGAAAACATTATCTTCCCAAAGAAGATAATATGTTCTGTAAAACTATGAGAAAAATCCATGTCAGTCATCCAAAAATAATTTTTCAATAAGTGTATTGGACTGTTGGTATCATTAGTTGCTATGCCAAAATAATTATGTACATATTAATGATTCTTTTCAGTTTTGAATAGTTATGGATCGAACTCATAAAGCACTTTTCTAGTCATACCGACCACTCAAAGACATTCACACTGGAGCTATATTCACCTATTGGCCCTTACAAACACACACCCATTCATACACTGATACAGAGCGCGGTAGGTAACTTGGGGTTAAGTGCCTTGCCCAGGGGCACATTGACGTGACAGGAGGAAGCTGGAAACTGGATTGATCCTGAGACCCTTGGATTCCAAGACAACTATCTTCTGAGCCATCAAAATTAAACTTGTTTTGGAGATTTTCACTCTTTAAAAATGCCACAACCTTTACAGAGCTCCGCTGTTTTTTAACCAGATAGAAAAGCAAATAAACAGAATTTTATCAAAAATGTCATCTACTAAGTAATGCATAAAGAAGTACATTAGTTTATGGTAAGAGAAATCCTTGGTATTTTCATTTTCCTCCAAAGTAAGAACTGTTTTGGCTTTTTAAAAACAAAAATAATTCTTAATTGGTTTCCAAATCTATATTCTCTATCAAATTTGAGCAATATTCGTTTGACACAGCCAAAATAGCTCATAAATATTTATAGAAAATTAATCTCCTGAAGGAGTGCTCCAGTGCAGAAGGGCTGGTCTCCTGTATGCTGGAAATGCCTCTGCTTCAACACACCTGAGTCAAATGGTTGAGTTACTTTTTCAGCATGTCACCATGCTCTGCAGAGGACTGCTGTTGAACCATTCATTTCATTCCATGTGTTGAGTCAGGAAAACATTAACACGTGCAGGACAGACTGTTACGCACCACTTTTCTAAAAGCTCATCTTCTTCTGCTACATGTTAAGAAGAATAAATTAATATTCTGTTAGATATGCTTGTGGTTATCTTGTCATCTGTTTTCTTCCCAGGTAAATTCTACTACCTGATCCAACCATCTAAGCTCACCTACGATGAGGCTGTGAGGGCTTGTCAAAAAGATGGTGCTGAGATCGCTAAGGTTGGCCAAATGTTTGCCGCCTGGAAGCTGAATAAGTATGACCGCTGCGATGCTGGCTGGTTGGCTGATGCCAGCGTTCGTTATCCCATCAATCATCCAAGACGACGCTGTAGTCCCACAGAGGCTGCTGTGAGGTTCAATGGCTTCCCTGACAAGAAGCACAAGCTCTATGGAGTGTACTGCTACAAGGAAAACTAGTTCTGTGAAGTCTATCCTGCAAACACCAACAGTACATAATATTCACAAGCATGCACAAAGAACACTAAAATACATAGAACACAGAATTCTAAGGTGTGGACGGATACATTAACGTAAAGGTAATGCTTTAACCCATGGAAAATGTAAGATGTTGTTGCATCATTAACTGGAAACCTAAACTAGATTTTACACATATATAAGCTATTATTTAATCCAGAAGGCGAGATGTCAAAGTACAATAGAAAAATTATTACTGTCAACTGAAGAATGGACAAAAACATGCCAAAAAAACTAAGAACAGCAAAATGTGTTATGTTTGGACCACAACTTTGGGCCCTTAATTTGTTTTTGGTCCCAAACTAAAACTCCAAACTGACGGACAGATAAAAGCTCAGCCTTTGTGAAGCTTATTAGGCAGGACTAGTTAGCAAAACGGAACAGTTCTATACAGTACAGTCTCCACAAGGTGCTAGAACTGGTACTTTGTACTGCATCCCACCGTCCAGTATTTCATGTTTTTCTACAAATGTGTTGGACCAAACGTCGGTGTCAGCAACAATAAAACAGAAAGAAATAGGAACATCTAGATGTTAGCAACATGTTTTCTAAGTATGTATAATACGATAAACTTAATAATGTATTTGTGTTTATATTTTTTATATACAGTAGAAATGTTTATTTTTGTCTCTCTGGCCGAACCATCAAGGTCTTCTTGATTAAGGTAAGACAATGTCCAGCATTAGCGGGTGGAGCGGAGGGTCTTTGCACTAAACAGATGACAATGGCCCATTAAGCATAGTGGACGACATTAACAGCAGTTTTCCTTTAGCAGTATTCCAAAATGCTTGGCCTGAATAGAAACAATATTGCTAGTGTTGCTTGGGTCACTTCTACAGTGATAGAGACTTTAGGCTGTTTAGTGTTTGGCTTTAGAGCATGTCTTGGCTATAACAAACACACAGCAAAGCAGCTTTCAGAAGATCTACTCTCATCATCTTGATGCCTGATAAACCGCTTATTTTTGATACAGTGAGCAGAAGCAAAATGAGCAGAACAAGCCTTCTGTCTGTTTATCATTATATTCCTTTCATACAACTTCACAATACTTTCAACGTGACCCATACTTAAAGTAAAACATTTCTCTTACATCTTTATTTGATGGTGTTTTTTTTTTTTTCCTATGAGGGAATTTTGTTTCTGTAGATTCCTACACTCCAGGCTGAATGATAGTGTTTGCTCTATTCCACTGTCCAATTCAAAAAATGTTCTCGCTTCAGTGTTTACTAAAGTTGAGAGCTTTGAGTTGGTTGTTGGCTGTTTTAAAGCGGTTTAAGTCACTGAAAGATTTTTGAACTTGCAACATTTCCAGAATCATTAAGAAACCTATTTGTTATTAGTATATAGTGCTATGAAAAGATGTTTGCCTCCCTGTTTTTGTGCATAAATCAGCTGGCTTTGTATTGTGTCTCAGCCATTGTGTCTGAATACAAAATTGTCCCTTTAAGGAATTTGCTAAGCCGTCAGCATATCACGTAGGTTTTAGCAGTGAGTAATCATTGATCAGCGCACAGAGGCACCCACAGCAGCCGAGAATAAACGATTGACAATGGAAGAAGCAGGGACATTAGCCTGTTTGCTATGTTGTTATACACTGCTTCACCAGCAACTCTTCCAATTTCACAAAGCTGTTTGTTTGGTGATGTCTTCTGATATCATTTCTCAATTAGTTAGAACAAATCAGCATGAGTTAACCACAAGTCCTGCTCAGAAATGCTACACATGTCATTTCTCAATTGGTTCTTGAAATGACCCGGATATTGGCCCACTATTTCATTATTCAGATCCTTAAATTTTAATTTCAGACAAAGATAGCCTGATTTATTATAAAATGGAGTTTTCAAAACGATACGATTTATCAAGGCATGAAAGTTATCCAAATCAACCAAGACTATTTGCAAATTTATTTGCTCATCTTGGTAACTGATTATTTTTGTTTCACCATATTGCTTGACAATGCACACAGATTTGTAGAATCAAGAAATTTCTTCAACAGAACATATTTTTGGGAGCTAGTGTAAGTGTGGACTTAAATTCGAATGTTCAGCGCGTGACCTTTAGTGTGGTGTTTATGCTTGAAAAACCTGCAGTTTGGCTGAGTTCAAACATTTCTGCAATGACGAATAAACCAAAATTCCTCCACAGCGACTAAAGTAAAAGACTGTTTGCCAGGTAGTGATAGCAACTACTGATGCTAACTGTGAAACAAAAAAATTAGGTTGAGGGGAACAATTGATTTTGTATTTGAGTTTACTCAGGTCACTCTGTCTGTTATTGAAATTTGTTTAATGATCTGAAGCATTACATTTTTTTGTTAAGGGAAAAAAAATTGTCATAGCTTTGTAAATCTTAATAAGCCAAATTCTTGCAAAACATTGTTTTAAAAAGTTGCACCCACACATTACATTCATGATTATAAAGCAACAACTTTTGAAAAGCACACATTACTGATTCTAGCAGCTTTTCTCCAGAGAAGCTAACAATGACTTAAGTGAATGAAAACATTAATATAATGCCCTTACAAACAGATTGCAATGATTAGTTAATTGCTGGGATTCAAAGTTGTTTATAAAGGATCGGTGTGACCCAAACGCTGTAATGAGTTACAACCAGTATGTCACAACACATAATCCTCAATCAAACAAAATCTAAACTATGTTGAATTGTGTGAAAAATCATAGTTGGAGGAAAACAACCCAGTAGGATCTGACAAAGTACAGACAAATATGGTATGTGTGCTTGAACAGAGATTAATGGGTAAGGGAGAAGTAGTTGCTTAATAAGCATCAGCTGAAGTGGAGGCAAGGTACTGGAAAGAAACTGAGAACAAAACGATTGACATTAATGAATGATGAACACAAATGGAAACACAAGATAATGATAAAAAGACAGAACCAGACTCCGATAAACGAGCAGAAATCCAAAGAATGAACAGCAAAAAAGCACAGAAATCCTAAAAACCTCATCCCAGAGTAAACCAAAATCTCAAGAAAAATAATCGTGGATATATGGATATATCCATCTAATGTTGCTGTATGTATGATTTTTAGCTTCATTTTCATAATGTTTTTTAGTCATTTTCAATCTATGTTCATCTTGTTTTATAGGATCAAGAGTAAAATACCAAATTGATTCTTTAATTCTAATTTAATCTTTATTTGCTGCAAAAACAGAATGACATCTATATAGTTGTTTATCAAGCTCATGACAAAGGAAAAGTTGTCTTTCCTTTTTTGTTTGGTAATAAAATCCAATTTCCACTGTAATCAACAGTTAGGAGTGAACAATAAATGAAACTTTGTGCTTAGCTGTGCAACCCACTCCCTGGATACAAGGTAAAAAAAATTACCTGATGAAATGAAAGAGGAAAACCTTGGTGACAAAATGTTGGAATGACACATAGTTAGCTGAGATCACACATTGAATAAAGCCAATCCCTGTGAGTCAGGCAGATTTCCTGGCATTAAGTGGCTTCTGAGTTGCTATTTAAGGCCCTGTTGACAGGGTCACTCAGTCTCCGTTGCTGATCAAATACTGTAGGCCAGAAGCCAACCTGCACCAGCCTGCCTAATTAGACAAAAATACAGTGCTTTTTTTTAATAGTCATTTCTGCATGGAGGCAGTAAGAGCTTTTACCATGTAAGGATATTATACAGTCACAGATGCATCCTGGTGCAGATACGGGTTCATGTTACTGAGCTGCAGTCTGGTGTCGTGCTTTCATTGACTCCGACGTTGACGAATTACTGAATAATGAACCTTCTGCACTGTGTCATAGCCCTGGCTCAGAGCTAGACAAAAATGGGAGACCACACACATTTAAAGCAGTTAAAGAATGAGCTTTATTTAGTAAGTGAAGGTGTGATGATACTAACCAAAAGAAACCAAAATAAACCACAAACCAAACAGGCAGCAAATGGTCAGAGAGAGATTGTGGGAATGAGGAGCCAGCTAAATAACCTAGGCTCAGGCTGCCCAGGTGAATCCCATTCTCATTAGCAGCTCCACCCATCTACATGAGAAATGAGTCCTGCAAGAAACAAGCAAAAAGGACGACCAGGAGAGGGCGGGGTCGTCACACCTCCCCCCATAAAAGCGGAGACCCACAAGGTACTCTGCCAAAATGCATTACAACTGCTTACAAAATCCAGTAATCCTACTGAAAACAAAAAATGGACAATATTACTTTTTTGTTTACCTCTTTACGGTACAGTATGAACAAAATTACTTCTACAGTTGGTATGGGAGTAACCAAACAATTCATACCTTCCACTGATCCCTCAGGACCAACTCACCCCCTCCGCAACCTGGGTACCTACAGGAGCATTTTTAAGAGAGAGCTTGACAGCCCAAAAAAGAAACAGATAGGCAGAAAGGACATTAACAATTACTCTGTACACAACTAGAAGGCACGAGAAAGAGCATCAGCCATAACATTTTCCTTGCCCTTTATGTGGCGAATATCCAAATGATAAGGCTGTAAAAATAAAGCCCATCTCATCAACCTCTGATTAGGATTTTGCAAAGAGCGCAAGAAGGTAAGGGGATTGTGGTCAGTGTACACAACAAGAGGGGTCCCTGAACCTATATACACCTCAAAATGCTGTAATCCCCATATTAACGCCAGGGCCTCTTTCTCAATAACAGAGTAGTTCAACTGGTAAGAATTGAATTTTTTGGAAAAAAAACCAACTGGTCTCTCTACCCCTGCAACATCAGTTTGCAACAGGACCGCACCGGCCCCCACATGACTGGCATCAACTTGCAATGTAAAAGGCTTATCAAACTGTGGTGCTGTCAACACAGGAGACGAACAGAGGAGAGCTTTAACATTTTCAAAAGCAAACTGAGCCTTATCTGACCAGACAAACTTCACCTTTGATTTCAGAAGATCTGTAAGGGGTGCAACAACTGATGAAAAGTTCTTACAGAAACTTCTATAATAGCCCACCATGCCCAGAAAACGCATCAAGTCCTTTTTTGTTAGTGGAGGTGGAAAACCCTTAATGGCTTCCACTTTAGCCTCAACAGGGCGGACCTCCCCTTGCCCAACCACTTTACCTAAATAGGTAACTGTGGCTCTAGCAAATTCACACTTTGCCAAATTCACTGTCAACTGTGCCCATACTAACCTGTCAAATAATGCAGTGAGCCTCTGCAGATGGTCTTCCCAAGTATCACTGAACACAACAACATCATCAAGGTACACAGCACAACCAACCAACCCATTTACCACAATGTTCATCAGCCGTTGGAAAGTGGCCGGGGCATTTCGTAAACCAAAGGGCATAACTTTATAGGAATACAAACCGGTAGAAGTTATGAAAGCACTTATCTCCTGGGCCCGTGAAGATAGTGGGACCTGCCAGTATCCTTTTAACAGGTCAAATTTGCTAACATATTTGGCTGCACCTACTTGGTCTACACAATCCTCCATTCGTGGTAAAGGAAATGAATCCGGTTTTGTGACACTGTTTACTTTCCTGAAATCAGTGCATGGGCGAAAAGTTGAATCAGGCTTTTTCACCAGCAAACACGGAGATGCCCAGCTAGAATTGGAAGGCTCTGCCAGATTATTATCTAGCATATACTGAACCTCTCTGTCCAAATGCATCTTCTTTTCTGGTGAAACACGATAAAAGCGCTGTTTAATTGGTTGAGCCTCACCAACATCTATATCATGTTCAATAAGATGTGTTTGCGATGGTGTATCTGAAAAAAGTGCAGGATATTTGTATATCAATGAAATAAGTTCATTGCACTCAACCTCGTTCAAATGACCAAGTACCACTGGCAAAGACGTTAATGTGTCAGAGTTTTTTAAATGTACCTGCAGCACTCCCTTATCTGTCGGCCAGTCCCCCTCCATATCTGCCCCCCCTGAAGAAGACATCTCCGTGTCCACACACGAAACAGGGTCAACACACGGGGCCTCCTTGGAGGTTGGAAATGACATACGGGCATAATATGGCTTTAACAAATTGACATGAGACAGCCTAGACTTTCCAGATGGCATTGAAATCAAATAATCCTGTTCAGAGACTTGTTTCTTAACTGGAAACGGACCAGCAAATTTTGCCTGGAACGGCGAACCCACAACTGGCAACAGAAACATAACCTGATCACCAGGACTAAACTGCCGTTGTCTTGCTTTACGGTCAAACAGTGATTTCATCTTCTTCTGGGATTTCTTTAGCCTGTCTTTTGCTAATCTCCCAGCAACATAAAGTCTGTGTCTAAAACCATTCACATAGTCAATCAAGTTTGATGGAGGCTCCGACTGTTGGCAACCACTCTGCAAAACCGCCAGGGGACCACGCACGGAATGCCCAAATACCAGGTCATTTGGACTAAAACCCGTGCTCACCTGAACCACCTCCCTTGCAGCTAGCAACAACCAAGGCACACCCTCCTCCCAATCACGACAAAGTTCTGTGCAGTAGGCTCGCAAGAGTGACTTCAGAGTTTGGTGAAAGCGCTCTAAAGCACCTTGACTTTGAGGATGATAAGCCGATGCCTGGTTATGTTTTATCTGGAGCTGCTGCAAAACCTGAGAAAACAGTTTAGAGCGAAAGTTGGAACCTTGGTCAGTTTGAATAACCCTGGGGATGCCAAACACAGAAATAAACTGAGACAAGGCCTTCACTACAGACTTTGCCGTTATTGAACGCAAGGGATACGCCGCTGGATATCTAGTAGTCTGGCACATCACAGTCAACAAATAAGTGGCACCAGATTTAGAAGGAGGCAGCGGACCTACACAGTCCATAATCAAATACTCAAATGGCTGATCCAATACTGGCACAGGATACAGTGGCGCGGGACTTATAGTCTGATTAGGCTTACCCGTCAACTGGCAAGTGTGGCACGTCTTGATGAAAGCAGACACATCCCTTTTCAAACGAGGCCAAAAGAAATGACACAAAATCCGATGATACGTTTTTTGAACCCCCATGTGTCCCGCTACATCATCATGAGAGGCTTTCAACACCATCTCTCGAAATTTGTCAGGCACCACAACTTGCAAAACTGGTTTTCCCACAAAATCATCCGTTTGTGGACACCATTTACGCACAAGGATATCGTTTTTCACAAAATAACCCTTAGCTGCAGTATCCATATCCTCCAGAGGAGACGCCATTTCAAAAAATTCCTTTAATGAGGGATCAGACTTCTGTCCCTCAATCAACTCAACACGAGAAATGGATTCAAGAGGCACGGGAATAACCACTGCGGTTGAGTCAGCTACATCCCGCTTTGCTTCCTCATCCTTACCCCGCACCATGGCTCGGGTCACTGCACACCCTGGAAACAACTCCACCTCAGGCAAGACCTCAACGGATTCTACCACCTTAGTTTGTACGGGTGGCAGTACAGGAACCTGAGTGACAACATAAGGTGGAGGAACATCAGGCCAAACTCTATTTCCTGCCAGATCATTACCAAGAATCATGTCAATGCCTTCCACAGGCAAGGTTGGACGGACTCCAACCGCCACCTCCCCAGTGACCAAACCACAAGCCAGCTCCATTTTATGAACTGGCACTGGAATGATAGACATTCCCATTCCTCGCATCAAAATGAAATTTCCAGCATTGGACTTTTCAGAGAAAGGAAGGACAGACTCACAAACAAAACTATGTTTTGCCCCCGTGTCTCTCAAAATCCTAACTGCCACCTTCTCCCCAAACAAAGAGACATAACCGTCAGAAATGAACGCTGCAAAATCATCATCCCCCTTGGACCCACCCATAAGACTGCGGTCCACAGAAGGACTGTGTGTCTGGAGTGCCATCTGAGCTGAAAGTACAGAGGAAGCCAAAGCAGCTGGTTTTACCGGTGAACTACCTGAGATCTTTGATTTCCCTTTAAGCACAGGACATTCATTTTTCCAGTGGCCTTCATTCTGACAGTAATTGCAAATCCTCGTGGAATCACGTTTCTTCCAGCTGCGATCAAAACTAGAGGAACTAAACTCTCCATGAAGCGAAACTGTCCTGTCAGGGCGAGCAGAAGTATTCTGCACATCAACACTGGCTTTACAAAATGTACTTTTATGAATCAGGGTGTACTCGTCAGCCAGCACCGCTGCTTCTTGGGGTGTTTCAACTTTACGTTCATTCAAGTAAGTAGCAACACTCTCTGGGACACTGTTTTTAAACTGTTCAAGTGACACTAAATCACAAAGCTGCTGGAAAGTACCAACTCCTGAGGCTGAACACCAACGATTAAACTGGAGGACCATATCAGTTACAAATTCAACATAAGTCTGGTGCTCCATCTTTCTCAAGCTCCTGAAACGTTGCCGATAGGCTTCGGGCACCAGCTCATAGGCTTTTAACACAGCCGTTTTAACCTTAACATACACTTTACTATCTGTTGAACTTAATGCAGAATATGCTTCCTGTGCTTTTCCAGTAAACACACATTGAAGCAACAAGGTACGTTCAGTATCTGGCCATGCACAAGTTTCTGCAACTCGCTCGAACAATGAAAAGAAAGTATCTGGATCTTTCTCAACAAACTTGGGCATCAACCTTAACTTTGTACTTATGTCACATCCAGGAAAGGTTTCATTAGACCCCACATTGACCCTACCTGAACCATCACTAAGCTTTCCTTCCTTTATCAGATGCAACTTATACTGTTCCAACTCCAGTTTTGTCTGTTCCGTTTTGAATTTCATTTTCTCAATTTCCAACTGTGTCTCGTGTTCCCTTTGTTTAAGCTTCTCATGCTCTAATTGCATCATTAACAACTCCTTCTGCTGTTCAAAACTTAACGTCACACTGGTCACCTCAGGCTGAAATTCCTCCCTCTTAAGGACTCCAGCCTCCACCAAGTTTGCTTTCAAAATGGCCCTTACATTTTCTTTCAACCGTTTATCACTAATCTCAATCACATAATGCTCAGCAATTTTTAAAAGCTGCTCTTTAGTGTATTGATGGAGAAGATGATCCGAAGGGGAGTGAAAAAATTCATCCACCGAAGCCATGATCAAAACCCAGGTTTTAAACCAAGAATTAAGCAAACACAGAAACCATGATATATTTCCCCAATGACTTCATATAAACCAGCAATGGGAGAAGCCAAAACCACTAGGAGAGTTTCCCCCTAACCTTACCTCACATCAAAACTTACCTGACCAACTCAACCCTAGTCTTCTGGCAGCCACATATGGGGGGTACTTATGCACGCTAAACCAGTGGAGCGAAGAAAACAACCAGAAACTGGCCACCTTCCCACATCCCTGGAGATGCTCCCGAGCTTTGCTCTACCCACGTTCACTGCCGGCCTAAAAGTGAGAAAGATGAACCCCCTAAACAGGATTCACCCCTTTGCCTACCCGGGGAAAAACCCTATAACAATGGCTCCCCCATGCCAGGTCACACCAAAGAAAATCTGGGAAACAAAGACCTGGGTGGATCCAAACAATCAAAAAGACCAAAAACTCATGTAACCAGTCACCTCACAACAAACCAAACATGTGTGAACTCCCAACAATTTCACCAGTAACAAAACAGAGCAGAATCAACCACTCCGAACAACAAACCGGCACAACCGACTGAAAACTACAAAACAGTAAGGTCAAATCCTGGACGAGCCCCCATATTGTCATAGCCCTGGCTCAGAGCTAGACAAAAATGGGAGACCACACACATTTAAAGCAGTTAAAGAATGAGCTTTATTTAGTAAGTGAAGGTGTAATGATACTAACCAAAAGAAACCAAAATAAACCACAAACCAAACAGGCAGCAAATGGTCAGAGAGAGATTATGGGAATGAGGAGCCAGCTAAATAACCTAGGCTCAGGCTGCCCAGGTGAATCCCATTCTCATTAGCAGCTCCACCCATCTACCTGAGAAATGAGTCCTGCAAGAAACAAGCAAAAAGGACGACCAGGAGAGGGCGGGGTCGTCACACTGATTACTGAGGAACTGCTGCATAACCTAATAAACACTAATATCTTTTAATTACTGGTCATTGATATTTCTGGAATTAAACAGCTGTGAATGAAACACTGAGCATAATATGCAATTATCTGAAACTCACTGCATTATGCTTTAAGGGTTAACAGCTTGGTTCTGCATCTCTGGTTTACAGCCATATCTTGATGCATTACCAATGATCTGGTTTATTTTAGCTGCACATATGAATAAAAGAATAAGAAAAAAACATAAGCTTGAAACAATTCACTCTTCCATTCCATTGCTACGCTGGTCCAGAAGGGTCAAGAAATTGTTAAACCCATAACATAGCAGCTAAAGCCACAAACAAAAGTAATGCTAGCATTTCGTTGACCTTTCTGGGTCACTGTAGGATGCAGCATTCAGTGTTTTTTTAGATAACCAATTATCTTTATTGGAAACAATAAGTATACATTGTTTCTTAAAGGAATTTTTTGAATTCAGCAAAACTTCCAAAACAATAAATCACTATTGTCTTCCGGGCTCTGTCACTCACTGAATTATCTACTTGTTGAATGATTCCACATTAGAACCAACTGACCTCAGAGCAGCCCATAATGTGACGTCTCTCGTGTAATTTATACCTCTCAGTCTGCTCTACCCACTGCAAAGCCTGCAGAGTAAACTACGTCACGTATTCTCGCCCACTAGGTCCTGCTAGGAGGCTCTACAGAAAGGAGAGGTTAGGAATTATGGGACTATCCCCCACCAACAAAAGATAATAATAGTCTCTGTCAGAAGGGGGCTCCAAAAATACAGCAGACAGATCTTTTTTTAAAGAAAAACAGTGAAGAGAGGTCTGTTGTTTCCCATTTTGAATAATTTCTCTCACAGGGACAAGCATCCAGAAATAGAATTGATATTCTGAGTACAATTGATTGACAATTGATTGATCTTCTTTCTTCTCTGCGTAGACTGTGTATAAATCAGTGCCAAGGAAACTATTTAAAGGGTATATGATTAGGGACACATACTTGCTTATGAGGTCCAACACTCTCATGTTCACAAATGTGAAGAGGTATGTCAATACTGATAATTGTTGGTGACGTTGACCATAAGACTCAGTGTGATGACCTTCACTCACTGTCGGTTACTCAGATAACTGCCTGATAAATTTGGTTATTTGCCTCCTGATGCCACCTTTTCTGCCCTCTGGTGCTTTTTCTAAACTGCCAGTGTATGTTGTGTACTACATTAGGTTCAGGTCGAACAATTGCTTTTCCGTGCGTAAAGTGCTCATGACACCAAATTTTTAACAGTAAAAAAAACATATAAATAAAAATATTAATCTTACATAACATTTTGGTTGGGCCACTTTAATTCATAACATGATTCTAACTTAACAACAGCGAGCCAAAAAGTTTTCTTGCCACATTGTGTGCGCCTTAATACCCCTCTACCATATTATATATTATATTAAGTCATTGACAGCACATCCGCCTCCTCCAGCATTGCCAACTGAACGTCTGTGCTATATATATGGACACTTCTATATGACGTGTATCCTTACTCTTCCGTCTAAGCAGTGGTGCTGCTGTGGGCTTCTCTCACGTTCCAGAGCGCTCACAGAAGGCAGCCAGTGCTGCAGCCCTCCTGCTGAGACCAAGCTTCTATCAGAGCAGCTTATCACAGATCTTATTTGTTTATGGACCTCAGACTTGTTGTCACTGTTGCTGGGGCTCGAACCTGCAACCCTCTGATTACAAGACAAACTCGACAGTTTTATTGGAAGATATTAATAGAACCCTTGTGGATTTGAAAATACTTTTTTGTTTGTTTGTTTTTTTAGATAACTTGGTTTTGTTACATCTATGAGGCTATGAATAGTGAGTCAAGCACTATATTTCAATTGGGGGTTGGTTTACCAAAATCATTTCCTGTGTCTACAGTTATGATTGTATCCTTGATTGGCATACACTATTGGAATGAAAATACTCTTAGCTTTCCAATGGTCTATAATATGTGTATGGAAGTAGAAGTAAATACAACCTGCATTTTGGCAACATTTCATCCATGGAACATAGGAATTCTAAATGGTAATAAATCTAGAAAAATCACAACTGATTAGTTATTGTTAGATTATGTATAGATCTAGGATGACATTGTTCTCAAGTAAGACAACAAAACAAAATAAGTGTTTGTTCAGATTAGATGTCATCTAGATCTACTGTAGATCTAGGTTACAACAAATCTACTATGTACAGTACATCTCTATTTTTTACTTGATGTAATATTATCATTATTTTTATCATTATTATAATATAGCATTCACATGACAAATATTGATGGTGAATTGCTTTGATGCATGTGTTAGGGCCCCAATTGCCTCTGATTTGATGACCCTTTTTTTTTTTTTTTGCCCAATTTTCTGCATGAACCACATCTTAAGGAAAAGTAAAACAGGTTTAAACCTGGTTCTCTGATATTGGAACAATATCATACTACAAACCAATTTGGTATTGCTTCAAAAACTGAATCAAATCAACAAATTTGGAGGAAAAAAATTTACCAACAAACAACATGAAAATTATTTTTTCTTTCTAATGGCGTACTACCAATCACATAATTCCTGCCTCCTTTCCTAATTGTAGTCAGGGTAAATTTTTCAATTCAACTATTCAAATTGTGACCGCGTCTCCATAAACATACACACTTCTGTGAGAAGTTTATTTTATTTTGGTTATACCGTATACTGTATGTCGATTTCAATTAACTAAACATGAAAATGGTGTCCTGAGCACCTTAACAGTTTGTCAGAGAGTATTTCTTAGATTTTGTTCAACGAGAATTCTTTGTCGTTCCGGGTAGCATAAAAAAACCTTTAACCTATTGTTTAAGATACAAAGAGAACAAAATGTGTCTTACAACTTGAGACCTTCTCCTTGTGCCCGTCATCAATAAATAAGACAACTAATGAGACAAGGATGCAGCAGAAAAAAGAAAGAAAAACAAAAGCTGTTGTTGCCCAAAGCTCTGTTTGACCTTAGACAAGCCGTTTGCAGATGTATGGTTCCTGAGCAATGCAGTAATGCACGACGGGTGTTTCCATAGAGAGGGGTGAGGCTTACACTAAACACAGAGCCAATTCATGGTGCTCCTTAGAGATGGTTTTGTAGCTGAGGTTCAGCTTCCTGCCAAAATAAAGGTTGCTGTCAGGAAGCAAATGACATCAGCTTGGTGACGTATTGGTGTTCATGTTGACTCACAGTCTCTTACTGGGTTCTTCAAGGCTGTTTGTTTAACATATGACCAGGCATGATTACTTTGCTGCCAAGGCTCACTTTATCTGCAGATACCCAGCTTATTTGCAGGTCAGAGTTCTCCACAGCATATTCACTGGAACTGGTGGCAGTTATGATGATGTAATTGATAAATAATATTCGGTTTTACATATTGTGCATGTGAAGAAAAAAACCACCATATCAGCGTCTTTATTCAAGGTGCGGAAAAGTTTGACCACCATATATAACTTATCACAGTTTTCTGCTGTTTAGCAAAAATCATCTGTACGGAAAATAACTTCACCGTTATACAGCAGCAGCTTCTCTGTGACTAAATTTGCTGTTTGAAACAATTACTGAGCTTGATGATCTTATATAAACAACCAGTCTAGCATTACTTTCATAAACTGTTTTGATCAGCATGGTTTCTTGGTTTTTAATAAACTGGTTTTCTTTCTGAAAATCTCAGTTGGAAAAAATCTCACAGTAACAATAAAGATCACAACATGAAGATCCAAATTAGATCATATGCTTATTATTTAGTTCTTTCTTCTGTATTGGAATTATATGTAATGTCATCTGTAAATGTTTTTTTCTCCTTTTCTGTTTGCTCTTCTTTATTTTCTTGTTCATTTTTGGCATTGTAATTTTGTATCACACAATAAAAAGAAAGCTAAAACATGGATTCTTACAATGAAATGTTCTCTTTTGTTTAAAGTGGGATTTTTTTCTAAGCCATTCCTAATTTCAAAAAAGTTCATTTGCTCTGTCAAGAACTGTAATACAACATAAAGTTGCCTCAGCTTTCTTTGCATGGCTGTGTTTGGCACTACAGTCAATTTAGAATATCAATCTGTTTCAAAGAGAATATTACCAGTTAAAACCGAAATTATTCAGATTCCTTAAGATCCCTTAAAGATGTTACATTTTGGACCAGCCTAGCTAAAATTCTGACTTGAATCTGATAGAGAATCTAATAAATTAGCTAATAATAAGGGTGATGCCAAAAAGGCCTTTAAATTCAAAGACTTCTACTTCAATACCAGAGACAAATACCCAAACACCAAAGAAAAAAATCTAAAAAGTTTGTAAGGAATGATATAATGTAATGCACATAAATGTTTTCCATTGATTACTGAGAAGGGTAATAATAAATTGGACATGACATTTACTAATAAAATATAATATAAACCAATTTTATCTAAAATATTACCCAATGTACAACCCCAAATCAGAGAAAGTTGGGATAGTGTGGAAAATGCTAATAAAAAAATAAATATAAATTACTGATTTCTAAGTTTGCTTTGACTTTTATTTCATTGCAGACAATATGATTAAAAAATATTTCATATTTTGTCCATTCAACTTCTTTTCATTTGTAAGTATACATTGTGTCCTGCCATTCAGCCCTGCAACGCGTTCCAAAAAAGGTTGGGACAGGAGCAATTTAGAGCTACAGTATCAGGTAAATTAGTTAAATGAGGATGTTATTTGAAACAAGTGATATGAACAGGTGACTGAAATTCTGATTTGGTTCAAAATGTCCAAGAAAGGTCTAGTCCTTTATGAGCAAAGAAAGGCTAAGGATTGCCAGTATGCCAACAAATATGTGAGAAAGTTAGTGAACTCTTTAAAAACAATGTTCCTCAAAGATAGATAAGAGATTTTGATATTTCACCTTCAACTGTGAATAGCATAATTAAAAGATGCAAGAACTCAGGAGGAATTTCAATGCATTAAAGAAAAAGGCACAACCTGTTTGGTACTCAGACCCTCTTCAGTTGATCTATTTTTGTCTGTGTTGAGGTCTTTTAACACATAAGAATGCTACAACACTCATCTCCAGTTGGTTAGCGGAGCCAATAAGAACAGAACCTCTAACAGAACCCATGCAGCTGGGATCTCAGGCCAACTGGGTGACGGTATTTAGAAAGCATAGTACTAGGACACAGCCCAAAGGGCACCACCCACCTGTTCGCATTTCTAACAGATTTTCCCCGCTTAGTGACACTCCCACTGGGAAGCAGACTCTGGTAATTTGCAGTTCCATAATGAGAAATGTGGAAGTACCCAAGCTTTCCACCGGACGCTTCGGCAGCGCGTCACAGGAGTAGTATGTTTCACTCGTGTTTTCTGCATCTTGGCCCTTTCCACTGGGGCATATGAGGTACGTCGCAGCAGGGAAGCAGCTGTCTCCAAGAGAGCACAAAACAGTATTTATTTTGGTAAGTTCATTGCTGTTTAATTATTAAAACTTCCAGGCCCATTTATTTTAGCTTGCATAATTGAAAAGGATATATATAGAATGTGAGGGGAAAAAATTCACGTTCATAGGTAGGATAAACTTACCGTCTTTACACATTTCAGAGGCGTACCATGTAGAAAATAGGACTGCCCTGTATATTTAGAAAAGTGCTGCAACATGACGCTCCTGTGACGGGGCAAACTCGTGCTGCTTTCGCCTCCGGTGGAAAGGGTTATATTGACTACAACGATGGCTATCAGCTGCATATGACGTGCTGCCTCTGTGACATGCTGCTGATGTGTCCGGTGGAAAGGAGGGGTTAGAGACACCATCAACCATAGTCAAATGTTTTCCAGCGGCCAGAAGAGGCGACATTAAATCCCACCTGAAACTGCTGGCTAAGCGTAAATACAGTAAGATTTTTATTCACGCTGGCGGTAATGACACACGGTTACACCAATCAGAGGTCACTAAAATTATGACGTTTAATTCATTGAATGGCTTAGCACCAAAACATGTTGAAAATCTGTTGTCACTATACCAACCCCCCAGTACACTCAGGTCCTCCAACTCTAAACTGTTTCTTTATCACTGAATCATTTGAAGTATCTTGAATTACCTAGTTGTTAAAAACATTGCCTTGCCTTACTGTGTCCAGAGGAAGCCCAACGCGAGACCACATTCTTCACACATTACAAAGTTCTAGCTGCGGAGGAAGAGGATATGGGCACTTCATTGGTCTGCCTGCAGTCCCAACCTACCTCCAATAGAGAATATGTGGCAACTTTTGAAGTGCAAAATATGTCAACAAAGATCCTATACTGTTGACTACATTAGGACTTGTTAGCAGGAACAGTAAGATAAAATTAACCTGGAACACTTCATCACTTGTCCTCAGTCCCTAAATGTCTTTTAGGTATTGGGAAAAGGAATGAAAATATTAAAAAGTGGTAAATGCTTTACTGTTCCAACTTTTGAAATGTGTTGCAAGAACAAAAATTGTAATATAGGTCAAAGATAATTAAGCAAAGTACTGTTTGCAGTTTGATTTTAATTTAAAGGCTTGATATGGAACCTGAGCAGCATGATAGCAACATTTAGTTTATTTAGGCTGTGGTTACAACAATAACATCAATCCAACTGTTGAAAGTGATGTGCCGATCATACAGTTAGATCATAGAGACCATATCTGTCAACCCGCAACCTGCAGCCGCTACTGCCTGGTAGAGGTAAACAGAATGTCACTGTCGTGCCCGTTTTAAATTTACTTATTATATTTTAATTCAAATATTATTATTTAAGGAAATGTTATTCTTTCTTCTGGATCCCTCTTAAAGCCATGTTTGTTTTGTTTTTTTAATGTAGATTTTTATAAAAATGTTGCATATTCAACATTTTCATACCATCCCAACTTTTTCTGATTTGGGGTTGCACATCTTGTTTTTATTTTCTCAGATTCCTGTTGGATTTTCTTATCAGATATTAGTAGCAGTTGAACGAAAATACTTGAAATCTAAGTCTGAATGGGAATTCTTCAACATCCTTAGCTGTTTTACGTTTGGTCAAATAGGAAAGATTAATCACAGATTTTGAAACTTTAAATGGTTACAATGGTCCTGTGGAGTTTAAAGTCCCACGATTTCAACTAAAAGAAAATCTCTAAAGATGTCCTAATGTTAATCTACTTTAAGTTTAATAAAAAACAATACTGACTGATGTATGGTCACTGCCTATTTAGGACACATCTTGAAAGGTTTATTTCCTAAAACAACTGTGAAATAGAAGATAAAACTATTGGTCTTATCCCACTGCTTTTTCACATTCTAGACCAAATGGTCAAACACTTTTTTTCAAATAAATCTTGAATTGCTTGACATTGTCTTATTTTATCATCCTCATATCCACCACTAAAAATCAACATATGTTTGGAGTAGGTAATGACCGATTGAACAAAAAATCCCACCACAACTAATAAAGCTGTAAAAGTTGTATTGCAACATCTTGACTTGAAAACAAAGCTGACAAACACAATCAATCATAGCAATGAGAAGACACGGTTAAAATGGATGGAACAATGATTACATAAAAAGAAACTTTTGCACCACAGATATATATCAAGTACATTAACAACATAAGATAGAAAGAATATTTTAAAAGGAGCATGAAACGTTCATATGTTAATTTATCTGATATTTCAAATCTTAAAAACACAGATCCCAGCTGTGCAGCAAAGAGCTACAAGATGTGGATGAGAAACATCGGAAACTTCATGATGGAGAAATTAAGAGGCCAATTTTTAATTCCAAATATGTTGCAACGATTTTGAGTTGCGTTATGTTAAAACACATACAGTGTGTATCAAAAAAGTAATGCAACTTAACAGACTACATGGTAACAGTATATCTAATTCATAATAATAAGAAACAAAATATGTAAACAAAAAATATGATAATGGAGAATTCAGCCCAGGCCCAACAGCCTTTATTTAATCACAGTCCGTTCGTAGTAAAACTATGTAATAAGTTAAAGTCAAATGGCTATCATATATTTCTGTTGTATAACTCATTAATAATAGGAACAGCACATATTGTAAATTCATAATATAAACCTGTTCTCACCCAACTACATAAGAGAATCTGAAGAGTAGCAGACCTAAAAAACTGTGATTAAAATTTGAAAAGATAAATTTGCTTTATATATTATAATTTCCTATTTGCAACATGACAAAGACATGGATAATCATTTTGAGTTTTAAATCTTCATCTGAACCGACCTTGCTTTGAAAGCTGTTGACGTGATTCTATAGTCCACAATTCTTTCTGTGTATCCAACATGGAAGTCATTAAACGCAGGTAAGATACTAACTGCTCACAATGTCCCTGCAAATCTCCACTTTAAAATATCCAAATGATCCTTTTAAGACTTGAAAAAAAGCATACATATGTTTAACCGCATTGGATGAGTAAACAGGGTATGTCTGACTGATCCAGTACTCAATGTTTCATGATTTTCTATCCTAAACTTTAAGTAAGGCAGCAATCTAACTGCTAAGGGTACTGATATGCTCGTTTTTAAACACACACCCTCAGGTGTGCATTACAGCTCCCTCCTTGAAGAAGGGAATTGAACAATAAAAAAATAGCACATTTGGTAGATAACAATCAGGACACGATTGAGACACGTTAAAGCACCATGTGGATGAACCCTGGTCTGGGATGTTAATAGAAGCGATGGATATGGGTAGTTACACATCCAGGCTGTCAAATGTGTAAAAAGATTACTTCATGCAACACACAAATTTATGTTATAATGCTTTAAGTACACTACACGTTGCTTTTTTGAAGTAAACTGTCCCACGTGACTCAGATCTGAGAACAGAAAAAAACTTCTAGAACTCCAGATTAAGTCAAAAACAAGACAAATATGTTCCGCTTGTCTTTGGACCTAAACTATGAATAACAGTCTCAATAAATTGATCTGCAAATCTGTTTGATCACAGTGGTACTTTGTTCCTTGTAGATTACATTCCGTGACAAGTTACTAGTATTTTATCAAATTATGAAATCAAGTCAGCCCTAATAGCCAAAAAACACTTCACATCAAGGTAACGGTCACCAAAAGATAATAAAACCCATTCCTGTTTTGACGGTTATATGTAATTCTATTCTAAGAAAGTGTTCTTGCAACTGCTCGGCATGATGAGGTACACCACTCAGACATGACAATTTGACTTGCTTGCTTAATAGTGTGTTTGTCTCCCTTTTTTCAGACAAAACAGTCGGCCAGTGGAGTCTCATCCATGCAATTGTCCAGCACATCTTACAGACGCTCAATTATATTAAGATCTTGGGAGTTTGGAGACCAAATCAACAACTCACATTTGCCGTTATAGACCTCAAGCTATTCTTAAAGTATTTTTGCTTCATGGCAAGGTACATTATACTACCTTGAGCAGGCAAAGTTATCTGGAAATACTGTTTCCATGAAAGTTTGAACGTGATTTGCTTAAGTGGGTGTCAAATAGATACATATGTATGGCTGGATAAAAAGGTTTCCCAGTGGAACATTGCCCCTGAAGGCTTACCCTCTTCCCATATTAAATGCTGCAATGCACATGTGTCTGGTATGAGTATTCTGACACGTTATTTAACTAAAATTACTTGCCTGTTGGACTCGGCTGACCAGTCTCTGCAGTCCTGAAACACCCCACAGAGCTGCAGTTTTGGAGATGCCTATTCATCTAGCCATCAATTTGAATATTAGTGGTTATAATGATATGCCTGGTTGGTGTGTATAGTCTTTCTGATAATAATAAAATGATTCATAGAAACCAAGTCAAAAACATTCATGATAAAAAGGGTGGTTTGTTGCAAAGTTAAAGTTTTCTTGTTTTATGAAAGCTAGAGTTAGCCCTTTTAACTAGTCATACCATCCACATGTATCAGAATCTTCTGCAATACTGTGACGATCTGGACATAGTCTACATAAGCATGAACAGTGGTGTATCCTCCTCTGTGTCTTCATATCGGTGAAAGTGAAAGATTAAACATTATTAGGCTTTTTAGAATGCCCCCTGGTGGATACATTTTATTACTACTAAGCAAACTTGACAACTAGCAATTTCTAAAGTTTAGCATTTGCAGGAAAGTGTCAGTGAGTTGAGTTTTGTATTAAAACGGAGAATCATTGAGTTAATCAAAAAGCTAAGTTGTCCTTAGTGTGTTTGTAGGATCCTAGACAGGTAGTCTAGCAACACTGATTCTATCTATTGAAGCCTCTAGACCAATAAGGCCAGCCTGCATTGATTTGTTGCTATTTAATTCTGATTTAAAAACTTCAAACACGTTCAATAACTGGATGGACTCCTGTGGTTTGTTTGCCTCTTCTGCTTGAGGAACTGCTGAACTCGGTTCTGGAAGGGGTTCCAGATGTTCTCCAGGATGCTGTAACTCTGCTCCTGCTCTTGGTTTTGATTGTGTTTCTCTTGACCAATTGTGTGATGGACATGGTGCTTCTTTTGTCCTTTCCTCTCGTTGCCGTAGTGCCGAACAATCATTGATTGGTGGTAGGTTGCAGCTGAGAGACAGAAATATGAGCCTTAATGGGATAAAACACTGGTTTCAGGATTAATGCAGCAAAGTTTCACTCCCATCCTGAGAACACTTACGGCTCATGCAGGTGACTTTAGGAGTTTCCCATTGGCCACTGGCGCAGCAGCGTATAGTCGGGGTGTGTCTCTGGATGAAGCCCTTTTTACAGTGATAACGGACCAGGGAATTGATCTCATAGCGAGGCTTCTTTGCTCCAAACACTTCAGCATGCTTCACCACAGGGGGCTGGCTACAGGTCACTGGAGGATGAGTAACAAAGAGAAACTAGAGCGTGCTCAAACTCTCCACTGGTGGAATCAGTCATCAGTGATGTGCATTTCAATCACAGGTCAACACAACTCATAAATTCTTATATGTAATTACAGTAAAAGGGGTATTAAAATATCCAGTGTTAATTGCTTTTACATGAGACAAAAAACCAGAAAAAATACTATGAATGACCTACTTCTACTTTCTACTTCTAGTAGGTTACTACTGCAGACAAAGCAAAGTCTGGATGTGGGATTACCTACATTTATATCATATCAAACTCTACTTAAATATCAAGGTGTTTTTAGGTAATTATCTGACAATGCTCTGTAATGTCAACTATAGGAATGTTGTGTGTTGATGTACAGCCACTATTGAGCTGTTTTAAGTGAGACTAACCAAAGCGACTGCTCTCTGACAACCACCAGTAGGCAAACTGGGTGAAGTGTCTCACCCAAAGACACAGTGGCAGTATGATAAAGTTAGATGGGTAGGAGGTTCAAACTAACCAATTACAAGATGAACCTCTTCCTCCTGAGCCCCCTAACTCCTCTTGGCTGCTTCACAAAAATTCACTTAAAAAAACTTTTTTTTTTAAACGATTTTTAGTCACTTTGAATGATCAACAATCAGGGCCAGATGATTCTTCTGATGAAAGCTATGCTCTCACGTTTGTTTTCTCTGCTCGCTGAGCATCAGTTACATTTGAACACAACAGAGACTTTGAGTGTGAAATTATTGCAGCATCTGAGAGAAAAAAATAAGAAACCTGGCTATCAAATTATAAATGCACACTCTTATGCAACACTTTTATTTTTATTTTTTATGAGGTTTACACAAAGTGTGCCTTCCTATATTCAGACACTAGGGGTGCTACAGAGAGAAGCTTGATGTAGCTAATCAAAAACGAGGAATTGAAAATGTCTTACCAGCTGAGTTGTTGTACTCAGCTGTCTTTAACATACAAGCTGCTGCATACCTGTTCCTTTTTTGCAGGTGAAGGTCAGGTGATAATTGCAGGGCACATCATTCCACTGCCCACCCTCATGCCATATCATCACCACGCAGTCTTCTCCAGACTGGAAGAAGCTGTCTGGCTGGTTTGGCCTCCAGTGGTCATATTGCTGCCAGAACACATTTCATTTTAGTAGTGAAATAAACAATAATCAAACAGTCAAATTGTATTGAAAAGTTCTATATCATTTTTGACTGCATTCCTGTCCTGGTCATGTGTTTTTAGAACAACATGTGGATCAAATTAAAGACAATCATAGATCTTTGCTACAGTGACTGGCTGTTTCTTCCCTATTCAAAGGATAAAGAATCAAGAATCCTTCATTGTCTTTAGGTGTTTATACATAAAGATCCTGTCCTTACAGGGTCACAAGAGGGAAGGCGCCTATCTCTAGCATTCATCAGGCAAGATGAGGAATACACCCTCAACAGGCCGCCAGTTCATCATACAACAAAATAGACACAGGATGCCTAACGACACTCATACCCAAGGACAATTTAGAGAGACCAGCTAACCTAATAGTCATATCTTTGGACTATAGTGGGAGTACCCGGATAGAATCCACTCATGTACAGGGAAAATATGAAAAGTCTATGCAGAAAGACCACAGACTGGGATTCCAACTGGGAAAACTTCAAGTGACAAGGGAACAGTACTACTCACTCAGAAATTAAAGTACAGAATTGTACTCTTAGGGGTACAATGTCTTGTCTCTGGGGTGGTACCATTTTGTACCCTTAACTGTAGCTCTTTGTACCCCTGTAGTCTGTACCTTTTATCAGTGCTACCTTGACAGCCAATCATTATCGACTTGTTAAGATTGACACATCACCTGACCACAATGCAGCAAATAGTCGCCCGTATGTTTGTTTAATGAAAAGAAATGTGAAAAATAAAGTTATAGAATGTGTTAACAATAAAACTATGAAGTCTATTTACATAAATATAGCTTTGCTAATGGATGTATTTTTTTAGTAAAAAAGATAATCACTAGAAATTGTACCCTATACAACAAATGGTAGAAAAAATTACCTTTTAGTACTGAAGAACATGTATGTACCATTCAGACAATGAAAAAGGTACATATAGCTACCCTAAGGTCCAATATGTGTCCATAGACCGTGTTAATTTCTTTTTTGTACCTTGGGGCACAGTAATGTACCTATTTCTGTTGTAGGTAATGTACCTATACCTATTTGGTACCCCTATTTCTGACAGTGTACCAACTGTGCAGGCCCTATAATACCATATAATAATAAACACATTAAAATATTTGAATTCCAACTCTCTCTGAAAAGCAGATTTTCAGAACTGTGTCTAAAGGGAACTGCAGCTGGTTTTTCTCCTTGTGTCATCATCATGTAACCATGTTTTAAGACAGAAAAATCCACTAAAGCTGGAGGGTATCAGAAGTATTCAGAAGCTTAATGTATAAATGAAAACAAGGAATTAGGTTATGTGTAGTACCGGTCTCTATTATCTCTCATGGTATTAAACCTCCAAACACAAGCAGCTACTATCAAGAGAGAACTGTTCTTTTTCCTCAGGAGGGACTGGATGTATTTCACTGAAAAACCAGACGGTGGCGCTGGTGAAACAACCCAGGGAGCAGGGGTTGAAAAGCTGAAACTTTCTGTAGGTTAGAATAAGCATCCAAACAAAGATGTTCCTATAGTTATATTGCATTGGTAGTGAGAAGTGAGGCTGCAAAATTCACTGTCTCTGGGTGTGTCTGCCTCCTCAGTGATGACACATTCAAACAACCGCATCAGATTTCCGTTTTCTTTGTTGCTCTCATGAACTAATCTGGCTCACATGCAGCTGAGGGCTCCCAGCACACTCACAACACCAGTAACAGACGCGTGCCGCGGTTTGTCTGCCGGCTCCATGATGTTCTCAGCTGGGTTCAGGTTCCATGTCCAACAAACACAAGTCTGTAGATTTGCTGTCAGTGACTCCATGTGTCAAACTGTTATTAGGTCATGTTTGTACCTAATATTTTACAGTAACTCAGCAAGGGAACATTTCTGTCTGTGGTTAAGAAAAAAAAGTTTTACGTAAAAATCGTTAAAGTGTTGCTGTGTGGAACATTCTACAGAACAGGTAGTCCGTTCACAGTCATGTGTTCACATGATTATTAATGTGCAAGCTCTTTAGAAAAGTAATTAGAAATAATCAAGTGATTGAGCAGAATTGATTATGTCATTTTTGTGTCTCAAGCATGTGATCTGCTTCTTTTTTTTTTTTTTTTTTCACATTCTTCATACTCTCACCATTGGATTGCCGTCAGTCCACCTGAAGTCTCTCTCAAACATCCGGTCATTCAAGCCAATCCACTGGTAGTCACTTCCCAGACCTACAGAAAGCGGGTGGACACAGTCAGTGAACCTAAATGGAAAAAATCTATGTAATGTGTCACAGTTCATAACGTATGTATCCTTTGACCAGCACGGTTCATTATATTTTTTGTATACTGAGCTGTGCTCTTACTCTGCTCCATGTGGCAGACTTACGATTGACAAACATCTGCTCCTCCTCTGACAGGATGCTGGCCAGGTGGCCTCCGTGAAGTCGACACTCCCTCTCAGCAGCGTCCCATGGCCGCCGGTGTTTGAAATATTTGTAGCAGTGAGACTGAAACTTCTGCCAGCCAAACCCACACACCTCAGTGTCTGCACAGAGAAACAGTAGATTGCATTTAAGGCAACAGCCCACACACTTCTTACAAGTTTATAGCTCCGTAGGATAATTATACATTCTCATGCATTATCCTCAGTCGTGGTGCATCCTCTAAAACGGTGAGTGAAGGAAGGAGGGGCCTACCCAGGGCTGTGATAAAGGCCGCGGGTAACAATCATCCAAGGTTAAACACATGAAGTTCCCCATCTGGGGGGAAAAAAACTCTAAAAAAGGAGGTTTTTAAAAGGGACCCTAAGATTATTCTCTTTATTTTATAGGATTCAGAGTGAAAAATATGCTTTAGTGGGATCTTATAGACAGTGAAAATGTTCTATTTTGTGAAAAAGGTGTTGTATTAGCCCAGCCCCTAACCTGATCTGTAACCTGAAACAAGTCATGCATTTCAACAGCAATATGGATGACTTGTTTAGGATTGTCCTTCAGCTGCTGCTGAATCTTCTACAGAAGATTCCATTTGGACTTTGTTGTTTGCCATTTTTTGTTTTCTTGTTGTGTTTACCATTAACTTTGTGTGGAGGCTTTATGTGCATGTCCCATACTCTATGTTTAGCGTCTGGGAGAGTAACAATAGTGTGTTCTCTGTGTTTAGAGACATGATCTATGATCTACTATACATTAATGATGAAACCTGGTTTATCAAAAATAATATTATTTGAGTGAAATCCATGCCTCAAAAAATTTAATCTGTCATAAAAGCATGTCAGAACAGCGAGACAATTTTCCCATTAAAAACATGTTTGGAGTTTCCCACTGGTTTATGGACTAGTGACCTGTCCTATATTTGTTACATTCACCGCTGGAGATAGAACAGAACTGAGATTATGTGGTTAGAGAAAACCGATGGATAAAATATAAAGGAGATGAAACAAAGTACTTTCTTTATTTTATTTTTGATTCATATCTCTGTGTTTCTTCATCAACATTGAGTGATTTCATTTTTTTCACTCCATCAAATCAAAGATGTGACATTTAACTTGTCCATGTAATGATTTTGAGGAATTTTTACATTCAACTTTTGAATAAAACAGTTTTCTATCATTTTTTTTCTGCTTCAAAATGAAAGAAGAAACTGACCAGCCGCCAAAAAGTAATCATTCCATTGTTATGTGTCATGGGTTGTCTGAGTTGTTTTAGTTGATCGGCTCAAAGTTGGGTACATTCATGTCCTTTAAAGGAAGTTAGTTAAATCACAACAATATAGTCCCTTCTTTTCTTACATGATCCCAGATTTTCACATCAACATGTTGCTACAGGGTCAAGGCATCCGCCCTTCTTGCAGCAGAAAACTCAACGCTACTCCTCCATCATGAAAACCAAACTTTGATGAAAGTTACATTTTAGTTGAATGTAAATGAGGAAAGTTGTGTAAGAATGCCACCGTGAGTAGGAGCTCTAATCAGAGGCAGAGAGGGTGCTCCGAAGCTAGGGTGTGTGTGACTGTTTTGTTTGCTTTTTTTTTGGACAGACTGTGTAAATGCCGAGGTTGATTTGGAGCCATGCTGACTGAACAATAACCACCAGCTGTTCCACGAAAGCTTTGATTAGTTTTCTTTTCATCAGAATCTGTTGTTGTGGCCAGATCGATGCTGAAGACCAGCTGGAGGAATAACCCATCCCACCTTACTGAAGGAGTTCGGTAACACACAGTTGGATTTCATTAACCCTCACAAATATCCCGTTGTGTGCAGGTCAAACACACAGACAGGCACATTTAGCTCCATGCACAATGACTTTAAGTCTCAGAATCAGCACTCTGCTTTGTTGGGCTCAGCAAACAATGGCTGTTCTGTGTCATTGGCTTCAGGATAATCTGAACGGCAATAAAATCGCAATGGAAAGTTGCTGTCAAGGCTTTGGGGTATTAGTCTTCGTCAGCCCACCTCATCCTAATGACCCCACCTGGAGGGTCAGATGAGGCCAATAATTCTGGCCTCTCCTTGTGGCAGTGTGTAATGAGCAGCGCTGTTCTGACATATGCAAATTGGGGTGCAGGAGGTCAGCCTAAAACACGACTGTGTCCAGGAGATGAAGTGGGAGGCAGCATGCGGCAGGAATGAGTGAATGCCAAGCAGCTGCAAAAGCTTTTTGGTAGAATAATGGAGCAATTATCTGTTTTTTCTTTCTGATCTTTTCCACTGTAAGAAAGCTTCAAGAGTACATCTGTGTCCCTGCTGCTGCATCAACCAATATCTGGACAAAACAAGAAGGGATACTTAAGTTTTATCTGACGCTACATGCAGCATGACATGTTGCACATTCATCTTGCATACAGCTAAACTCTGCAGACAATCAATATGAAACCGGGGATTTCCTCCCCCTCCTCCTCCACACTCGAACCAACCATCATAATGAACCAGGAGCAGTTTTAAATAAGGAGGGGCTTAATGATACATCGAGCTCACGAGAAAAGATGCTACAAGATGTTTGGCTCATGAAAATGTGAGGAGATTTCAGTTAAGCTACTCTGTTAGAGGCAGAGATTGATATCTGAACAATACAGATGCTGAGTCACACTTCAACAGGTATTCTACAGGGCTGCAGCACATTTACTCAAATCACACTGCTCTTCATTCACTGCTCATATGATATTTGTCAATCAGGAAGAAGAGTACAGGAGTTTGGTGAAGAAATCTCATTCTGCCTGCCTGTCTGTCTGTCTAAGTACAGTTAAAAAGGGGGGCAGAGTAAAGCATCCAACATGGTTAATAAGAGTAAACCTTTTTATTTAAGAAAAAAAAATATTTAAAAAAAATCGAAGTCAGAAATATACACACACTAAGTGTATTGTCTTTAAAAAAATCCAGATGATACCATTCTGAGTTCTAATGGAGTCAATTTGAGTTAAAAGGTGCCACACATGTGGATGCAGATACAGGCACGTCCCAAACACAGTGCCTCTGTCTTTGATATCATGGGAAAATCAAGAGAAATAACCCCAGATATCGAGAAAACAATTGTGGACATGCACAAGATGCCTGAAGGTCCCACGTTCATTTGTTTAGACAGTAATACGAAGGTATAAAAAGCATGGTAATGTACAAAAATACTACCGCTTGGGAAGGAGAGGAATTCTGAGTCCCACACAGAAACATTTTTTGGTGCAAAATGTGGAAATCAACTGCAGAACAATAACTGAAGACCTTGTGAAGATGCTGGCTGAAACTGGTGGGACAGTGTCTTTATCCATAATAAAACCAGTCCTGTACCACCATGAGCTGAAAGGTTACTCTTGGAGTGGAAAGCTGTTTTGAGCTTTGTGTTTGAGCAGGTGCAATCCTGAACATGTTCCCAAACTTCGCCTGATTTTCTTTGTGTACAATGAAGTCGACAATTAATCTGCATACAGGACCCAACACGGCGTCTTCTCCCCCTCCGTTCATTGTGGACTGTGGACAGAAGAATTCATCAAAGGTAGGAACGTTCTGATTTCTTACTTCCTGGGTGGAGCAAGTTTAGCATAGAAATACATACTGTATATGTATGTGTTTTCTGCTGCAATTGATTATCCTACATTGTGAAAGATAATTACTGTTGCTCATTGCTGGGCGGTTCCATATGAGATGTTGACTAACGTTAAGTTAGTTACTTGTTTTTTCTCTTATGTGTAAGCAGAAGCAGTGTGTTGTTTTGTTTTGTGTGTGTATTTGAGAGCTGATTGTTCCATGTGTTCCTAACAGAGCATGTGCATGACGGCAGGTTTATTGGTAGTTCCTTAGATTTGTAAAAGTAGAATGGGAGGCAGATCTTTTAGTTATCAGGCTCCTCTCCTGTGGAACCAGCTCCCAGTTTCAGTCTGTGAGACAGACACTCTGTCTATTTTTGAGACAAAGCGTAAAAACGTCCTTTTTGATAAAGCTTATAGTTAGAATGGCTTAAGTTATCCTATCTCTGTAGTTATGCTGCTATAGGCTTAGACTGTTGGAGGACAGGCTGACCAACTTTTTTCACTCTTTTCTCTCCATGTTTTTCTCTCCAGAGAAGCTCCACCTGGTCTGGTATCATGCTCCTGCTGGATGGGGAGCATCAGTTCGGATGATGCTCCCAGTGACCGAGCATTATACAAGTCCTGTTGCCTTTCTACTTTCTTTAAAATATAAAGTACTCTTTCATCATATTTTTGTGTCTTTTCTCTGTTCAGATGATGCTCAAAGTGACCGAGCATCCTCCACCTCCATGATGTCTCTTCTCTGTCTTCTCAGACCCCCAGTCGGTCGTGGCAGATGACTGCTTGTAATAAGCCAGGTTCTGCTGGAGGTTTCCTTCTGTTAAAGGTTTTTTTTCAATGTGAGGGATTGCTGAGGAGTAGCCATGGTTGGAGTCTGCATGATCCGGGAACATCCTCATCTTGATGACTCAATGCAATCTGCTGGGATTCCTGACATAGAAAACTTTTAACTGATTGAAACGTTTGTATGATTGTTTTGAACTGACTTTTCTTGTAAAGTGCCTTAAGATAGTTATCCATGCTTTACCTTCACTCAGATTCATTACAGTAATGTCTTTACAGGTCTGCCTAAAATGTCAATCAGAAGCTGCAGCTGATCCAGAATGCTGCTACACGTGTTGTTACTAGAACTAGGAATGTAGAGCACTTCACCTTCATTTTAAAGTCCTTACAAAGTTCCCAGTAACTCGGAGAATAGGCTTCAAGATATTTTACTAGTTAATCATTGTTTAACCACTATAATTGTGCTGAAACACTGAGTTCCTTTAAATCAAGGCTCATTTTGAGTAACTGATTAATAATAACTGGAATGTCACATGTTTTAATGCGTCATGCATTTTGTGTCTCTAGTGTTATGTTTTATGCTTTTATTGTTGGTTGGTTGCTTCTTTTATTTTATCCCCTTATCACCCAAACCGCCTTAGACTGCCTTGTTGTTAAAAGTTACCTTGCCTTCTTTTGGCTAATAAACTGAAAATTAACTGGCCTACGACTTTTTTGACAGTGCATATAGCTGCATCAAAAGTTAGTGCAAGTGTTCTACTCAACCTTGTTCGCAAAGCTGTCCTACGTAGCTGGGTAGGCAGAGACAGGTGAAGGAGTTGACCCCATCCAAGCAGGTGGCTCCATTCAGACATGGATTAGAGTTGCACTCGTCTACATCTGCGGACACACAATACAGGCCAGTATTATTACACATCATCAGTCTGTCAGCAACTGGGTTGAATGTTGACTCTCTATTGCTGGGAACCTATTTCACAGCGCAGTCCACTGAATCCAGCTGCACAGATGCAGATGTTCAGTGACCCCCTCTGGTAGCAGGAACCACCATTCAGACAAACATTGACCGAGCAGGGTAGGTCTGTGCACATAAAACAAACATGATGGACAAGTTAGCTATTCTGTTATATACATCTGTCTTCAGCTACATGTACTCAACAGGTTGGACTGGTTCAAACCTCATACCTTCAATATTTTCAGGGCTGGGTTCCACAGTAGGCACTAAATCAGACCAGGGATCTACCTGCTCTGTGATCCCAATCTTTACAGGGGTCTCTGGGTGGGACTCCAAAAAAACAGGGATAGATATCCTGTCATAGTCAACAAATTCTTCATTTGGAAGAGTAATTACTGAAGGGTCATGGATTGGAGCCCAACGGGGGGTGGAGAGGGTCGTATGGTCAACAGACTTAACGGCTGCAGAGCTTTGAATACTTTTAGCCCTTACACTGTGTGCAGAGCTGGTGGTGAATGGCCCTGAAGTCTGATCAGAAATTAAAGGTAAAGGCTTGGTGGTGACAGCTGGTTGCTTCTTGTGATCTGAAAACGTGACAAAATCATGTGTAAAGGGACCAGCTCTGCTGGGCTTTGAGTTTTTTTCCTGCATTTCTGTTGTGTCCTGATGTCCAGTAGTTAGAGTTGCCACACCTGGTAAAACAGTGGCACTGACACCTGGAGGCCGGTCAGCCAGACCACTCTGATCCCCAGAGGCCTCCCCCGCTCCAGACATCTGCTCCACACCTGAACCTGTTTCTGGAGCTCCATCAGCAGCCACTACAACTCCGTCTGTTACTTTGATATCTGTTGATTGTAAAGGCGGCTGGTTATGAAGGGTGGGGTGAATTGATGGGAGACTGTAGGTAAGACTGGGTATATCTGGCAGGTAAACATCTTGCCCCGAAATCTCCTCTTCTCCAGAAGCAGACCCTTCAAAGTTGTCTATCTGGCTCGGTGTGGATGTTTTCTTTATATCTGGGCTGAAGGTTGGAGGCTCTGTCCCTCCTATCTCTGCTTCATCCGTCATCACACCAGGCAAAATTGAAGCTGGGGTGGGAACATTTCTGTCTTCAGAACTCTCTTTTGGAGTACTAGCATTATTTTCCTCCGTGACTTCATAGATGCCAAGAGGGCTGGGCTGGGAAATATCAGGGACAACTGGATCTGGAAGTGTGGTAGATGGTATTGATGACACCGTAGATACAGATGTGGTAGTAGCTGCTGCCTTATCTAGATTTTGATGTGTAGTAGTTTTTGGGTCAAGGAAGACTTTGTGGAGTAGCTTGACATCAAGCGCTGAAACAGTAACACCTCGCTGGGCTGCATCGTTGGGAGGAGTAGCCTCACCACTGCCTTGGTCTGTGTGACTCTGTAAAACACTAGAGTCTAAAGGATGTACACTTGGGTAATCTTTGTTCCCAACTTCAAATTCCGCATCATAAACAGGAGATGCTGTCTCAAACTGATCCCCTCGTGCTTCCTCTGGAGGTTGTGTACTGAACTTCACCTGTATGGATGGAAGCAAATAAATAAATTTATAAAAATAATCAGCAACTTTCTACAGGATTTTCAACCTGGTACTATTGGAATGCAGTATTTTAAAGTAGTAGAGATTTTCTTCAGTTCAAAGTGTCAAACATTCAAATCAGATGAGCATACAATTTATTTCAACTTGACAAGGTCAAAGCTCACTCTTTTCTTGATAATGATCTTGTTTGTCTGCATTGAGTAGTTTCTCTTTAACAGAAAGTCAATGGTCTTAATTTAACTGGCTCACAAAGACAGAACAACACATTTCCAATCACTAAGGAGATAGTATTAATCGTATTGTTATGGCACAATACAATCTACCACAATATATAGAAAAGTAGAAACAATGGAACGAAGAATAAGTTGATTAAACTCTCCTCTGTACCTCATGATTTCCATTGACAAAGTGGATCCTCTTTGATAGTTCAGAGTCTTCCTTGTCTGGGACAGCCTCATTGGATAATTGTGAGAGTCCAGAGATTTCAGGGAAGAGAGACTGGGAGCCGTTTGATGACTGTTTCAGGAAATCCAAGACATGACTCACTAGAGGTAGCGTAGACACAGGCCAAACTTTGTTAAAAAACGCCACACACTTGTCTGACATAAAAAAATACATGCAGTTTTTATACCAGTGTAGGCTAAATTGATTTTCCAAAATAATGTAATAAAGCACGGGTCTGAAACTCCAGCCCTCAAGGGCCAGACAACTTTCCAAACTTTTGTCTACAACGTTTGGAAGGTTCTCTGTTGCAACTCACCTGAGTGAAAGGATTAGGTCATTAGCAGGTCTATAGAGAATTTGACTACATGTTGATAGACACAATTTAGTCATTTGATTCAGATTTATTTTTTCCAAGAACACAAAAGTTGCAAGACAGGTTCTGATGACAAAACCAAATCAGAAAAGAGTGATGTCTTGGCAAATGAACCCAATATGTTTGTTTCACCAAGTTTTATGTCCATGTCTCTATATCAATACATTCCTGTTTTTTAAGGATGACTTTCTGAAATGTACGACCCTTTAATCAGATATAATTTCATAATTAATCGCAACAGCACTTAAAAGACTTGAAAGGCTTCCAGTCTTCTTTAGTATTATAGTACGGAGCCAAGCAGAGGTCAGGAGCAGAAATAATTTTAAGAGGTAAGAATTAATAAACCTTGGGCACGGATTCGTAATCCCTACTCACTAGTGACCCAGTTTTTTATGCTGGTTTGGAATGGATCTCAACATTTGTGGAAATGGGCCAAAAATGGAACAGCGAATACCTGCCTTACCCCTCGTATACAGTACAGGCCTGTGCAATCTGTGCATAGATGCATGGAGGATGGGACAGGTAGTACAGCATAATTAGAACACCTTGTATTAAGGGATATGAGTTAATCAGTTACCTGTTGATACTGTAACCAATTTTGATTGCAAATCTTTATTGAAAGTAACACCAGTCTCTGCAAAGAAGGTTAAAGGATTCACACATAGGGAAACTGTTTAGATACTGATTTTATGAAAATAGCACTGGGTGTACAAGTGGATGCACTGTTAAAAAATGTCACATCAAGTTTTTAAGTGGTGGGGATTTATAAATATTGCCAGGGACATGTCCCGACTAACATTATTGTTATATCTTTACTTTCCAAATCCATGCACGCGGTTTATTAGACTGAGGGTATGGATTCTTACACTTCAAAATTAAGTCTACACATGACCCCTACTGGACTCCGTACCATTATACCTTGTGTCACAAATTCAAATGTGCTGATACATCACATTTGAATGTGTGACAGAGGTTCTTCTGACTAAAAGTTATGATTACAGGAAGATTAGTGCTGTACTTGCATTGTCACCAGCCATACCTTTGTATTGAAGGGTGGAATGGGGCTACATTTTGTATACATATAAAAAAGTGTTTGCCTATAAGGTATCATTCACAATCTCAGCATTTGTGTAAACTCTAGACTTTCCAGTTTCTTAGTGATTAAATCCCTTCCAATCTGTACCGAATTACACCCAAACAGAACTTATTGATTCTGGCTGCTAAAAGTAGCGCTTAAATGCTTGTCAAAGAGTGTATTTATAATTTTAATACACAGAATCTATTATCTAGCTGCATTTTTTCTCCAGATTATGATCATTTTAAAAACAAAAACATTTTTTTTCCCATCTTCAGTGACTTGTTGAAGAAGTCTCACTGAAATCCTTCTGAAGATTGTAAAAGACTCACAGTTCTAGAGACACAGAGTTCAAGAGACACATTTTGCCCCCAACTGCTCCCTTGGAATCATCAGAGATATTATGAGAATAATCTTTGAAAATGTTTTCATTTGTTTTCTCTTCTCTTAGCCTCAGATTTATTGAGTCTTGTGTTTCCATGAAGTCTACACACTAAGCCACTTATTTTAAACCCTGCAACAGAAAGATTGGCTGCTAATACTTCTCAGATTTTTTATTTTCTCTAATTGTGATGTTGATGATCAAGTACAGGGTCTGAGTGCTGCTGAAACAAGATATTTATATACAGTGTGTAAAAAGAATGTATTTTCTCTCAGTCTAAAATGTAATCTCACCAAACATTTTCTGCTTTAGACCACTCAGGATTACCTAAAACATTTATCCTTGCTAAATACCATAACAATGACAGAAATAATATCTTTTAGAGAATTTTTTGTACTTGCTTGTCAAGGTGTGACAACCCTGCCACTTATGTGTTATGATTGTTGCAGCACATACATTTCCACTTATCCAGGCATTCTGACGTCACTGATTATAGGCTACTTGATCATTTTTATGGTTTATTTAAATAAAGTGTTACTTAAAAGTACTGTCACTTTCTGCTTTCTTCCTCCCTTTGTTACAGTCCTTCATTCAGGTTTCAAAGGTTAGTGTGAATTCAAATATTTAGTTTAAAGAGGTTCTAGAAAAACATATTTGGCAATTAAAACTGTTCTTTAAGCCTATAAAGAGTTTATGAAGGGTCACTATGTCTATAACTAATAGTTACATACTGCAAACATTGAAGAGGGTAGGGACATGAAAGTTTAAGTGAGTGTATCTTTGGCCCATGATGTGTGATCAGAGCTGTTCCCAGACTCACATTTTCTCCACAGCAATAACAAAATTATCAATTTGCATAGGTTTGTGCCACAAACATGGTGATTTCAGACCTGGCAGTCCCACAATGCATCTAAAAGGAAAATATATTTGTGTGACATAATCAGCCCTATGTAAACCAACTCTCAGTGCACACACTCCAACTTCAGTGCTGAGTAAGTTCTTGGGTCCAAAAGACAGGACAGCCTGCCGAACTTTAATCGGCTGATGAAATAAGTTCCATTGAATTTTACAAAACTCTGCAGAACAAATCCTTGCACATTACAGATTACCCTGAGAGGAAGTCTCTTTCTTCTGGACTGCTGACCTGCCTACTACGGGAGACTATGACATGGGGCCCTGCACGAGCCTGCTTTTGAACTGAGAGCTGCAAAACCAGTCGCAACTGAGCAGAGGTCCCACGAAAGGGGATCAAACCCAGGGAAACATTAGTGAGCCAAGCCAATAGCTGACTAACCCCAATATGTGTTTTTGCTACATTTGTAAGATTTCATTCTTCATATAAACAGTTTTTTCAAAGGTTTTTTAGACTGATAGTCATTTAAATCCCGCAACAATTGTTATTCCATCCAACCGTAGTTTTTCCTTTGTCTTTGAGGCTAATGGCTAAGACAGCATGGCAGTAAGCGGTGCTAACTAAATTAGGTCTGTGTGATCGATCTGATTACCCTGGCAGACCGCCAGTGTTCATAAACATCCATCCATCCATCCATTTTCTGAACCGCTTAATCCTCAAGGGGTCGCAGGGGGGCTGGTGCCTATCTCCATCTGTCAATGCGCGAGAGGTGGGGTACACCCTGGACAGGTCGCCAGTCCATCGCAGGGCCACTACAAACTAGTGTTTAAACTAAGAACAGAAAACTAATGATATAAGTCATTTTCAAAAAGCCCCTATTAGTATGCCAAAATACTAAAATTAGATCAATCACTGCAGTGACCGATACATAAAACAGAATAAATTCCCCAAAGGTTACTGATTTATAATTCAACAAATTATTTATGAAACATTACTTTGTCCAAAGAAGATTTTGTCTTCATTCTTGCTTGCATTTTGAATTGTTTATTTGGACACAAACCAAAAGGTGCTGATTACCTTAAACTAACCAAAATTAGTTAAAAACTAATTTAGCTTCACTTTAAAAAAAATTAATTACAAGCCTTGGTCTTTCAGCATACATATTCATACTAAACTGTGACATCCCAATCGATTCATTGGTTACTGTTTCTACCTCTTTGCATATTTGTCCATTTTACTGTTTTACTTTTGGTAGTTAGGATTTATTACTCCTTCTTTACTTAGTAGTTTAACTGTTGCCACCTTAGTGAGTTTGTCATGTTTTCATATTCTTTGTTATGTTCATTTTGTGTTGCTTTCTCTTATGTCAGAGATTCTTATTTTTTTACACAAATAGAAGAGTTTTATTTTTACATCTTTCATGCTGACCTTTTGAGCTACTACTGTTGCCTTCCTCAGAGCATCCAAGGCTGTTATTGTGACGTTATGTGCGGGCAGTAGAGGATGTCACACTTTACTGCGCGTGATGTTCCAAAGCGATGCGTTCCATGTGTGATCCAGAGTGTAAACTCCTTCATCTCTATGCAGCGTGTAGGGTGTACATCTTCTTATTTCTACCGCCTCTCTAATTCATCGTTTAAATCGTTCTTATTCTGTTACTATGATTTTTGAGTTGTCCCAGTCCGTTACCCATAAAAGAGGTAAAAACAAACTCTATTTGTGTACAAAAATAACATTTTCTTAGGTAAAGTGTTTTGACTTAATTCATTTTGTTAGTAAACTCTTGCATTTTGGAAAGTCGTTTGTTATTATTCCACATACACATGTAGTAACTTGCTGTTCAACAAATATCAAGAACTCATTCTTTCATCTATTTAGGCCATGTCCACACTAAGCCAGGAAAATGCCTTAAACGTATAATTATTTAGTCTACACCCCCCTATCATCCACAATAGCCCGGTGTCGTTTAAGGTCTGTGGCCGGATAACTATTAGCCGGGTAAGAGAGCCGTGTAAATCTTAATTCAACGCCTCAACGACCTAGTGTGGATAGCTTCCCCGGATAATGAAAGGAAGTGGCGTCTATGAATGCTGCGTCAATAACAATACGACACTACAGACAAAGACAACAGCGAAGAGTAATAAATCGATCTCGTCGTCTGTCCACAGCAAAAACTCTCTCTTCTTCTGAGCAGCTATTGTTCTCTTCGGTTAACGGGACAAGCAGATATGTACTGTGCTGTAGAGCTTCTTGGATATATTATGTAGGCGCTGGCGTCACGTAGATTATACGCGTGTTTCGTGCGTCTTTTGGCGCATGCCCAGTATTTGCACAGGTCGGTATGGGATTGCGCAATCATGGGACCTTAAACAGACATTAAACGGGGCGTAAATGCTCATGTTGAGTGGATAACATAAGACGTCTAACTCACCGTATAACCTTATCGGCTTAGTGTGGACGTAGCCTAAATTACCTCAGCTTTATCAGGCAGGTAATACTAAACATGAACTGAGAATGAACTATTTGGTTATTTATATAGTTCTTGTTTCCCAAGATGATGCCCTAAAATTGGTTATTTTATCATTTTAAATTATTGATATTATTAATAATTGCCTACGCATTTATTCATAATTACTCATAGCCAAAACCTATCTATTATAGTAAAACAATAGGAAAGAAGGTCAGAGACAGCACAGTACATTCCCCACCCCAAACAATCTAAATTAAACGAGTTAAATGTAATTTTGAATTCTAGGACCCCTTTAAATCCAGGTGATGTTGTCAAACTGATTGAAAATTGAAGTTTATAAAAAGTTTTCTATGTGAGGAATCCCAGCAGATTACGTTGAGTCATTGACGTGACGTTGTGTTAATAGAAGTATTAGGTTAAACAGAGATACATCTGTAGATGTATTTTAAGGTAATGCCTTAAAAACACGGCATCATTAAGTGACACCCAGTAAAAAAATAGAAAAACGTAGCCTAGATACCATGAACACAATTGTGAACCTCCTTAAGTCTGACTGATCCCTAGATCCGATTTCAGATGCCTGAAGGTACCATCTTCATTGGTTCATACAATTATTTGCAAGAACAGGCACCATGAGAATGTCCTGCTATTATCATTTTCAGCAGGAAGACAGGTTCCATGTTTAATGCTCAATGTTCAATGAAAGATGACACGCTATCAGTAAAAAATGGATGAATCAGCTGGAATGAAAGTTAAGACTCTACTTTATCGATGATGCTGAAGCTGGAAAGACAGTGTTATCATACAACGTAAAACAAGTCCTGTACCAGGTTGACCTTGATCTCACTAAGTGGGTTAAAAGGCCATCCCAAGGTGATCTAGTATCTGAATACATCTCCTGTGGTTTTATGAAGCTAAAATGTCTGACCACAATGATTATTTTTGCATATGGTGAAAAATGGGGGAGAGCTTGCAAACCTAAGAATATCACCCAACTTTGAATTTCAGTGGTGGGTGCATCATGTAGTGAGAGGTTTTGTAGTAGGATGGATTGGTGCACTCTACAAAGAAGATGTCACCATGAGGAAGGAATATTATGTAGAAATAATTAAGGAACAACTTAGGGCATCAGCCAGGAAGCTCATGGGTCTTTTAAATGCACAGAAAATGTGCCTCTGCCACGGAGGTTATGTTTTTGCCAGGGATTGTTTGTAAGCAACAGAACTGAAAAACATATGGATCTATTTTGAAGAAATTTCGAGGAAATGTCTATTGTGGGACCAGGAATAAGAGATTAGATTTTGGAGGTGATCCAGCTCGATGTCTGGGGGGGACTGAGCTTCATTAGCAGAGGTCTGTGCTCTCCAAGTGCTTTTCTAGTTATGAATGTAAACTTCTGAATTTCAAGTAGCAGAGGTGAAAAATTAATTTCTTTTTTTAAGCTGCTCTCAAACATACTGTTTAGGTCATTTTAACTGACTTAAAACAGGAAAAGCTAAGTCTGGTTTAAAGTCATACGGTGAAAAAAAAGGTCTCTGTCGGTTTAAAATGGATGCAATGTGTGGTTTCTGCTGTACTTCTGCTACGACGAGCGTTGCCCCACAGCAGCTCCTTTCTGATATTGATTTAAAGCAGCCACAGATAATAAACAGTTTCTGGCCTCTGTTTGTTATGATTAAGGCCCGCCGCTGCCAGCAGCTGCTCTGAAACAATGCATGCTATTGTCTCTTCATTATGATTCTATGTTCAGTACTGGAGAAAAGTTGTGGGAAGCTGAGTAAAACTCAGCTAAGGGGGATTCAAACTGACATCTGAGGACGGAATGCCATGCCTGCAACTTTTAAGAGGCCAAAGATAGTTTCCTGATAATCCTAGTGCTTGACTTTCTCTAAGTGTAATGGGATTTAGATTTTTAAGACTTATGCAGATTTTTTACTTCTGCAATAAGACAGCGTTGACAATTTGCAGGATTAGGATTTTTGTTTAGGATTTCGGATTTGCTAAATATACGGCAAAATGTATTCTATTTCTTACCAAATAGCCAAGATTCGGGACCCTTGCAGAGGTATAACGTCTATGTTCTGAGCTTTGGTCCATTTAATACGTTTTGCCTTGTGACACAGCACTCCATCAGTCTGCAAGCTCCACAGATCCACATGTAAAAAATGCCTCTGAAGTTAGAGGCGTTTGGATCCCACTCTTTGTTAATGGCAGTGTTCTTGGGCTGAATTGTAAGGAAACCCACTCTTTTGGATGGGAAACAATCCCACATGTATTGTAGCGGGATATTTTGTGTTTGGCATAATGTTGTATTAACTGAAGACCTTTTGTTCTATAGACAAATTATTTTCCAGATGTCTCAAAGGATTTGGATCAGCTAAAATATCCTTGTACCTCCAATAGAATTTCAACCAATAGCAAAAAATATATATATTTTTCAAATTTTTTTTTTTTAGCTCTGTGGTCATTTTTTTATAAATATTTAATTTTTACCTAGTTCTCTATAATTTATTGCAACAGAGAAGAAAATAAAACCTGTCTTTCAATTAATTGCAATTTTTGTGTGTGTGGTATAAGTATCAGCATTGGTACTCGGTATCTGCAAGTACTCCAAGAATCAATTGCTGAATCAGTCGCTGCATCCCTGTCTGCATTCTGTCTTGGAGGTAGCCATTACTAACACAGTAATCAGACTGTTTTTTAGATTGAGGGATTTTAGTTAGACGCTTTGACAACTTCACTTGTGCTAGTGGTCTGACTGATAAGGTTATTTGTATTTACTATCTCTGATATCCATTTATTTTTTAGAGTTAGTACTTGCAGCATGCTTTAAACCAGTGGTATCATTGTCAAAACCTTTTCTATTTTAGTTTAATTGAACCACGCGGGCCGTTTAAAGAGTTGTTTCTGCTCAGTAAAGCACTTTGAAATTAATTTATGCTGAGTCGGGTTGTCTGATTTTCAGATGTGAATAAAGGTGCTAGGCTTTTCTCAATAAAAAAACACGCTTTATTGATTTAATTCATTTCCTTAACCACAGCTATTTTAAGGTTAGACAAAAACACATCCACAGTTGGCAGTTGTAAATCTATTAACGTCATGCCCTCCAGCTTCCTAACATAGTTTGATTTAGTTGTTTATAGGAAGAATACATTAGTTTTATTTCCCATATGTGGTTCCTTTTAGAGCAGCTGTGGGTAGAATATGCCTGTTTGCAGGAAAGTGACAGTAAAGGGACACCCAGAACATTTAAACCTGGCACAAACGTGACCAAGGGTCAGTATGTGATGATGGGAAATGAGTCGGGAAATGAAAATCTAGGAGGTGCTAATAAAAGCAACCAGTGGAAGCACTGAAGGACAGAACATATCAGGGCAGACTAATAAGTCTCAATGCCATTTATTTCTGCCTACCTCAGCTGCTAACGACCTTGTGCAGACCTTTCATGGCCTCTTTAAACACTGTCCAATTCTCAGGTGTCACTTTACCTGAAAACAAACATTTCCTCTGTTGCCCTTGCTTCCTGTGTGTTAGTACTTTTTTTCCGCAGTTATAGAAACATTTGAGATAAGATTATTTTCAGAGCTTGCTGTGCTTGAGCTTGAATGATGGACTGGAGATGCAAAAATAAAATGTATTCATCTGGATTCAGATCTTGTATTAAGTATCTGATGCGGATTCTTCATGCAAAAACTATCATAGCAGTTTCCATAATGGTGAGTGACCACAGAGTGTCAGCTATTTGTGCAAAGGCAGACCATTATCTCTGTGCTTGTGAGGACTGATAGTAGTAGTTTAGGCCTATGCATCTCCTCTCACTTTAAACTTAATGATCTTGGCTTAAGCTTCATTTTATACAAAGCGATTTTAACTCAAGACTCAAGCCCCAACCTTAGTAGATTAAACTGGGTTTTTCTGCTCCCTGATTTTTTTGTTTATTGATTTAGGACACTGCTGTAACAAGCTCAGAAACTGCAGCTATCTTTTTAAAATTTAATTTACATGATTAAAGAATTTGTTTGCTAATGTAAATAACAGTTCAATTCATTTAAAAAAAAAATATTGATCCCAGAGGGAAATTAAGTGTTGTTGTAGCTCATACTAATTAATTCTTCAAGGAGTTGTTGTAGATCATAATGGCTGTGGGTGATGTAGAATTATCAAAAAAGTACAGTAAAATACTTCTTCCGCTGTGATGGACTGGCGATCTATCCAGGGTGTACCCTGCATCTCACCTGGTGGAAACAGGCACCAGAACCCCTACGGCCCTGCCAGAATACGTGGGTATAGCCGATAGATGGATGGAAAGAAGGACGGATGGATGGAAGAAGATAGAGCTTCAACAGGAACTTCAAGTATCTGGCAGTTATTTCGTTTTACAGTGTGTGTTTTTTTTCCAGCGCAACACGTTTAGAGTAGTTCAAAGTTATTTAAGTCTTGGGTTAGGATGCTATCTTCAGAATTTGATCTGAAAACCAAAAATAAATCATGAGTAGGCATTTTAAAAATGATATTAAATATTTTTTTAATCAGGGAAATAAATTAAAAACATGTTGCCCTGACCACACAGAAATGGCTACTCTTAACATGTCCACATCTGGCTTTCCCGAGCCCCTTATGTTTGTTCATATTTGAGAATGCAAAGTCAAAGGCTACAAACTATAAACTGTTGTCTGCTGAGGCACACTAGAAACACATTAGAATGGATTGCATGATATTTCTCTAGGGTTCCCAACAGCAACTTCTGCAAAGGTTTGTGATGAAAGACAAAAATGTTGTTAAATTATTTTTACAATATGAGCATATAAAATAATGTATATTACAACATATTTTTGATCATACATCAGTAGTGGTTTAGGAAGAAGGTAAGAAAATAAACTGTGTTTTAGTGTCTGTATATGAATTGATTTTTGTCATACCACATGTGCATGTCTTCATATGTGGACAGCAATAACCAGTCCTGTACTGTACTTTTACAGACTCATTAACGCATTAAAAAGTATCAGCATCATTAATTTTAGTGACCATAAATGGGAAATATTAAAAATATCATCAACACCAACATATTTATATCCCCTGAAATTTTCTATACAGTTAGGTTAAACTCCAAAAGAGCCTAACGAGACAGACAAACTTACAGTATTTTGAAGTAAAAGGAGACAGATGCATGTCCTTTTACATGCAGCTGTGTTTGCATTTATCATGCTTTTGAGATAAAAATATTTATTTTAGTAATTCCTTTTGAAAAAATAATTTCCCATGTTTTGTTGAATAGGATGTATACATGCACTCACTCTGATGCTGAAATTTTTAATCTGTCTTTATCTGCTGCTTTCTAGCAGACACCTAAAGGTTTTGTGTTAGAACTGACCGGTATTTTGAACTGTTCTTGTGAGGTCATCCGCTTTTACAATACCCTAATCTGCATCTAAAAATAATTAACCCCAAAGGGCAAGGACAGCATAAACCAGAGAAGCAGCCTAGATGTCTATGTTAACTGTGGAGGAGCTGCAGAGATCTATTACTCAGCTGGAAGAATCTATCATCAACACTGCTATTAGTCATGTACACATCCAAAATTACAGCAAGTCCTGTTTCCAGTTTGCCACAAGCCATGTAGTACACGCAAGGATCCCATGGAAGATTCAGTCCTGGTCAGATGAGACCAAAGATGAACTTTTCTGTTCTATGCGATTAACTATGTGAAAAATAGTTGTTTCAGCATTATGCTGTGGGAATGCTTTTCCTTAGCAGCAAGCTGGGAAGACGATGAACAGGGCTAATAACTGGAAGAAAACCTGTCAAAAGCAGCAGAAGCCTTAAGACTAAGCTGGAGGTTCACCTTCCATCAGGATAAAAACTTTGGACATTACAGTAAGGTTTTTATGAAAGCAAATTGAAATAGGCAATATAGCCTAATTAAAGTACCAACAAACGCTCATCCAAATTAAAATATGTGACAAAGTTGAAAATTCTATTTCAATCTCTTTTAGCTCTTTAATCATTCTGACTGAGCAAGGGTTATTTTATAAAAATGGACAAAAGCAATCTGAAACTGCAATTGCAGCAAAAAAGAATTATCTACAATGTACAGTGGGGCAAAAAAGTGTTTGCCAGCTACCAATTGTCCAAGTTGTCCCACTTAAAAAGATGAGATAGGTCTGTAATTTTCATTATAGGTACAGACGTGGAAAAAATTGTTGGTACCCTTCATTAAATCAAAGAAAAACTCATAATGGTCACAGAAATAACTTTAATCTGACAAAAGTAATAATAAATAAAAAATATATAAATGTTGACCAATGAAAGTCAGACATTGCTTTTCATCCATGCTTCAACGGAATTATTTAAAAAATAAATGCATGAAACAGGCCTGGACAAAAATGATGGTACCCACAACTTAATATTTGGTTGCACAACCTTTTGAGGCAATCACTGCAATCAAATGATTCCTGTAACTGTCAATGAGACTTCTGCACCTCTCAGCAGGTATTTTGGCCCACTCCTCATGAGCAAACTGTTCTAGTTGTTTCCGGTTTGAAGGGCGCCTTTTCCAGACAGCACGTTTCAGCTCCTTCCAAAGATGCTCAATAGGATTGAGATCAGGGCTCATAGAAGGCCAGTGTTTTCCTCTTAGCCCTTCATTTTCCTGTTGTAAGACCCGTGACCTGCGACTGAGACCATGCTTTCTGACACTGGCCAGCACATTTCTCTCTAGAATCCCCGGATAGTCTTGAGATTTCATTGTACCCTGCACAGATTCAAGACACCCTGTGTCAGATGCAGCAAATCAGCCCCAGAACATAACCGAGCCTCCCCCATGTTTCACAGTAGGGACCGTGTTCTTTTCTAGATATGTTTCATTTTTCCGTCTGTGAACATAGAGCTGATGTGCCTTGGCAAAAAGTTAAATTTTTGTCTCATCTGTCCACAGGACATTCTCCCAGAAGCTTTGTGGCTCGTCAGCATGTAGTTTGGCATACTCCAGTCTGTTTTTTTTAATGATTTGTCCTCTGGCTCAAACAGCGAAGGATGTTCCGATCTGACACTGATGTTCCTTGAGCATAAAGTTCAGCTTGGATCTATTTTGAAGTCTTTCTAGGCTCTTTTGTTACCATTTGGATTATCCGTCTCTTTGATCAGTCATCAATTTTCCTCCTGCAGCCACGTCCAGGGAGGTTGGCTACAGTCCCATGGATCGTACATTACTGAATGACATGTGCAGCTGTAGTCACAGAAACATCTAGCTGCTTGGAGATGGTCTTATAGCCTTTACAGTTAACATGCTTGTCTATGATTTTCTTTCTCATCTCCTGAGACAACTCTTTCCTTTGCTTCCTCTGGTTTATATTGAGTGTGGTACACACCACGTCACCAAACAACACAGTGACTACCTGGAGTCCTATATATAGGCCCACTGAGTGATTACAGGATTGTAGACACCTAGGATGCTGATTAGTGGACATACCTTGGATTAACATGTCCCTTTGGTCACATTATTTTCATTCTTTTCTAGGGGTACCATCATTTTTGTCCAGGCCTGTTTCATGCATTTATTTTTTAAATAATTCTGTTGAAGCATGGATGAAAAGCAATGTCTGACTTTCATTGGTCAACATTTATATAATTTTTATTTATTATTACTTTTGTCAGATTAAAGTTATTTCTGTGACCATTATGAGTTTTTCTTTTATTTAATGAAGGGTACCAACAATTTTGTCCACGTCTGTACACCTCAACAGTAAGAGACAAAATGTTTTTAAAAATCCAAGAAATCCAATTGTAGGATTTTTTACAATAATTTGTGTAATGGTGCAGAGAATATTTTACGTGAAAACTTTATCAGTAACTTTGGTAATGTCAGAGATTTATGTTCACTGTAGGTCTTCACCAGGTTTGCATGCACTGTTGCTGGCATTTTTGTTTATTCTTCCATGCATATTTTGTGTAGAGCTTTTAGTTCATTGTCATGCTGTAAGATCCAGCCACATTTCATCTTCACCGCTCAGCTTAATGGAAGGGACTCTAGATTAACTCATCCAAGTCTTGTGCACGTCTTCAATTCTCCCTGTCATTCTTGGAAAGCTCTCTGGTCTTGGGCATGGTGGAGGTTGGAGTCTGACTGTTTTAAAGTTTGGACAGGTGTCTTTTATCCAGATAATATGTTCAAATAGGTGCCTTTATTACAAGTAATGAGTGGGGGATAAGAACGCCTTCTTAAAGAAGAGGTAACAGATCTGTGAAGGCCAGAATTCTTGCTTGTTTGTGGGTGCTATTTTTTCCCCACACCATCATACCAATAACTTCCTCAAAACTCATACCATGTGAATACCAATATATTTTTCACACTCTCTCTCACAATTGTAGTGCATGATTGTGATTAAATTTACTTTTTTTAAGAGGGACAACTTGCATAGTCTGTGGTTGCCAAATACCCCCACCCCCATTGTATTAACTCAGGGGGCAGAGTCAATGCTTGAAATACTTTAAAAATAAGAGAGAGGTATGTATATAATTTATTAATGTTTTTTATGCTTTTATGATATAAAAATGCATTTGTTTGATCTTGGTTGTTTTATGTTTTGTATGTGACTCTGGGCAGTTGATATACCAATTAAAATTAGCTTTCAGGCTACAATCAGGTATATTTACATTTGCTGTACCTATTGTTAATAAATATACATTGCCCCTCTATGACAAATACAGGCTATTACTATTGCTTTGTGTGTATTCCACACATCTGAAAGTATTAATAGTAAGAAGTTTGAAAACGATGAAGAAGAAGAAGAAGAAGAAGAAGAAGAAGAAGAAGAAGAAGAAGAAGAAGAAATGACTAAGTTCAAAGGATATGATTAGTTCAACACGATGCCATCTGTGTTAACACAGAATGGTCTGGACTTGACTGCAAAACGTGGAAATTACACACAATCAATGTATATAATCCAGTGCATTCATAGCAAAGCCTGTGTTAATGCTTTGACTTACCTGATTCATTTGCCCATGGTTCACTGACGATGAGGATACGGAGAGGCGAATTGACCGATGAGTCTCCACTAGAACTGTCTGCTTTTGGTTTCAGCTCAGGGCTGACCTCATCTTTGAACACCACTGCAGTTTTTTGAGCCACTTCTGTCTTGATAGGTAGGGGATCTGGCTTTGATGGGATCATCTCTGGAATAGGTGAAGGACTCAAGGTTGCTTTCAGTGACGAGGTTCCCATAAAAATGGTGAATTCTTCGGACAACCTTGGTGTCAAGATGCTTTGTGGAGTAACTTCTCCCCTCACTCCAATGTTGGAGCTGAGAGGAACACCAACTGTCTCCCCACTGTCACTTATTCCCTGCTCATGTGGTTGGGGGGTTTCCAGCTGGATGTGGGGGGTGGGTAAAGGAGGCAGCGGTAAAACGTCCCCTCTAACAGGTACTGATTCGACCTGGTTAAAAGGTTTAAAATCTTGAACATCATACTCATCGAAGGTAATGGGGGTGGGCGTCAAATCTCTGATATAAGGGACAGTTATGTCAACAAGTGGGCTCACTGTTGGTGAAAAGGCAGCAGGCTCTGGTGTTCTGACTGGAAGTTCAGATCTGTCTGGGTGGGAGGATGTCAGTGCATGCAGACTGGATGTGGAGGAGTCGGGTTTGGATACAGCTGGACTCATCTGTGAGCTGACTGTTGCTTCTGGGAGTTTAGCTTTAAAACAGGGAGACATGATAAAAGAACATGATTAAAGAAGGTTTAAAACATGTAATGCACATATACATGTAATACATATGTTACAATACAATGTTTAATTTTTTTTTTATCATAGTCAAACGTCGGAGATCTAGCACAGTGTAATAATACTTTAAGCCCAGGGTGAGCAGTAGACAGTGTTGCCAAATTTATAGTCCCCTCTAGCGATTCTTAAAAAAAAATCCAACAAGCAACAAATCTAGAAACTTTTTATGTGGTTATTGAAGACTTTTGGTTAAAGTATATAACATTTCTACTCTCATCACCGAGCAATGGGGCACTTTCCCATCTTAAAGCTCACAGAAGGCAACCAACCTGCAGTGCACACTGCAGCTCCACCTGGCAGAGCAGGTCCAGCGGTATGGCAAGCCATGGTCACAAAAATAATGTGCATGTATACTTTTGTTGTTTAATCCATCTGGACTCCGATCAGCTATTTAGATATTTACCACTGAGTCCAGAATGCTACTACATCACGCATGCTCAAAGTAGAAGGTTGTAAGCAGGACTTGGGACTGGTCTCAACAACAGCAGAATGTAAATGGCTGGAATTGCATCTGTTAAAGTCTTTCAAATACAATCAATGACTTCATAAAGACATGTCTTAATTATATATATAAAACTTTTATTTGACCACAATGATGTAATAGATTCAAAAGAAAATACTTCAAAAAGATTAATTAGATTAACTAATTACAGACCGTTATTAATTAATCTCAAAGTCCAGGTTTCAGTCCCACTGGGGGGCAATAAGCAATAAACAGCGTCCAGTGCAGGTCCTTGGGCAAGATCCGTCACGCTTCTGCCTACCTCATACTGTTATGAGAGACAATAAATCACATATGATGTTGCCTCAGACATCGCCCAGCCAAACAAGGTCTGCATCAGGTGCTGGGGAACCAGGGAGCCTTGAGGAAAAATGGGCTACTGGAACAAGGCAGAGCGAGAATAAGGCACTGTTGCTACTACTCAAGTAACCCTAGTCAGAGAGCAGGCCCGGAGTGGCTAATCGGAAGCACCTGGACATTTCCTGGTGAGCCGGTCTGATATCTGGGCCGCAAGGTCCATTCTATGGCAAGCAGAGTTGTACGAGTGTGCTAAATGTGCAACTAGTCAAAAAGGAGTTGCTATTAAACACTATTGATGCACTAGTTTGGCAAATGTTCAAACATGTAGGGGAAAATGTTTAACTAGTCGCATGTAGCTGCATACTATTTAGCAAAGAAAACAAAGGATATAGGGATATAGAGTTTTTACCGAAGCAGCTTGCTATAAAGGCCAGCTGGCTGCTTTCATTGTTGTGTCTCCACGCACCTCAACATTAAATGGAGCAATCAGTCAGCATTGTTTGAAAGGTAAAATAGGTTTGCACAAAAAGGACTATTATATAGAGGAAAGCTCAAACAGTCGGCCATACCATTTTTGCTTTTGTGCAAAAAATGAGGACCAAAACAGCTAATGAGGACAATGGAACGGGTAAGACGACATGTTGAACTTTCCCTGCAAACCACCATTCGAGTTAATTTATCTAGTCAATGTTGTGATGGTGTGGCAGCAAACATGCCATGTTATTTTAATAGAAATGATGACGCAACACCACATAACAGGGAAACGTTGTCTCGTAGCTCCTAAGAGTTAGAAGGAAATTCCAGGATGAAGGAAAATGAGCTCAAAAGACCAAAGTGGGCAGGTTTTTTATGGGGTTAATGAGTACTAATATAATGAAGTGCATGGTGTAGACCTGCTATAAAAAGCCCCCTGCAATACTAGATGATCCAGCACTGCAATAATACAACTGAGGTGAATCAAAGGCTTTGTAAAAGTTGCAGACTTGTGCTGAGAATTATACTTTTTTTAAAGAGAATCAGTGTCTGAACCAGAGTCAGGAGTCAGAAGTGATGACAGAATTTCTTTTGTCAGTAAAAAAGAAATATGTGTTGACATGCATCCATTTGTTCCAATAAAACACTTTCTATACCCAAATGATAGTTTGACCGGTTATACTTTTCTTTAAAAGTATGACAATATAAACACAAGGTCCATACTTGAAAGAGAATAGAATGAAAGCAACATAAATTAGGCCTCAGTGTTTTGCCAATGAAAATATCTAAATTTTTTAAGTCACGTGTTTTCCATACTAAATGCACTAAAGCTTTACGGAATATTATCTTCAATTTTGGCAGGCGCAGCAAATGAGAGTAGGGAAAGTAGGTGAAGAAGTGTGAACATGAAAACAGTCTACTTGGGGACTGATTACAGTGGTAGCAGCTCAAAATATAGTTTCTGATATTGTTAATGTATGTGTTGTAAAGAATAATATAGATGTGAACACATGGTGAAATAACTCCACCTAGTGAAGCAGTTAACCCTTATTTATACTGAGTTGGACATTTTATAGAAAATAATACTCTAAATTACAAGGCTTTACAGAACAGTGTGCTGCTGTAGCTTTACAATGTAAGGTTATAAGTACATTACTTAATTAAGGATGCAATGATACCACTTTTCTCAAAACGATACACCAATACTTGGATCTGAGTACTTGCCGATACAGAGTAAGCCTACCAATGCTGATACTTCTACCACACACAAAAAATTCAATACATTAGAAGACAGGTTTTATATTCTTTACAGTTTGTTACAACAAGTGATAGGAAATTCAATAGAAATTTTGATAATAAAAATTGACCACAAAACTAAAATTTCAAGTGAAAAATAAACACTTTCTGGGAAATTGTTATAGAGTTTCCACATTTTAGTTATGTGTTCATGGTAACCTATAGGTTAACTTTAAACACTATGATTACATTAGAAAGGTATAAGCCCCGATACCAGTACCGGTATTGGTGCATCACTAATTTTAACAAAAATAGGTTGTGATATAAAGTGGGCCAGTCTGAGGCATCAAACTCCAGGGCTGAAAATTAGTCCCACTCTGACCCTGTCAGATATGGTCAAATGTTTACTTCAAAACCCACAGCCGACCCCAAAACATCTAGTAGCTCAGTGTTCCAATGTCCACAAATGGCAACTGCTATTACAACTTGAGATAGAAGAGATACAACACAAATGCTTTTCACCCCAGTGGGTGAAAAGAGATGATCATGGCAAGAAAGAGCGCAAGGCAACCCCAGCACCGATTACAACGGCTGAGTGGAGTACCCTTGGGACATCTCCTGAAAACTGTGAATGCAGCATTGAGAGCAATCCCTACCACAAAATCACAGAAACCAATGGGCTGATATACACTTCAGCAGCAGTGATCCTAGGGATGCTTGTATATAAAAGCAACCATGGGAGGCACAAGAAACAACACCCACTATGGAAAAGATGGTTGGAGGCTAACATCAAAGCAGCTCGGAGAAAAGTGAGTCAATAGACAATGGGCAGAGGCCCAAAGAAGTGCAATGAAAATACCAATACCCAAGAGGTACAGCCAGATACCCATACCTGAAGCACTCAAAATGGCCAAACAAAGACTAAGAGTGTTCATTACAAACTCAATGAGGTTGTGGAGAACCATCCTTGAGGCCAATGGCAAGCCACCTGCACATGTGTACATCAAATTTAGCATATACCAAGGTGATCCTCTGTCCCCACTGCTGTTCTGCATAGGTCTGAACCCCCTAAGTCGAATAATCAACAAGACTGGCTATGGATACTGACTCAGGAATAGAGCTACAATCAAGCACCTCCTGTACATGGATGACATGAAGCTGTAGACCAGGAGCAAATGAGACTCCCTGATCCACACCACCAGGATCTACGGCAATGACATTGAAATGTCATTTGGACTTGATCAATGTAGAAGGATGGTCACAAAGCGAGGCAAGGTAGTCCACACTGAAGGGGTCTCACTCCCAGAAGGAACTATAGAAGACATTGAGGACAATAACAAGTACCTGGGAATATTGCATGTAAATGGAAATCCCGAATAGGCAAAGAGGAAAGTGGCAACAGCCAAATATATCCAACGAGTGAGGCAAGTCCTAAGAAGCCAGCTCAATGGAAAGAACAAGTCCAAGGCAATTAACAGTTATGCCCTGCCAGTGATCAGATACCCTGCGGGAATAATAAGTTGGCCAAAGGATGAGATACAGACCACAGATGTTAAGACACGAAAGCTCCTCACCATACATGGTGGGTTCCATCCCAAATCCAGCACAGGGCTGGCCTACAGAACACCACAGAGGCACTCATCCTGGCAGCACAGGAGCAGGCTCTGAGCACCACAGCGATAGAGGCCCAGATCTACCACACCAGACAGGAGCCAAGGTGTAGGCTGTGCAAAGAGTCATCTGAGACAATCCAGCACATAACAGCAGGGTGGAAAATGCTGGCAGGGAAAGCATACATGGTACGTCATAATCAAGTAGCTTGCATAGTACTCAGAAACATCTGTGCGGAGTATGGGCTGGAAACCCCAAGGTCAAAGTGGGAAACACCTCCAAAGGTGGTGGAGAATGACCGAGCAAAGATCCTGTGGGACTTCCAGATCCAGACAGACAGGATGGTAATGGTGAACCGGCCGGACATTGTGGTGCTTGATAAAGAGCAGAGGAAAGCCGTTGTGGTGGATGTGGCAAACCAAGTGATGGTAACATCAAGAAGAAGGAACATGAGAAGCTTGAGAAATACCAAGGGCTCAGAGAGGAGCTAGAGAAGGCTTGGAAGGTGAAGGTGACTGTAGTACCTATGGTAATTGGGGCACTTGGGCCAGTGACCCCAAACTGGAGGAATTGTTCCAGCAGATCCCTGGAAGAACCTCAGTCCAGAAATGTGCAGTACTTGGAACAGCAAAGATAAAGCGCAGGACCCTCAAGCTCCCAGGCCGGGGATTTTTTTATTATCTATCTATCTATCTATATATATATATATATATATATATATATATATATATATATATACATACATACATATCTAATAAAAAAATCCGCTCTTGACCACCGTGGGCAAGAGGGGATATATACATTTTATTAAGTATTGCATAACAACTACGTTTGAAAACATTGAGTTGACAAATTTGGAAAAACTTGGGTTTATTATTTATGTAATATTTTTAAAGTTTTACAGCTTTTTCCAGCAGTGCAGAGAAGTAGGTGTCCTACTCCTGCAGACTTTGGGTTCTTGTTGTATTTAGGAATGCTATTTTGCTCAGTGAAAGCAGCATAGACTGCATGTTGAGCCCAGCCCAGATATGATGTCATGTGTTTGGCGAGCTGTGGACATCTGGCCGAACGGAGAGCTTTCTCTTTCCTCTACGTTAACTCTCTGCTGCAGCTCTGCCACCTCTCAAAGCCGAAGGCAGAAGGCATCTCACCCCCTTCAGAAAGTACCTCTGCAGAGCCAGATGTGAATGTTTGCATTATATGGTGTAGACACGCGTCACGCTGGGAGTGTGTACTTCTCTCTGCTACGAACTGACCTCTTTATTAACACTTTATTTTATTGACTCTCTTCCTCTTCCTCCGTCTGTCGATGCTGTTTGGGTAGGGTCCAGCTGTGAAGCATTAGGGAGCTGTCCTGTTTCTGCTTTATCTGTGTTGAACTGCATGTGCTGGGTTTTCCCCCTCATAAAAGCCACCCTCCATAAACAGGACAGGAGTTTATTCTTTCCTGGTTTAGGTTTGAATACTGTTTGTTTGTTTATCATCCTTCTCTGTTTTCTGTGCTCTCATTAGGTGGCTGGTTCATGCCTAAACACACATCACAGTTTAACAGTTTACAGCTGAAACCAAAATGTCTGGCAATGAGGCAAAAGTTGCATTTTCCAAGATTTTCCGTGACCTTTATACATTAATTGTTAGTTGATAGATTAGATTTATGCATCGATTATAGACATTAACTGTGAACTTTGCGTTCAAAACGCTTAATATATTATAAAAACACTATATATAGTGTATTTTTGCATATTCACGTCATCCACTCAGAGGATGAAGCTGTGTTTTCAGCAGTAATGAGGTGCGTTCAGTTTTCACCTTTAAAACAGAAAGCTCCATGCTTGTCGGTGGGGTCTGGGAAGCCAGTTTGATTTTCGTACTTGTAGAGCGTTCGGATCCCCAGAAGGCCTCCTCCACACTGAAGCAGAGGGACATTGATGGGGTACCGGACACTACCATCGGACAGCCAGCCGTAGTCACAACGGCTAAGCCCCGCCTTCCAGGCTGCAAACAGCTGACCAGGGGATGCTAACACGGCATCATGCTTCTCACACTCCTTCTTCGCCTCCTGCCAAGTAATCTTATTGGAGATGGAGGAAGGATAAAAGACATCACCTGCAAACACAAAAAGGACACATAGTATTTAGATGAACCTCTAAAGGTTGCAATGTTAGGCTCATGCAAGAGGATTCTTTTAGCTAAAGTCCACTCTATAAACTCCTCCATCTCTTCTAGCTTGTGTGTGTGAATGAAATGGAAGCAGATGAATAGATAAAACTCAAGTAATATAGACACTGAAAGTAGATGTGTTTAGGTACCTGGGGGCCAACTACCTGATACCTGATAGTGTGGCCTGTTAGCATGTCTGATTTAGAGATGGTATTCAGTCGTCTATGTGTGGGAATAACAAAAAGACAGATAGCAGACTTGAAGATGTTTCAGTTTTTATTGGAAGTGAACAATGTAGAAAAGATTAGAAATTAGATCATCACTATATTGGTTGAGTAGTTTGGAGGCAACATTGGAGAAGTGAGGCTGATATGGTCTGGACATTTTTGAAGAGGAGGAAAAGGGATCTACTGGAGACAGATTGCTGAAGATCTGGCTTTCTGGAAGGAGGGGAAGAGGAAGACCACAGAGGTTTGTGGATGACGTAAAAGGAGAGCTTAGGTGGGACAGTGAAGGATGATAGGGACAGGATGGGATGGAAGATGATCCTTTGTGAATGCTCAAAAGAGCAGTTAATAAAAGATAGCAATCGGTGAAAATACATATCCATAAGCTTATGTTTGTCTACACTTCAGCTACCCCCCCCAATAACATCCAGACTGAAAATATATAAATAAGTAACAAAAATAAGAAATAATTAATACACAGTTGTAAATTGTTAAAGTACTATAGAGGTTAGACATTAAAAATGGGTGGCTATAGCTCTGTCGTTGAGTTTTGTGACGCGTGACCTAGATGTCATGGATTCGATACCAGCTTCCACGAGCTACATGCTGTTGTGTCTCTGAGCAAGTCACTTTACCCGTTCCCTATTGGTAGTGGTCAGACGGCGAGGTGGCACCAGTGTTCAGCAGCCTTGCTTCTGTCAGTGCGCCCCAAGGCATGTGGTTACAATGTAGCTTGCCATCACCAGTGTGTGAATGTGTAGGTGAATGACTATGAAATGCTTTGGTGCCCTCTGGACTAGATAACGGGCTTTACAAGTACAGGCCATTTAAAAAGGAATGGGGAGCCAAAGTCACTCCTGTCTACTCAATGGAGCGATATTTATTTTCTGATCCCGTTTTAAATGCACCATAGATCGAATATATGATGTCAGTGAGTTTTAAAGGCACATTTTGGTGTAATGAAAGCATTGATTTTGGACCAAAAGTCAATTGAGGTTTTGAGTAAAAACACTTAGTGGACTAAAACTTATAAAGAAGAAGGAGACAAACGACTGTACCCTCCAAGATGAAGGAAGGAGCATTAATAAAACAGGGAGAAAACCACTATAAATCTAGCCATGTGGAAAGTGGCAGCTGTGCTGGGGGAGACATAGTTAGTGGAGTGAGAGCCAGCATTTTGGAGAAGCTCTGCAAGGTCTTGGTGAGGGTTTTAAGTGCTAGTTAGTGCTTGCTAGTGTTAGCTCCGTGACGTATATGAGACTTCAGCTTTGCAGACATTTAGGTTTACAATAGCACAAAAAACAAATTTTGAAATACATAAAAGAAATACCAAACAACAACAAAAAAGCAAATAAGAAGCGCTTACCCTGCAGTTCACCTACAAAGCAGTACACATCATATCTCTCTGTGGGGTCGCGGTGTCCGTATGTTCTCACACCTGGTCGCTTCAGTAGGTTACCTTCACAGCCATGACGAGGCCTAGTTATTGGATATCTATGGAATACCAATGAAATCTCTTAACCAGACTATTGATAATTTTTCTTAATTCTTAAGCAGTAATGTTATGAACTGTAATGAAGCCTTTAAAGTTTCCTCTAACAATAGAAAGTTGATGAAGATGTGTGAATGGCAGAGATTAAACATGAATATACCGGACAGACTGGTCAGCGAGCCATCCTGCATCACATTGATCTAAGCCGTCCTCAAAAGCAGCAGTCAGCTGGTCAGGTGTTGCAATGGAGGCGTTTACTGAGTGGCACGCGTCCCTTGCTTCACTGAAGTCCAGAGAGTAGCGGCTGGAGCTGGCTCGGTAGTGAAACACCACACCTGAGCAGAAAACATAAAAGATCAGGACAGCAAATATGGTTTATGATGACAAGCTTTTTATAAGAACTAATTCATGGAGTCTGACTATAATTAACTGAATGAAAGCTGGTCTGAATTAATGTGATTTTCAACTGGAATTTATCTAACTAGGTTTTATTCTACAGATCCATCTCAAAATAAATTAATAAAACTACACAAATCATTTATTCCAAGTATTTCTGATATATCCTCAAAAGGTTTCCAAAAACTGAAACTTATATTTAATAAATGACCAAACAGGATGCTTCATGAAGAAGGAAAATAATATGCCGTAAAGCAAATCACAGTGGAGAATAGCCTCTCCTCCACAGTGATTTATAATAACAGCACATTACACATGGATTTGCTGCTGACAGAAACTGAATCAGTTACATGAGAGCATAGAGGGAGAGCATTTCAGCTGTCATATGTATCCCTGAATCCTTGTGTCATTAGATCTGGAGGAAAATTTCTCACTGAGGGGAAATCCTGGAAGAGCCACAGTGGGACGTGAATGGATGTCTGAGCTGTTAAATGGGGAATTGTGAGTCTGTCATAGGAGGAGCCTTTGTGTGGATGGACCCAACAAAGAGTTCTGTTCAGCATTAATGTGGAATCTGTATAAATGTCTGAGAGAGAAGCTCAATTTGGTTGTACGATGAGCTGTTTCCAAGGAATGAACTGCCCTTTGGTGGTCAGAAATCTGGAAGTTTCAAAGTTTCTGCATGGAACCTTGGTTCACAAGCACAAATGACTTATAACAGAAATAAAAAGACCTTTAGCAGCTTTAACTATATTAGTTAACAAACAGAAAAAAACCCCAAACATAAGGTACTTTTAATGGGAAATCCTCAATTTATACTGTAGTATAGTATTTGGCTGGTTTTGAGTCTTACCTAAAAATCTGGAAATTATTTGTGTCGGTAGCCAATTTTTCATCATAACAGACAAACATCCCATGTGGGGTGCACCAGGGCTCCATCCTAGGGCCCCTAGTATTTAATATCTGCATGAGCCCACAAACCAAGATTACAATGACCATAACTATGCAAAGGACACTCGGCTTTAAATTACAATGTCACTAGATGACTATGAATTCATCCAAACCCTAAGTGATCGCATTAAGCATATAAATGGATTGAGGTGCCATTATTTTCTCCAGTTGAATAGAAACAAAATTAAAGTAATTATCTTTGGACCAAGGTAGAATTAAGAGTCAGCAACATGCTTCAGTTAATACAACTTGAAACTACTGATCAGGCCTGAAATGTTGGTGTTTTGAAGGACACAAACCTGAACCTTCAAGGTGTACCATAAAGGCAATCACAAGGTCAGCCTTCAATCACCTGAAGAACATTTCTTGGATTATAGGACTAATGTCACAACAGGACCTTGAAAAACTCATCCATGTGTTTATCTTTATTCGGATCGAATACTGCAACAACGTCTTCACAGTTCTACCCGCAAAGTAAATCAGACAGGTAACTCATCCCGAACGCTGCTGCTCACTCAAAAAAATAATTTCCTTTAAATCAAAGCTAAAAACTCATCTGTTTAGAGCTGCCTTTGAATAAGTGATTAATAATAGTGTGGATGTCATTTTTTCTCATATGTGTCATGCGTTTTGTGTTGTTAGCCCTGGATCATGTAAAGCACCTTGAATTTCCTTGTTATTGATGGTGTGCTATATAAATAAAGTTGCATCGCCTGATATGATTCATTGGGATTTTATGTGATTACCATTACAAGTAGTCTATAACTAGAAAGTGAAAGGAGGGTCATGTCTATTAATATTATTTTTTACATTAAAATTTGACATGGATTTGTGTTAAGCCCTTCTCAATTAATTTGCAGTTACAGAGTTATAACTCCATCTCTGCACATTTAAAGACTCAAAGGTTTGTCGATTCTTCTTTGCAATATAACTCAAACTCTTTCAGACTGGATGGAGAATACCTGTGAAAAATAGCTTTTAAATCTTGCCACATTTCTCAATTGTATTTAGATCTGGATTTTGACTGGGTCAATCTAACACATTAATCTGGTTTAATGTAAAGCCTTCCATTGTTTCTCTGGCTGTAATTTTTAGGTAATTGTCCATTGATAAGGGCAACCAAATGTCAAGTCTTTAGCAGTTTCAAACAGGTTTTCTTCTAGGACTGCAACATATTTAACCTTTTAAGTTCTCATTAACTCTGACAAGCTTTCCTGACGAAAAAAATCACCACCCTAAATGATGTCACTACCACCTTGTGGATGGATGGGATGGGGATATTGAGGTTGATGCATATAATGTCCTCCAACACAGTTCTGCATGTGAAAAAATAAATATGTCCCCTACCTGATTTGTGACATGATTCAGGATATTGTTCTGTACTATAATCCTAATTTGAACGTCTTCACTACCTTCTCCTTGACCTGATTGCTATGTCCCTTGGTCTTCATGATGCTGCTTGTTCACAAATGTTATCTAAAGGCTTGAGGCCTTCACAGAAGACAATTAAGTAACTCACAGTTACTTAATTTAGTAAATGAGGGACTTCTGAGGGCAGTTAATTGCAGTAGATTTTATTTGAGGGTGTAAGAGTAAGGGGTGAATGTGAATGCACAAAACGCTTCTCCAAATTATATTTTCTGTATTGTTTTCATTTCAGTTGATAACTGTGAACAACGTAGTATTGGTTACATAAAATTCCAAACAAAGCAAACAGCAAAGTGGTGGAGAGGTGCTGATTTAGACTTGTTTTGTCCCCGCAGGAAACATTTGCTAATTTCAATCATTTATCAACTATAAACTCTATTGTACATACACTATATTGTCAAAATTATTTCCTTGTCTGCCTGCACATACATATGAACTAGAATGACATCCTAATCTTCTCCATACAGCGGAATATAACATAGTTTAACCAACTCCAGGTACCTGGCAAAGGCTTTTCACAACTGTTTATTGGAAGTTTTGATCAAGCTTCAAGAAGTTCATTGGTGCGGTCAGACTCTGATATTAGACATGAAGGCCAGGTTCTCAAAGATGTTCATCTATTTGATGTCAGGATTCTGAACAGGTCAGTCAATTTCTCTCTCCTCCATGTCTTTGAGGACTTTTGTTTGTATTCTGTTGTTCAGTCAAGGAAAGGTTCATTGCATAACTGTTCCCACAAATGGAAGAAGGAAGTTATCCAAAATGCCCAGTAATGGTTTTGTATTAAGACTTTTTTTCATTGAACCTAGTGTGCTGAACACTGGCACAAACAGTCAAGCAAATAACCTTTTCCTGGCAACTGTTAAACCCAGACTCCTTCACTGAACCGCCAGATAGAGGAGCATGATTCATCATCCCAGGGAATAAATCTCCACTGCCCTAGAGTTCAGTGGTGACAGGCTTTACAACACTGTTTCTAATGCTGCATTCAGACCAAGCCCATGAATCAGCGTCAGTTGCGGCAAGATTACATGTAAAGTCTATGTTGGAGTACGTCAAAGGTCCGTCAAGGGCTCTGCGTTGCGTTGAGTACGTTGGCTCCGTCAACGACGCTTTCGTTTCATACGGCAACGTACCAACGCATGCGTCACAGAAGTTCAGCAAGCTGAGTTTTTGACGGATCCAATGCAGTTAACGCAGCGCGGCAACCAATCAGAGCGTCTCACTGTAGTTCTGTCACTATACACATATCTTGAATGAAGTCCAGTGAAAACATTTTCAACAAACGCAGATTTAAAAAATCTGAAATAACACTTACCAAAGTCAGATGGACAGGCGCTCCTAAGGAGCAACAGAGAACCTGTAGTTGGTTTCCTGGTAGGAGATTTAAGCTCCGATGCGGCCGAGGAGGTCGTAAAATTAGGCGCAGAACAGATGGAAGTAGCACTGAAAGCGAACCTCATCCATAAGCAGCTCCTGGAGCAAATGGTTGAACTCCCCAAACTCAGAACGCATCTGAATAATGAGCGCTGATGCACCCGATGTCAACGTTGTCTAGCTTTATCTAGCAAAGAAAGCCAAGCCACTCTCTCATTACAATCCACCATAGTTCAGAACGTACGGCAACAGAGGAAGCCCCGCCCACGCGTTGTTTTTTCCTCAGAAGCAGGCTATGGAAGCCAAAAAGTAAATACGTCAAACTTCACCCGTCGAATGCGTTGCCTGACGCAGACCAAATGTGCGGTGTGAATGCAGCTTAAGGGTTTGGATTACACTTGGTGATGTAAGGATTGGGTACAGATGCTGAGCTTCAAGAAACCAATTTCATAAAGCTTTCTACTAATTGCCAATCATGAAGGATTTTCAGATTTTGGGAGGAAGCCAGAGTTCCCAGAGAGAACTCCCGCTCGTACAGGAAGAACATGCAGACTTTAAGCAGAAAGGCCCCAGACAAGGATTTGAACCCAAACTTTCTTGCTGCAAGGCAACAGCATTACCAACTGTGCCACTGTTTGTATTTTAGTTTCAATTCTTTAATTTTATATTTTGTACATAGCTCTCTGTTCAGCTTGTCCAGGTTGAATACTATCTGTCTGCAGCCCGGAGGATTTATCTATGTATCAAAGTTTTTATGTATCCTTAAAATGACAGTGGTATCCGATTTTACGCTAAAAGGCTAGTGTGCTCCACAACATTTGTTATTCTTCCAAAGTTCAACCTTCATCCCAAAAACCCCTATGCATTTCTCAATGATTACCAAATTTATTTAGCCAACAGAATTCAAGCTTCTGCCATGTTGGTTGTCAATCAACTTGCATTTGCATCATTTGAGCCTGGAATGGGGCTGCGTGCACAGGCTACTCAGTCGCCATATTGGAAAGGGGTGTAAGTGGTGGAGAAGTTGGTCACCTCTGAAGTGTCCATAAATAAATAAATCCGGGTGATGGGCTTGATACACGGGAGGTGACGTCAACTATTCTCCATTCATTTTCAATGGAACATGTGCGACAAAGCGATAATCACCAGTCTCACTCCTGCTAAGTGACATGCAAAAATTGTGTGTGTGAAATTTTGCACTTGTGCATGTATCTTACACACGCAGGCCTGAGAGGCGATCCCAGAAAGTTGAGAAAAGTTCAACTTTTCATCGTCCCTCAGACGAGTACCGGTCAGCTGAGGTTTCATTGACTGACCAATCAGCCTACGGGATGCTACTCAGTCATCTCAGGGAAAACATGGAGGAAAACCGATTACTCGGCGTGTCAAGTTTCCCAGAGCTTTACAATACTTCTACAAAAGAATATAGAATAGGTCAGTCTTGAGGCCCCTTCTAAATGTTGGTTTGTTTTCTTTGTTTATAATATGAGATGGAGCCGTTCACATAATTTTTGTTTCTCATAAAGCAAATGCAGTAAAATTTCACTTAAGTATTAAAACCTTCTGAAACCTCTTATCAAAAACCTCTATCAAAACCTGATGAACAAACTTAATATCTGTGATGAGTTTCGCTGATCATGGTCATTTGTTGCCCCCCTGGTGTCAAGCCTATGATGCCTGATTGCCCATTCTGCTTTCCTCTTTTACCCGCTGTGACATAATAGGTAATACTTGTGCATAGTTGTTGACGTAGGGCTAGAGGGAGCTGGAGGGGAGGGCAGGGGGGAAGGATAGTCTGGTGGGGGGGTGGGCTGGTTGGGGGGCTTGAGAGTGGGATTCAAAAAATCTCGCTCTCTATGAAAAACTACAGACAAGGGCTTTAAAATGAATAACAAAAATAGATACTATTGAATATGTTATCATTTTAAATATTGATGAGTAAAAATAGATTATGAACAATTTTTTATTTTTTATAACCCCATAAGGCTCTGCTTAGCGAGGAGAAAATGTATTAACCAAACTTATTGCAGAGGTGGCATCAAATTCACGGTAGTGAGCTGAAATTGACTGAGAGCTGAGAATCCAATACTCCTGACAATAAGGAATGTGTATGTAAATCAGGGGTCATCTGTGTGACAGCTGAAGCTTGGCACAAGCTAGTTTATGCAAGATATTTAAAGTAAAGCAGGAGACCTAAAGCCTCTGACAGGAACCACTGGAGATTTAACTCTTCAGTACAGAATGAGGCAGTCATCTGCCTATTATATTCAGCATGGGACACCATAAGTTCTGTAACAACTCATTTACATTATTAATCAATCTGACGGATTAGAAACCCTAGCAATGTTAAACTGCCTCCATCAAAATGACCCACAGCCAAAGGTTTGACTGCTAAACTCACTCTTTGTTTTCTACCAAAATTACTGGGAAAGACTCCATTGATCACAATTTTTACAACCCCACAAAAAATGCACAAGGTCTTATACAGGTTCTCTCCAGCTTCACAGGAGCAGCAAACAATAAATACATCTCTTTCTACTTCTAGCTGACAGGTAAGAAAACAGACAGAGTGTACATGTTTGAGGTTTGAAGAAAACCACATGGGGACAAGTTTTACTTCGTACATTTGTTAACACCTTTAGCTTTGAACTCTGCCAGTAGTAAACATCTGGAGGCACTCAGTGAGTTTGTAGACTCTTAAAACAGTCTGTTTATTTGCCTGTAAAGAGCATAAAGAATATTTTACTCACCAGAGACACTGAGACTGACGACATTTTGAGTTTCCTCCAGTCCATGTGTCACCTTGCAGAGGTACCTCCCCGCGTCGCTCCCCCTGAGCCTGCTGATCATTAGTGAAGAAACCCTATCTGACAATGGGTGGCCGGGCATTGACACCCTGCCTATGAACTCTGACCCCACCTTCATCTCCCCTCCCTGGGCCACCAGTACCAGCTTATCCTCTGGCTCACCCAGCTTCAGCCACTGGATTCTGACCTGCTGATCGGGAAGGGGTCTTTGCGTAGAAGTGTGCGTTGGGCTGCCGGGAGAAGCTGGCATCATGGAGAGGTTGCACGGCAATACTACCCTGTTGCCTAGATAGCCATTTCCATGCATGCTGCTAGGTATCCTCACTGCTGTTTGGGGAGAAGCTGGAAAACAAGTTAGAGTGAGCGTCTTGCATTTGAAGCTGTGTGCTGTAGACAAAAAACATTTTGCTGTTAAATAGTAGTTCCACCATGGGAATGGAAGACTAATATTTCATTGCAGATGTCTTATTCATCTGCTTTTCAGGTTGGGGGCAATGCAAAAATCAGTTTCTTACATGTCAGATGTTACATTTTATTCAAGTTACTCCCTAAACATTTGCTACATAATGTACATTATGCATGTTATGTATATTACGCACAACATGTACCTTTGCTACATTATGACCACAAATGACAATGGATTTTATTAGTAATTTATGTTATTGAACAACAATATGTTGTGCATGAGTTTGAAGTGGAAGGAAAAGGATACATAGTATCTCAGAGGAAATAAAACAGGAGAACATTGTTGAAAAAACAGCATCATAAGGACCAGTTACCAAAGTTGTGATGTTGTTTTAGTCAGTTAGGGTATAAAACAATACCCCAAGCTTTAAATATCTCACAGAGCTGTGTTTGATCCATCATCTGAAAGACGAGGGTACCAAAACTTTGTTTTATCCTCCATAGAAGCTATGCCTGGTCTTCCGTTCCGTTTGACTGATAACTTCCTGGATGAGGGAATCAGATGTGATAATGCTCACATCCATTGAGCATTGTTCCTGACATCAACTCTTTGCTTTCTTTAACATAGAAAGTACTCCTACATCAGTTCTTTCGTTCTTCAGATCAGACGGCTGCTCATACTGAGCCAGGTTCTGGTTCTGTTTGAGCTTTCTTCCTGCTAAAAGGGAGATTTTCGTCTCCACTGTAACTACATGCATGCTTAGTATGAGAGATTGCTGTGACGACAATGAAATAACGCAGACAACTTTTTACTGTCACCACTTGTTCCACAAGGAGGAGTGAATGCTGCAAGGCAATGACTCAATGCAATCTGCTGGGTTTGCTCAGACAGAAAACCTTTAAACTGATCTCAATAATGAACTGAATTTGATGCACTGTTTATTGAGTAGGATTAACTGGAATATATGTAGAATTTAATTGAAAGGATTTTTCTTTTTAAGTGCCTTGAGATGACAAGTTGTGAACTGGCACTAAGTGAAATTAAAATGAATTAAACTGGATTCCTACAGGAGAGCATTGATCAAAGAAGCAGGCAAGGGGTCTGTGGTTACCCTGGAGGAGCTACAAAGCTCAAGAGAAAGAAGTTCGCCACAAGTAATTTAAGGGACATAAAAAACAGAAGGAAGGACGGAGGTGTTCTGATCAGTTGAGACCAATGTTAAACCTGGTCAGAATACATGCACACATGTTAAGTGTGGAGGAAAACTAACACTGTACCTCTCCCTGAACATTCCCTTTCTGAAACATGCTAGTGGCAGTATTATGCTGTGGGTTTTGTATTCTTGAGCATGGACACATGGAGGATGAGAGCTAAATTAAAGATGGATGTAAATAAATACAAGGGAATGTAGAAGGAAACTTCTGTAAAGCTGGTAGAAGCATACTCCCAAAAGAGTGAAAGATGATTCTACAAAGTATTTACTCAACTGGCAAATTAACTCCACACTTTTCAGATGTTTTATTTGTGAAGACATTTTGAAAATTATGCATCATTTTATAAAAACGTAATACTTTGTTTAAGTCTATAGGGAGCCTGAATAATTCAAAGTCAAGTCAAAAAATCTCAGCAAAATAAATTGACATTTGTGGTCATAATTTAAGACGATACCATCATTTTACATACACCTAATAAAGGACACATCCACCTGTTTGCTCACTGTCCGAAGTTAAATGAGACCAAATGTCCCTCATCTTAGGTCAGTTAAAATTACCAAAATTATTTGTATTTGCTTAGCTGCACACTGAAGAGAAAGTCAGAGGTTTATTCAAAGTTTATATAAAAATTATTGCCATCTCTAAACAATGAGGGAAAGCCAGGATGATGATATCATGGATTTGAAAACTTATAAGTTAACTGACATACTTGAGTTATTTTTATTTGGAAGAACACCTGTATTTTAAGGCCACACCTGGAACACTTTGCTTTCTGGTTTGACATGATGAGAAAGTAAAAAGAAATCCGCCAAGATATCATTAAGAGAATTGTGGCGCTGCACCATTGTGGTTCATACTTGGGATAGTTTTCAGATGCTTGTGCTGCGTTTATTTGTTGAAAAATGTACATGCAAGCATAAACATGATGGGAATGTCTGACTATCAAACCTTTTAGAAAACAGAATTTCTGTGTCCCAAAGATAAACGTGTTTTGGTATAAAATGTCCAAATTGACACCAAAATAAAAGCCAAAGAAGTAGCAGACTTATCAGCTGCAGCAACAAAGATGCTGCTGCATCTGATAAGACAATGTTGTTATCCGCAGTGAAACATGTCCTGTACCAGCATGCGCTTGAAGGACACTCTGCAAGGAAGAAGTCATTACTCCAAAAGAAACATCAAAAAGCCAAATTGCATTTTGCAAATGCAAAAAGGCACAAAGATCTTTATTTTTGGAGAGATGTCCTGTGGTCTGATGAAACTAAAGTGAAACTGTTCATCGACAGTGACCATTGCAACATTTGGTGGAAAAGGGGGGAGGACTGTAAGCCTGAGGGCACCATCCCAACTGTGAAGCATAATGGTGGCAGCATCATGTTGAGGGGATGTTTTGCTGCAGGAGTAACTGGTGCACTTCACAAACCAGAAGTCATCAAAAGGAAAGAACATTATGTAGCCATGTTGGAGCAGCATCTGAAGACATCCACCAGGAACAGCCAAAGTGGTTACAACGTGGCTGAAGGACAACAAAGGCAGTGTTTTGGTGCGACCATTTCAATGACCTGATCACAGTCTTTACACCAATCCTGTCAGGAGGAATGGGCTCTAATTCCAGAAAGGTGTTTTAAGAAGCTTGGGGAAGGAAACCTAAAACATTAGACCCAAGTCACAGTTCAAAGGCAATACAATCAAATATTGAGGAAATGTATGTAAGCTTGTGATTCTGACTAAATTAATAAAGACAGTAAATCTCTGAGATATTCTTTCTGAAATTATTGTGACCTTTAGCAAATAGAAATAATGTTGGTAATTCTAACTGACCTGACACGAAGGAGGTTTGGTCTGATTTAACATTAGACAAGGGGAAACAAAGGTGGATGTGTCTTTTTATGGAGTGTATGTATACATTTGTTACATCCAAATCTAGCAGACATGTTACTTGGTTTACTTCTGTAGTCTCACTGAGGATTGTAATGTCATCTTTTGTTTCTGGACTTGACCCACCTGGTTGAGGATGAGCTGAGCAGACCAATACTAGACAGAGCAGGTGTGTGAGGACGTGTCTCATCATCTCCATCTGATCTAGAAGAAAGAACTGAAGGTCAGTGTGATTGAGCACTGTAAATGTGTTGATTTTTTCCTGATTTATGGTGCCCTCAACAGATTATTTGTTGTATCTTTTCAAATCTTCATGTATGTGTTGATAACACTTCTTCTAAATGTATATTTACATTCACTACAGTATCTATTAAATAGACAGGACAACAGTGATGATAATTATGTGGGCTTCTTTTGAGTGTTTAAATCCACGTATCTACATAGAAGAACTAAATATTAGCATGATGACAAGCAGTCCTCCAACCTCAAAGACTTTGTGCCACTGGAAGAAGGATTTGTGGATTATGATGTCAACAAGGTTTCTCAAATAATTAGCACTTCTGTACTTTATGACACACCACTATTAACAAATTTTAATAAAAACACATTTTGTTTCCAAATTTGTTTCCCCTTTCAGATGCCTGCTTCATATTCAGTGAGAAACAAATATGTTTTCTCTGGTTGAGGAAAAATAATTTAAATCCAATTAAGATAATCTTTCATTTTGAGACAAACTAAAAAGAACGTGCACGTTTTTTTTTTTCAGTTTTTCTTCTTTTAACAAAATTACAAGCATTTAAAAAAATCTGCGTAACTAAGGAGCTGTTTACACGACAACGTATTTCAGCAAAACAGCGTTTTTTCTCTGCGTTTAGGACTCCACAACGGGGAGACGGGGGGTCGAAAACGCATCTTTTTCGAAAACGGCTGCAGGAGTGGAGAAATCTGAAAACGCTGTGTGATTCGTTGTCATGTAGGCGCAAGTCGGAGACTTTTGAAAATGATCATGTCACTACCAGCCGCCTACGGCCTTTCTGGACTTGCACATTCCGAGAAGGGTCTGTCTGCGGCCTGCAAGACAGAGGCGTGTAGTGAAGTAGGCGTGTCGTGAAGCAACGTCACTTCACGACACGCCTACTACACGCTACACAACGGGAAATTACGTTAAACCAAAGTATGAACCATTGTAAGATTATTGTGTTAAAAATTGGTGATGGACATATTTCAATGTGCACTGCAACATCTAAATCTGTGTTTGTTCTTTTTGGAGAGTGAAATGAAAATGATTGAGGAGCAGTGTTGGGAGTAATGCATTACAAAAGTAATTAGTTACAGGAATATATTACTTTTTTCAGTAACTGAGTAATGTAATGCATTACTTACAAAATATACAGCAATATATTACTAGTTACAATGTCAGTAACTCAAGTTACAATTGCGTTTAAAAACAAATTTCTGGCCAACTAATGAAACAGACCAAATCAAGTTGGATACGGTAAAACGAGATCCAGCATCCACTTCCTGTTGCTCAAAACTACAACGTCAGAGAATCAGGACGGCTGAGGAAAGGATCGACTGTACATTTAAACATTATTCACACTGTTTTCCTAACCATCTGCTGTAAGACTTCAGACATCTAATCTTTGTCAACCATCTTTGTGATGAGTACTTTCAGCACCTTTTTTTGATTAGATTTAACAAATATTACCATGAAATAGAAGGAATGCAAAGGAGCTAGAGACTTAATTTTAATAAAATCGTGTTTAAAATACAGTATTTGTGGTGTGACACTTGTGTAAAATGTACATTGAAGTTACAGTGGTTAGAAGTCGTGTTAGATATTTAAGATTTTTTGCCAAAAGTAACTTAAAGTAGTGTAACTCAGTTGCATTTTTAAGACAGTAATATGTAATGCAAACATATTACATTTTTGACATTGTAACTAGTAATGTGAAATATATTACAATTTCTTTGTAACTTGCCCAACACTGTTGAGGAGGCACTGGTGGGACACTTACCGGAGGAGGCAGCAGTGAAGATGGAGGCTTACAAAGATAAAATGAGAAAAGCGCTCTCCTCTGAAGCTTTCTCTCCAGGCTGTAATGGCCGCACAGCCAGCATTTTTTTAAATAAAATGTTTTGTATTTGTTTGTTCTTTTGTGTAGAACATACTCAACGTCTACATTTCACAGAGCCATTCACATAACATGAATTCATAAAAGAGCGTTTACATAAAATCTCAGATAAAAAATTAATGTTATAAGATCTCCCTCTTCACTACATACATATTTGACAGGACAAAACACAATAATAAGGAATGTCTGCTTGTCACAAAATGCCAAAGGAGGGAGATGTGGACAAAGTTTTTAGGGCGTGTGGTCTTTATGATCAGTAATATGAGACTATGGGTGTAGGAGTGTGTATGGTGGTGTATTAGGGCGACTGTGGCTCAGTGGTAGAGTAGTTGGCTTGCAATCGGAGGGTCGTAGGTTAGATTCCAGCTTCCTCCAGTCACATGTTGATGTGCCCCTGGGCAAGCCACTTAACCCCCTAAATTCTACATTGTCCTACCGAGCCATGTTGGGTGTCGGTGTATGAATGCGAGTGTGAATGGGTGAATGTGGCTTCAAAGTAAAGCGCTTTGAGTGGTCAGTATGACTAGAAAAGCGCTATATAAGTTCAGTCCATTTACCATTAATGGCTTTAATTTGTAAAGTGCTTTTCAAGCCTGTGTTGACAACTTACTCAAAACGCCATACTATATTCTTCATTCATTCACTCCACACTGTGTCTAACTACTGTTGTAGCCACAGCTGGGGTAGAGTAATGGAAGCCAGGCTGCCGATCTGTGCTATCGGCCCCTCCGACCACCACCAACCAGTCACTCACTACGTTCACACAGGCAATGTAGGTGACGTGTCATATCAGACTGCATTTGTGGCAGCCAGGATTTAAACCACCAACCCTAGGCCCCCTTTTTAAATGAATCTACACATTACACACAAGAGCTGACATTATTTAACTCATTAACTCTTGCCTTGAGTGTTTTTTTTCTTGTGGCAGTCGAACATTTTCCAATTCAAATCCCCATTGATTAAATGTTCTTTTTTTTCTAAATCTTAAGTAATGCCAGCTTTTGTAGGCTAATTTGCTACTTTAATATTCGTGAAAATTTTCCACTTAACTAATGATAACAAGGACAAACCCTGTAAAAATCATTACTGGGCAAAGAATGTGCAGCAAACCGATGAATCAAACTATCAATTATACTAGTGGTTACTTGGGCTCCTACCCCTTTAAGAAAAGCGTAGTGGGCGTTTCGTGACATCATATACAACACGCCCACTTCATGAAACACATAGTAGGCGTGTCGTGACGTGATGTCACTTCAAGACATGCCAACTTCACGATATACCTCTGTCTTGCAGTCCGCAGACAGATACACTTGGACATTCCGCCTTTCTTCAGAAAAAACAACAATAGCGGATCCAGGTACGCTTTTACTGATGATGTAGCTTCTGAAGTTATTTGGTCTCTGTAAGCAAAGTTAGAGATCATGCGGCTTTTATGCGTTCGCCGAGAAAAATGCATATATTATGTGCATTAAATAATAAACACACCTTTCTTTAAGCGGAGGAAAACTAAAAGAAGTTTGTGGAAAAGACCCATTGTTCGTTAGCTTGATACGTTTCTTTTCCGGGTTGTGAGCAGGAAACCTTGGAATCCTACATCTATATTTAGGGCGCTATGCTAGTCAAAATGCCATCTAAAGACTAAACATATGTACTACATCGTTTTCAATCATGCCCCCCTTTCGTGAAAACGCAGTCGTCCTGCGTATTCAAACAAAAACGGCAATGTTGTCTTGTAAAGCCCGCCTGCCAACTTTTAGGCAATGACAAATACAATTTTAACAATGCACACAAAGGTTGTTTTGTACTTGACACCTCAAATATAGATACAGTAAAGAGAGAAGCAAAACTCATCAGATATTATTTGATTAATCTCTCAAACACCACTGAGTACGTTCTAGTTAGAAGGCATAGTGTTGAACTGAGTGGAATACCAACAATATTGTTTTATTATACTGTAACGCTATCATTTAGTTAACTGATACTATAAACCGATACTTAAAATGTGGAAACTCTGTAATAATTCCATTGAAAATGTTTATTTTTCACTTGAAATTTTACTTTTGTTGATTCATATTTTAGCTTTGATCTAGTTCACCATAATTTGTTGTAAAAAAGCAGAGGAGAAAATAAAACCTGTCTTCAAATTCATTTTATTTTTTTGTATAGTTGAAGTATTAGCATTGTATCAGCAAGTCCAAGTATCGGCATCGTATCTGAAAAAGGAGGTATTGTTGCATCCCTACCGGCAATCAAAAAGAAGCAGTGGAGAGAATAACAATAAACAATAATAAATAAATTATTATTAATGATTATAATTACAATTATTTAATGTTATGAAGATATCTTAGTCCCAAAGTTTTTTGGTGCAACAACCAAAAGCAGTGAAAGAATAGCCATAGTTAATTTACTTTTGTAAGCTTTAGCACAACAGATTAGATAATACTGATCCCAAAATTTACAAACTGAAGCATCTAAAATTTGATTCAAAAGCTGCATCCGCTCATAGTTGCTTGACAAACAAGTCGCAGATCCATTTATCAGAATCACTGACTGATGCTAATAGAACATCTACCAACTTTCTGACACAATTTTCAGACCATACTGATGTTACTATCCCCAAACAATTTTGCAACTATTGACAAATGGCATAGTGTTTTTCAGGTGAATTTTTTTTTATTTATCTGTTAAAGTAGCAAGGCTCTTTCTTAACTTGATGACTTTTGATCAATCCGTTTATTCATGAATTTAGCGCCCCCATAAGGAGCCCTCACATAATAGCACTAGAAGAAAGAAAATCTTTATGCCTTATTTAATTGAAGTATACATATCTGGTCTCACTCCATTGATCAAAGTTTTTACAACACCACAAAAACACTGAAGGCAAAAATACATGTACCTCCAATATTCTAAAGCAATTTATTCCAGCATGTTATTGTATAAGTATTTATTTAAAAACGACCATGTTCTGTCACCAAATAAGGCTAATATATTAAACAAAATAATTTATTCTAAATGCAGGAAAATAACCTTTTCTTTTTTTTTGTATTTTTACATGATTCAGACATAAACTACAAATAAACCTGACCTAATCTTATAAACTTTGACTGAACAAATTAAAAGAAATTAATCAAAAAGCTGAAATACTTGAACATTCCTGACATTTTGAATAAAAATATTTCTATTGCAGTTGATTAACTTTAATGTACTTTAATGGATTAAACTTTCAATATTAATCTTGATACAAACTAAAAATAACTGAAATACTTGTTGAGGTGGTTTTAAGTGATAACAGCGTTCCCATCAGCAGCCCAACAAGTCAGCCTGGTCATTATGTTTACAAAGAGATCAGCTGATAAAGCTGCCAGTGAATGTAAATGACATAATTGGTCCCCAGGGTCAGTTCTCTTAATGAGTTTCTTATTTCCTGACTTTATGTGGTCAGCAATGGAAAATTCACAACCATCAACAATTAGGCTCTTCAGATGGACAGCAGCAAAATATCTAATTCATTCAAAATGATCTTGAAAACAATCCTTAAAAAGTATACAGGATTGAAAGGAATTGCATACAAGACAATTTGCAAGATAAACATTCCTTTTACAGACTTGTCTTACCTTACCTTATAGTCCTAAAATGCAGAGATTTATCATTGAAAGCTTCTCAAACTGAACTTCGCCAAAAATCCCCAAACAGATGTCTGTGTACAGCTCCTCTCAAAGAGATATCCTCCACCACTGAGGACTGGCCACAACTTCAGATACAGTTTGCACCGAGTAATATCCCATAGGAGGTAGAGGAGGAGCCCGCAAGACCAATGATACAACCCAACTCAGACAGGGAAGAAGAGGAGGAAGTGAGAATGTGATGAACAAAAGTGAGGGAGAGGCGGGTGGGAAGTAAAGTTGGAGGGAAGTGAGAGTGGGGAAAGTAGGAGAGAGTGGGAGGGGGCGTGAGTCACACCAAACTGTTGAAATAAAGTGAAGTACAAAATGTGACACATTAGGAGTTAGGGTCTGCACGTTTACAACACTACATCAGGAAAAAGACCAATAAATGTCCCAAGAATCAAGGAGAAATAAACAGACCCACAACATATCACATTCTAATTGCATTTACCTTAATATACTTTACTCTACTTGAGGGTGCTTTCACTCCTGATAGTCCGCTAGAAATGGTTTGATTGAGTGCAAGGAAAAGCAAGAAAAGTTTTATTTGTAGAGCACAATTCATGCACAAGGCAATTCAAAGTGCTTCACAGTTGCATACATTAAGAAAAAAAAAAAAAACATTAAAAAAATCGACTTAAAAAAATAATTAATTACAATAAAAAACAATAGTGCAGTTAAAATACTTTCAATTGTCATAAGCACGGGTAAAAAGAACTGTTTTCAGCCTGGCTTTAAACTTTGTTAAAGTTGAGGCTTGTCTCACATCCTCATGAAGACTGTTCCAGATTTTAGCTGCCTGAAACTGAAATGCAGCCTCACCGTGTTTATTGTTGACTCTGGGAACCACCAGGAGACCCCTCTCCCTGAAGTGCTCAGGGCCCGAGATGGTTCATATGTCTCTAACATTTCAGAGATGTACTTTGGTGCCAAACCATGAAAAGACTTGTACACAAGCAGAGCTGTTTTAAATTGTATTCTCTGAGCGACAGGAAGCCACTGCAGAGACCGGAGCACTGGACTAATATGGTCATATTTCCTGGTTCTTGTCAGGACTCAAGCAGCAGCGTTCTGGATGTACTGCAGCTGTCTAACAGCTCGTTTAGAGAGGCCAGTGAGCAGGCCGTTACAGTAGTCTAACCTCGTGATGACAAATGCATGGACAAGTCTCTCTAAGTCTGGTTCCGACACTATTCCTCTGATCTTAGCAATGTTTTTCAGATGGTAAAAAGCTGTTGATGTTATTGCTTTGATGTGGCTGTTTAAGTTCAGGTCCGAGTCCATGATTACCCCTAGATTTCTAACCTGATTTTTTGGTTGAAGACAGAGAGACTCAAGATGACTGATAACACTTTCTCTTTGTGTCTGTGGGCCAAAAACAATGATCTCAGTTTTGTCTGAGTTTAACTGGAGAAAGTTGTTTTGCATCCACACACTGATCTGTTCAATACAGTGACAGAGTGTATCTATATGCCCATGTTCATCTGCTGTCAGTGACACGTAGATCTGTCATCTGCGTAGTTATGGTAAGACACATTATTGCTGTTATTTAGCTAACCCAGTAGTATTTCCTTTAATCCTAGGATTAAAGGAATGATGACACAAGGAGACCTCGAAAAACTCATCCATGCATTTATCTCTAGCTGTCTTGATTACTGTAACAGTATCTTCACAGGTCTGCCTAAAAAAAAAACAGACAGCTGCAGCTGATCCAGAACGCTGCTGCTCGTGTTCTCACTAGAACCAAGAAAGTAGCACACATCACCCCAGTTCTAAAGTCCTTCCACTGGCTCCCTGTAGCTCAGAGAATAGACTTCAAAGTGTTTTTATTAGTTGATAAATCATTGAATGGGTAAGCGCCAGAGTACAATCACGGTACAAACCATCCAGATCACTCAGGTCCTCCAGCTCTAGTTTACTGATCGTCCCTAGAACCAGAACCAAACATGGGGAAGCAGCTTTTAGTTTCTATGCTCATATCTGGAACAAAATACCGGGAGAATGCAAAGCTGCAGAGACACTGAACTCTTTTAAATCTAAAATTAAAAATTACCTATTTAGACTCGCTTATGAGGAACTGTTTTGAATTGTCACACAAATTATTGTCTTAATTACTGTAAATGCTTTCTTGTGTTAAAAACTGTGAGCTTTCTTCAGCAAAATCAGTTAAATGTTTTTTTCTCACTTGTCCCTAAATTGCTGTATTTTCTTGATTATTTTCTTATTGTAACTGCTCATTTGTATTCGAATCATATGTAAAGCACCTTGAATGTCCCTGTGTTGAAAGTGTGCTATATAAATAAAATTGCCTTGCCTTGGTAGCTTGTGCGGTGTGTGCAGGTCCCACGTTCTGTTGGAAAATAAAGTCTGGATCTCTATAAAATTTGTGAAAATTTTTAAAGTGGTTACTAACTACAACCACTGTTGACTTTTTATCGGTCCTTACAATTCAGGCCAACCACTCTTCTCAGATTTGTATTCGACACACAAATTTTCATGATCATCATGTACCAGAACAACATTTATTAGACTTGCAGTACATTTTGGAATAATTATGAAAAGGGCCCACATTTAATCACATTTCTACCAGAAGTGTGACTGAAGTCCATAACACCCAAAAGTACTTCACATTAAACAATTACGTCTATAGTATTTTAAAATTTTTCTTGTATTGTTTCAGTAAACAGCAGGCATCCTTGTTCACCATTTGTTCTAAAGGGTGTTTCTCTGTTTCTATTGGTATCATGTGATGGACTACGTGCAGTAAATAGTGTTCTTATTGTTAATATGGACAATGCATGTTTAAGGATAACATTTATTTTTAAAAGTTGTCACAGAGAATTGTTAGAATGACAAGTTGCATAAGACCTTTTTTTTAATCTTTCAATTCTTTTTACAAGATTTTCCTGAGTGATGAACTTACAGATTCTGTTCTGAATAGGCAAGGTAAATTTATTTGCTTGTCACACATTCAAGGAAATTCAAGGTGCTTCACAGGAAAAATAAATAAAAAAACTGAAAATATCGACGACAAATCAGCAAAGCAAAGTCAGTTCCAAATACATGAGTTTACTTCTGACTTAAAGGAACACTGTTTTCAGCAGTTTAACAGTGGACATATCCTCCATATAAGGGTAGCATAAGAACTAAAAACTGCTTCTCCATGTTTGGTTATGACTGATGAGTAGACTGGAATTAGAGAACCTGAGTGGTCTGGAAGGTTGGTATAATGCCAACAAATCTTTAACATAATCTGGTGCCAAGCCATTCAATGATTTATAAACTAGCAAAAATAGAGCTAGAGTAAAAAAGAAGTAAAACTAGAATAGACTGCTAACGCACTCTACTTTATTGCCACCTGCAGGGTCAGAGTGGTAAACCGTTTCTACCTCAACTTTCTTGTAATGTGGTGTGTGTAAAATCTACAATTTTACCAGTGTGTTGTCAGTAAATCATTTAATAACATGTCAGAAATATTTTACTTCCATCTTGGAAAAAAAAAGAAAGAGCTGTTTTCTCAGTAGTGTATTGTAGAAGCAACATTAAAATATTTGCTGAAAAATATTTTATTAGCAAAGCAAAACATTTAAAATCCACAGAAAATGCAATTAAATACCAAGTAGCAAACAAATGGATGGAAACAGATGGAGATGATGAATAATTGGAATCTGAGCACTGATGAAAAAACAAGTTGCAATTTTAAATGCTTCACCGATGGACATATTTTCAACATCTGGTCATCCCAAAAATAAAGGCAAGTTTGGTTTTTTTAATTTATTACAGACAGCTGCAAAACATAAAAAACAAATGTATTTCTATTGTATTTAACAGTATGAAATTGTTCAACAGAAAGGTGAGAAAAGCCCCAGCAAGAAGATATAAATATTCATACACCCTAAAAACAGACTGCTCAAAAGGGCAAGTGTGACAAGAACCATTTAGGCCAGACTCACATAATATAGTAAAAACACAGAAGATCTTACATGCACATTATATAGTTTTTATTTTATTTCATACAAATAATGTATCGTTATGAAGACCTTGATTATCTGTTTCCTTGAGTAGCAAAATATATCATACAATTCTTATGTTTCATTATCAACAGGTTTAGTTGATTTATTGATGTCTTTAAGATGAATAACTGCAGCAGTAATTGAAGTCTGAAAGTCAGAAATCGTTAAATAATTCTTCAGCTTCTGAAGTTCCTGCTGAAGTTTCTTTTGTAGCATCTGCAGAGCGCTGAGGAGTCTGCAGGTGACTGGAGGCTGCAGCAGAGTCCGTCCTGTTTGGTACACACACACATGAAGAGCAGGTCAGCGGCCTAATGAAGCTGGTCTGCAGGATAGAGCGGAAGTTTGTTGTGTGGCCAACCAGGTGAAAGATACAGCTCCGCCTCTTTTTACTGTATGTAGATGGAACCGTGTGTGTGACTGTATGCAACCATCAATTTTAAAAGACTTACATGAACAGTTTTCAAAGCTTTCTGCTCCCAACCGATATACGGTGGGGAGAACAAGCATTTGATACACTACTGATTTTTGAAGTTTTTCAACTTACAAAGCAGGGTTAGGTTTTTGTTGAATGTGTTGTGTGTCCTCACCCTCCACTGATGGTAATGGAAATACAACCATTTTAGGCCGTTGTGACCTGACCCACTTGGGTCTTGTTATATCGATATGTATTCCCCAATCGATATGTTTCTAGGTCTCAAGGGATCCTAGTTGAAAAACGGGGCAAAAGTCTTTCAACCATGGTCTTCTGGCTGAAACCGTCTTTAGCCTATGTTAGCTTCAGTTACAGTAGCTCCTGACTAGCTTGTAGCTACAGTCAGGTCCATAAATATTGGGACATCGACACAATGCTAATATTTCTGGCTCTATACACCACCACAATGGATATCATATGAAACGAACAAGATGTGTTTTAATTGCAGACCGTCAGCTTTTATTTAAGGGTATTTACATCCAAATCAGGTGAACGGTGTAGGAATTACAACAGTTTGCATATGTGCCTCCCACTTGTTAAGGGATCAAAAGTAATGGGAAAATTGGCTTGTCAGCTATTCCATGGCCAGGTGTATGTTATTCCCTCATTATCCCAATTACAATGAGCAGATAAAAGGTCCAGAGTTCATTTCAAGTGTACTATTTGCATTTGGAATCTGTTGCTGTCAACTGTCAAGATAAGATCCAAAGAGCTGTCACTATCAGTGAAGCAAGCCATCATTAGGCTGAAAAAAAAAAGAAACCTATCAGAGACATAGGAAAAACATTAGGTGTGGCCAAAACAACAGTTTGGAACATTCTCAAAAAGAAGGAACGCACCGGTGAGCTCAGCAACACCAAAAGACCCGTAAGACCACGGAAAACAACTGTGGTGGATGACCGAAGAATCCTTGCCCTGGTGAAGAAAACACCCTTCACAACAGTTGGCCAGATCAAGAACACTCTCCAGATGGTAGGTGTATCTGTGTCAGAGTCAACAATCAAGAGAAGACTCCACCAGTGTGAATACAGAGGGTTCACCATAAGATGTAAACCATTGGTGAGCCCAAAAAACCGGAAGGCCAAACCACATCTAAAAAAGCCTTCACAGTTCTGGAACAACATCCTATGGACAGATGAGACCAAGATCAACTTGTACCAGAGTGATGGGAAGAGAAGAGTAAGGAGACGGAAAGAAACTGCTCATGATCCTAAACATACCACCTCATCAGTGAAGCATGGTGCTGGAAGTGTCATGGCATGGGCATGTATGGCTGCCAGTGGAACTGGTTCTCTTATACTTATTGATGATGTGACTGCTGACAAAAGAAGCAAGATGAATTCTGAAGTGTTTCGGGCAATATTATCTGCTCATATTCAACCAAATGCCTCAGAACTCATTGGACGGCGCTTCACAGTGCAGATGGAAAATGACCCAAAGCATACTGCAAAAGCAACCAGAGTTTTTGAAGGGAAAGAAGTTGACTGTTTTGCAATGTCTAAGTCAATCACCTGACCTGAATCCGATTGAGCATGCATTTCAATTGCTGAAGACAAAACTGAAGGGAAAATGCCCCAAGAACAAGCAGGAACTGAAAACTGTTGCAGCAGAGGCCAGGCAGAGCATCACCAGGGATGAAACCCGACGTCCGGTTGATGTCTATGTGTTCTAGACTTCAGGCTGTAATTGACTGCAAAGGATTTGCAACCAAGTATTGAAATGTATAAGTTTGATTTATGGTTCTCATTCTGTCCCATTATTTTTGGTCCCTTAACAAGTGGAAGGCACATATGCAAACTGTTGTAATTCCCACACCGTTCACCTGATTTGGATGTAAATACGCTCAAATAAAAGCTGACAGTCTGCAGTTAAAGCACATCTTGTTTGTTTCATTTGATATCCATTGTGGTGGTGTATAGAGCCAAAAATGTTGCATTGTGTCGATGTCCCAATATTTATGGACCTGACTGTATGTCAGCTCGAAGCGTCAACCCTCCGCCCCCAGCCTAACAGCGCCAGTCTCAGCTCTACCTGTTTGCCAATTTTTGGAGTTTCTGAGTGACAAGGCGAGTGACGCGGACAAGATGGCATCGGTGGGAACCGCCCAGTTGGCTTCATTTTCTGCTCTTCAGAAATCTATGGGTGACGTCACCCGAGGGTTTGTCTATCGTATTTACAGTCTATGGTTGCAATTTTTTTTTTTTTTTTTTTTTGGAGGGACGACAGATTGGTGCCACCTGAAGAATTGTTTGATGGGGTGCAGGACTTTACTGCTGCCGCAGATGCTTGCTTCGGACAACGGACTGCAACAGTTGAGTTAGTTGCAGTCCCAGGAGGGTGGTAGGAGAAAAAAAAAGAAACTAAGGGAAACCCACTAGTGAAGCATTTTATTTTATTTTTTACGTTTTTTGGCTTCGGTTTTTTTCACCTTTGGCAGTACTCTGCATTTAAGGTGTTGGTCTGTGGTTCAGAAATAAGCCTTTTTTGTTTAAAGTAATATTTATAATTTGAAATTTTACTACCCCAAAACACTGGTCTTTGTCTTGATATTAATTTGATCTCAGTTTCATGCAAGACTTTTAGAAACTTCAACCATCATGGTTTTTAAAATTTTCAGTGGCAAAAAGTGAAATTTGTGTGAACCAGTCGCATCAAAATTCAAGCAGTACAAGACAGCTGAAAACCTGGACTCAACTAGACAGGCAAGCCAAGGCCTTCTTACAGATTTAAACCTTGCAACTCTTCTCACTCTCATGAATCTAAGAATCAACCTGAAGGCCAAACACACTCCATCACGAGCCTTATAGTTTTTATTTTTCCCAAGCCTGGACAAAAAGTTGAACATGAGAAGTGCAGCGTGAGAGAGGAAAAAAGAGGCCCTGAGGTTCCTTAAATCATTACCAACTGCATTTCGGGCACTGCTGGAACCAGTTAAGAACAAACAACAGAAGTGTTTCAGTGGAGAGGGAAGTCTTTGCATGCTGTAGAAGACGACCACTGAGGGGGGCATGACGAGGGCATTTTTTTTCCTTTAAGCCCCAAGGGGTTAGGTTGAGCTGGGACGGAGAGTAAGCAGGAGCCCCCACGGAGAGCTGATCTGAGGAAAAGTCAGAGCTCTGTAGGATGTACAGTACCATAATAATGAGTTTGTTGGCAGCCGAAACAGAGTTATAGTTTGGACTTCAGGAGGATTTGTTCTGTCCAACAGGAAGAACTGAGAGCAACTAGTGCTGATGTACACAATACTGCCACAAGTAGATGTTTGCTTTATACAGAAACTTTAATGACATTCCATTTACCACTTAAACCCTGTTGCTTTTTTAAGAGTTCTATTGAAAATGTTATACCTAAAATCAATTGAATCTATCTAATGAATTACAGGGATTAATTACATGGTTGTGTATCACAATAATGTAAAACTTAAAAGAATATACACCCATGGTATAAAAATCATGCTCCTGTGAGAGATTAAATCAATTTCAACCCAAAAAAAGATTTAATGTGAAAATACTTTTGCAAGCATGTAGCTGCAATCGAGCGATCGAGCGAACGACAGTACAGAATCTGACCACTAGCTTTACTGAAATTCATGCAAAAGAGTGAAGCATCAAGGATAAAAAAAACTTAGGAGGCAATTTAGCATGATATGCTTTTTCTAAAGTTATAAAGTCAAAAATTACCAGCAATTTCGGGGTTATTTAGGCTGTCTTATGAAAAAAAAAAAAAAGGCTTACATTTTCAAAGTCATATTTTCGTCCATGTTAGTTTCAAAAATGCAACCATAAGGGGTCACAAGCCAGTGATTTCTTGTGTTGGTCCCAAGTCTGGAAAAAAGCTGAAGGTTGTGTCAGGACGGGCATTTAATGTAAAACCTGAGCCAAATCAATTACGCAAATCACAAACATGAATTCCACACTGGATCGGTCGAAGCCCAGGTTAACAACGACCACTATCGGTACTGTTGACCCACAGGGTGCTGATGGAAACTGGACTATTGTTGGTCAAAGGAGGAGAGGAGGAAGGAGTGATAGTAGACAGAGAGAGAAGACAAAATTCAACAGCGTGGAATAAAGAGTAGGGACTTTGAATGTTGGGACTATGATAGGTAAAGCTAGAGAGTTGGTGAACATGATGCAGAGAAGGAAGGTGGATATTCTGTGTTTAGGAGACGAGGTGGAAAGTAGCAAGGCTAGAAGCTTAAGAGAAGGGTTCAAGTTGTTCTGTTCAATTCAATTCACTTTTATTTATATAGCACCAATTCACAAAAAATGTAATCTCAAGGCACTATACAAAAAAGTCATTTAAATACAATTATACTAACATTCTAATCAGTTAAGTTTTCTATGTAAGGAATCCCAGCAGATTGTGTTGAGTCATTGACATGAGGTTGTGCCCGGATCATGCAGACTCCAACCACAGCTATTCCTCAGCAATCCCTTATAAAGAGCAAGCATGCAGTGACGGTGGAGAGGAAAAACTCCCCTTTAACAGGAAGAAACCTCCAGCAGAACCAGAACCTGGCTCATTACAAGCGGTCATCTGCCACGACAGTCTGGGGGTCTGAGAAGACAGAGAGGAGACAGCATGGAGGATGCTCTGTGACTTTGAGCATCATCTGGACCGATGTTCCACAGGGGGCAGTATAGTTGAGCAGGGTACTAGACCGGGTGGAGCTTGCATGGGGAGAATAAACAGTGAGAGAAAGCTGGGTTAACAATCGCAATGACAGCAGAAAAAATATATCTGGAGAGTGCCGGAAGAGAAAAGCAGAAGAGTGAAGAAAAGTGGTCAGTCTGCCCTCCAACAGTCTAAGCCTATAGTAGCATAACTATAAAAATAGCTCAGGATAACCGAAGCCATTCTAACTATTAGCTTTATCAAAAAAGGAAAGTTTTAAGCCTAGTCTTAAAAAAAGACTGTGAGCTGGTTCCACAGGAGAGGAGCCAGATAACTAAAAGATCTGCCTCCCATTCTACTTTTACAAATCCAAGGAACTACAAATAAACCTGCTGTCTGAGAACAAAGTGCTCTGTTAGGAACATATTGAAAAATCAAATCTATGGTGTACGATGGAGCTTGATTATTAAGGGCTTTATATGTAAGGATGAGGATCTTAAACTCTATCCTGTATTTAACAGGGAGCCAATGGAGAGAAGCCAAAACAGGAGAAATGTGATCTCTCTTTTTAATATTCATCACAAGTCTTGCTGCAGCATTTTGGATCAACTGAAGACTTTTAATTGCCTTTTGTGGACTTCCTGATAATAAGCAATTACAGTAGTCAAGCCTTGAAGTAATAAATTCATGGACTAGTTTCTCTGCATCACTCCTGGGCAGGATGTTTCTGATTTTAGCAATATTCCGGAGGTGAAAGAAAGAAATTTTAGAAACCTGTTTAATATGGGATTTAAATGCCAATTCTCTGTCAAAAATTACACCAAGGTTCTTTACATTATTACCAGAGGCCAAATTAATGCCATCCAGATGAAGTGACTGATTTAGCAGTTTCCTTTTTAAAGGTTCTGGTCCAAATACAACTTCTGTCTTGTCTGAATTTAAAAGCAGAACATTCAGTGTCATCCAGGTTTTTATGTCTTCAAGACATGCTTGTAACCTACCTAACTGATTGGTTTCATCAGGTTTTATGGATGAATATAATTTGAAGTAAAATGAAAATGGAAATGAAGTGGAAATTCATACAATGTTTTCTAATTATTTTACCAATTGGAAGCATATTATAGTAAAGAGAATCCTTCCAAGCACAGAACACTGTGGCACTCCACAAGTAACCCTTGAGTCTGGAGAAGATATGATTTAAACCAGCCTAGTGCTGATTCTTTCCTCCCCTACAACATGTGCAAGCCTTTCTAATAGAATATTATGATCAACTGTGTCAAAAGCAGCACTGGGATCCAACAAGATCAGAACAGTCACAAATACATTATCTGAGGCGATTAGAATATCATTAGTAATTTTTACCAGTGCTGTTTCTGTGCTATTATGAGCTCTAAAACCTGACTACAATTCTTCCAACAGGTTCTTGCTGTTCAGATGCTCACATACTTGATTAGTAAATATTTTCCTAAGAATTTTGGATAAGAAATGAAGGTTAGATATAGGTCTGTAGTTAGCTAAGTCATCTTAATGGAGGGAGGGTTTCTTAAGTAGAAGTTTAATAACAACAACCTTAAATTCTTGTGGCACATATCCATTTAATAAAGATATTAATCATGTCTAGAATAGGTCCAATAACAAGAGGGAACACTTCCTTAAATAATTTGGTTGGTACTGGGTCTAACATACAAGTTGAGGGCTTAGATGAAGCTAATATTTGTGATAATTCCGGAATTTCAACAGAATCAAAATGATACAGACATAACCATGATGGTACAGTTGTCTCTGATACTGCCTCATTTACTCAACGAGAGACAATCATGTTTGGGAGAATGCCAATGATTTTATTTTTAACAGAATTGATTTTACTTATGAAGAATTCCATAAAGTCATCACTACTGAGAGAAGGGGGAATAGCTTGCTCAACAGAGCTAAGACAATGTGTAAGTTTGGCAACTGTACTAAAAAAAAACCTAGGATTATTTTTGATTTACCTCTATTATTGATGAGAAATATGCTATTCTAGCTTGTCGAAGGGTGTTTTTATAAGGTAGTAGACTATTTTTCCAGGTTAGATAGGAATCATTTAAGTGTGTAGAGCACCATTTTCTCTCCAGTTTGCAAGTATTCTAGTTTAAAGTATGCAACTCTGCACAAAACCAGGGAACCAACCTCCTATGGCTGATTACCTTCTTTTTTAAGGGGGCTACACATGCTAGCGCCAAACGCAGTGAGGAAGTAATACTTTGAACCAGACCATCAATTTCTGATGGGGTTAGTGTTAGAATTACTACTGTCCACTGCGGTATTCTGAGACACATAGGGAAACAAGAATGGAACAGATTCTTTAAAACTTGTTACAGCACTTTCTGATAAAGTTCTATAGGAAATAAATTTTATTTTAGATTTTGGAACGTTGAGTAAAGTAAATTCGAAGGTTATCAAAAAATGGTCAGAGAGTACTGGGTTATGTTGGAGGACTGTTACTTCATCACACTCAATGCTGTATGTCAGTACAATGTCTAAAGTGTGCCAACCAGAAAACGTGGGTCCCTTAACTTTCTGAGTAAAGCCAATTGAGTATAAGATAATATTAAAGGCTGCAGTTAGGCTATCACTTTCAGTGTCCACATGAATATTGAAAACCCCTACTATGATTACCTGATCAGTGTTTAAAACTAAATCAAATAAAACATCCGAGATCTTGTCCAAGATTTGAGATTAAGTGTCAGGATCTGTGTCTATTTGCAACAGTGACTCAAACGCAGACATTGGTGGAGTGATTGATCTTTATTGCCAGGTAGCAGGACGAAACAGGAGACATTAGGAGTAGACACACCATGGGAAGACTAATGAACCGGCAGGGAAGGTGAGGAAGAGCGGAGTATAAGTAACACAGAGGGGAAGGAGGATTAGGTGAGACAGATAGGACACAGCTGCAGACAATGATTAGAGACACAGATGGGATGAGGAGAGTGAGTGGATTGTGCAGCATGACAGTAAGGGCCTGGTGGACGATACATATCCACCAACAAAAGTGGTTTTAATGTTTTGCAGCTTGGATGAGGGAGACCAAGGATTAGCTGTTCAAAAGAGCTGTATCTAATAATTGGTCTAGGGCGTATTTGCAAATCTGAATGAAAGATGGTTGCAACTCCTCCTCCTCGCCCAGTACTTCTAGGAATGTGAACATTTTGATAATTGGAAGAAGCTGACTCATTTATTATTACAAAATCCTACTGCTGCAACCAGGTTTCTGATAGGCAAAATAGATACAATTTATTATCACATATCAAGTCAATAAAAGTCTTTGAGGAGAGGGATCGTATGTTTAGTAAACGACATCTAATTTCCCTATTTCCTTGTTTGGTCCGAGTCATATTTATTTTGAGATTTTCTTAGTTTGGTTTTGTCAGGTTAACTTTCAGTCTATTTGATGTTGGCCGTGGGAAAGACACTGTCTCAATGGGGTATTGAGTGGGTAACAGTACAGAAGCCGCAGAGAGGTGGGTTAAACTACGACCCTGCTTCCTGGTCTGGACCCTGTTTTTTTTCAGTGTTTTGAAGGACTAGTAAATCTGTCCAGATTCCTAGAAAGAAGAGGTGCTCCATCCAAAAGTGGGATGGATGCCGTCTCTCCGGATCAGACTAGGTTTTCCCCAAAAAGCTATCCAATTATCAATGTAGCCCACGTTGCTTGCTCTACCATGGGCTAGATAGAAAGAGAAATGGAGTAGGAGTTATGTTGAAGGAGGAATTTGCTAGGAATGTTCTGGAAGTGAAAAGGGTGTCAGATAGGCTGATGAATCTAAAGCTTGAAATGGAAGGCATAATTTATTATCAATATTTTTATCCCGCACAGGTAGGATGTGAATTAGAAGAGAAGCAGAAATTCTGCAGTGAACTAGATGATTTGATGCAGGAAATCCCAAGAGTTGAGAGGGTGGTGATTGGTGCAGACTTTAACAGACATGTTGGTTAAGGGAACAGAGGGGATGAGGAAGTGATGGGCAGGTTACGTATCCAGGATAGGAACAAAGAAGGACAGATGGTGTTCCGTTGGAGACGTTGTGATCTGAAGGAGATTAGAGAATGCAAAGTAGTCGTGTGTGAGAGTGTAGCTAGACAGCACAGGATGGTGGTCAGTAGGATAAAACTGACAGTGAGGAAGGTGAAAAGAACAAAGACACAGCAGAGGACCAAGTGGTGGAAACTGAAAAAAGAAGAGTGTTGTGAGGGTTTCAGGGAGGAGTTTACATAGGCACTTGGTGCTCAGGAAGTGCGCCCTGATGACTGGACAGTGACAGCTAATGTGATTAGAGAGACAGGTAGGATGGTACTTGTTGTGCCATCTGGAAATATTGTGAGTATTGCAACATTTGCTGTGTCACTTCCTCTTGTCACTGCTGAGCTCCTCTGAGCTGCTTAGTGCTCAGATTATCTTCGATTGATCGATTTTTCTTTTTGTTGAGGTCTTTTTAAGTTATTTTAACACACAAGCACACAACTACACTTATTTCCAGTTGGTGTACTTTACGTTTTGGGGCCCCTTTGTGCTTCACACAGTTGTTCTTGGTGTGCTAAGATCTTGCTAGCTCGTTAGCTTATTTTCGCAGCAGCTATGGCTACATTCATTGCGTCTCTTTCTCCCTCTGTGGCTTCTCTCTCCTGTTCTCTGTGTCAGATATTTTACTGACAATGGTAAGTGTAATACATTTAGCATTTTCGTAGCTTTGGAGGCGAGGGTTTCAGAGTTAGAGGCTTCGTGCTGTTGAGAATTCAGTAAATAGTCGAGGCCCATTAGCCAGCGCGGAGCCAACAAGGATAAAATCACCTAGCGGTCCTCCAACAGAACCCATGCAGCTGGGATCTCAGGCCGACTGGGTGACGGTACTTAGAAAGCATAGTTCCCAGCCCAAAGGGCACCACCAACCTGTCCGCGTTTCTAACAGATTTTCCCCACTCAGTGACGCACCCAGTGAGAAACAGACTCTGGTAATTGGCAGCTCCATAGTCCGAAACGTGGCTTTAGAGACACCATCGACCATAGTGAAATGTTTTCCAGGGGCCAGAATAGAAATAAAATAGAAGGTAGAGGTAATAGAGGTAAATAAAAAGAATCCTAGGTTTCTTTCTAGAACAGTTGCCAAACACACAGATTCATAGCTCTGTTGAGCCAACTATTCCCCCTTCTCTCAGTAGTGATGACTTTATGGGATTCTTCATAAATAAAAGAAATTCTATTAAAAATAAAATCATTGGCATTCTCCCGAACACGATTAAGTCTCGTTCAGTAAATGAGGCAGTATCAGAGAGAACTGTACAACCATGTCTATGTCTATACCGTTTTGATTCTGTTGAACTTTCTGAATTATCACAAATATTAGCTTCATCTAAACCCTCAACTTGGATGTTAGACCCAAAACCAACCAAATTATTTAAGGAAGTGTTCCCTCTGGTTACTGGCCCTATTCTAGACATGATGAATGTATCTTTAATAAATGGATATGTGCCTCAGGAATTTAAGGTTGTTGTAATTAAACCTCTACTTAAGAAACCCTCCTTGGATCAAGATGACTTAGCCAACTACAGACCTATATATGATCTTCCTTTCTTATCCAAAATTCTTGAGTAAATAGTTGCTAATCAAGTATGTGAGCATCTAAACAGCAACAACCTGTTTGAAGAATTTCAGTGAGGTTTTAGAGCTCATCATAGCACTGAAACAGCACTGGTAAAAGTTACTAATGATATTCTAATGGCCTCAGATAATGGGTTTGTGACTGTTCTGGTTTTCTCGGATCTCAGTGCTGCTTTTGACACTGCCGATCATAATATTCTCTTAGAAAGGCTTGAACATGTAGGAATCAAGGGAACAGCACTATGCTGGCTTAAATCATATCTGTCCAACAGATTCCAGTTTGTTCATGTCAATGATACATCTTCTTCACACTCGAGGGTTACTTGTGGAGTACCACAGGGTTCTGTACTTGGACCAATTCTCTTTACTATATATATGCTTCCATTTGGTAAAATAATTTGACAACATGGAATTAATGTGCACAGTTTTGCTGATGATACACAATTATGCTTATCCTTAAAACCTGATGAAACCAATCAGTTAGGTAGATTACAAGCATGACTGGAAGATATAAAAACATTGATGACTGAATTTTCTACTTTTAAATTCAGACAAGACAGAAGCTGTTGTCTTTGGACCAGAACCTTTAAAAAGGAAACTGCTAAATCAATCACTTCATCTAGATGGCATTAATTTGGCTTCTGATAATAATGTAAAGAACATCGGAGTAATTTCTGACCAAGACATGACATTTAAATCCCATATCAAACACGTTTCTAAGATTTCTTTCTTTCACCTCCGGAACTGCTTAAATCAGAAACATCCTGTCCAGGAGTGATGGAGAGAAATTAGTCCATGCATTTGTTACTTCAAGGCTTGACTATTGTAATTCCTTATTATCAGGAAGCCCACAAAATGCAATTAAAAGCCTTCAGTTGATCCAAAATGCTACAGCAAGAGTTTTGATGAATATTAAAAAAAGAGATCACATTTCTCCTGTTTTGGCTTCTCTCCATTGGCTCCCTGTTAAATCCGGAATAGAGTTTAAGATCCTAATCCTTACTTATAAAGCCCATAATAATCAACCTCCATCGTACATCAGAGATCTGTTTGTTCCATATGTTCCTAACAGAGTACTTGGTTTTCAGAGTACATGTCTACTGGTAGTTCCCAGGATTTCTTAAAGTAGAATGGGAGGCAGATCTTTTAGTCATCAGGCTCGTCTCCTGTGGGACCAGCTCCCTGTTTTAGTCCATAAGGCAGATACTCTGTCTTTTTTTAAGGCTAGGTTTAAAACCTTCCTTTTAGATGAAGCTTATAGTTAGCGGCTTAGGTTATCCTGGGCTATTTTTTTAGTTATGCTGCAATAGGCTTAGACTATTGGAGGACAGACTGACCACTTTTCTTCCCTCTTCTACTTTTTTCTTCTATCACACTCCAGATATATTTTTTCTGCTGTTATTGTGATTGTCAACCCAGTTTTCTCTCAGTATTTTTCTCCCCATGCAAGCGCCACATGGTCGTGTACCCTGCTCAGCTATAATGCCCCCTGCTGGATGGGGAGCGTTGGTCCAGATGATGCTCAAAGTGACCGAGCATCCTCCATGCTGTCTCTTCTCTGTCTTCTCAGACCCCCAGCCAGTCGTGGCAGATGACTGCTTGTACTGAGCCAGGTTCTGCCGGAGGTTTCTTCCTGTTAAAGGGGAGTTTTTCCTCTCCATTGTCACTGCATGCTAGCTCAGTATGAGGGATTGCTGAGGAATAGCAGTGGTTGGAGTCCGCATGATTCGGGCACAACCTCACGCTGATGACTCATCGCAATCTACTGGGTCAGAAGTGAGAATTTGTGAGCAGCAGTACGGTTTTATGTCAAGAAAGAGTACTACGGATGTAATTTTTACGTAAAGGATGCTGATGGAAAAGTACAGAGAGGGTCAGGGGGAGCTGCATTGTGTCTTTGTAGATTTAGAGAAAGCATATGTTAGGGTGCCAAGAGAAGAACTGTGGTTTTGCATGAGGCAGTCTGGAGTGACAGAAGTAGGTTAGAGTGGTGGAGGACATGTATGAGAGCTGTGAGACAGCAGTGAGGTGTGCTCTAGGAGTGACAGAGGAGTTCAAGGTGGAGGTTGGACTACATCTCAGCCCCTTCTTGTTTGCTTTGGTGATGGATAGCTGGCAGATGATGTTAGACAGGAGCCCTTAAAGGGCCAATTTGATGTCAGTAAATACATTTCATTTGTTTCACAGAACACAGGAACTGAGGTTGAAAGCTATTTTGGGGCTTTTGAACGAATGGCAACTAGTGCATATTAAACTGGCCCCAGGATGCCTGGCCTCTTCTACTGCATTGTAAACTGGTCAGAAAGGCTCAGGAAGCTTGTGCCTCCCAATCTGTTGCGGACAGTATGTGTTATGATAAGTTAAAAACTGCTCTTTTGAGGGCTTATGAGGTAGTTCCTGAGGATAATAGACAGTGTTTTCGCCGCCGTAGAAAAGCCCAACAACAAACACATGTTGAATTCGCTAGAGAAAAGTATTTGCTTTTTGAACGCTGGCTATCATCCTGTAAAGTGAAGGATATTGACTCTCTTCAGGATTTGATGTTACTGGAAGACTTTAAGAATTGCCTAGCTGATAAAACTGTAATTTATCTAAATGAATAAAAGGTAACTACCTTAAAACAAGCTGCAATTCTTGCTGATGAGTTTGCCCTGACACACAAGACCAGCCTGAATAAGTGTGACTTCCTCTCTCGTACAGACCAGGGTAACCGGGAGAAAGCTCTAACATCTTGGCTTTTTCTTCCACTTCAACAAAGTATGGAAAGAAGTGCTTCCTCTGTTTAAGCCCAGATCACCTTATTGTAGATGTCAACAGAGAAACCACCCAAGGGAGAAGGGTTGGTTAAATCTGTGTCCAGTACTTTCAGTAGGACTGGAGAATTGAGTAAGCTGGATGATTGCTTCAAGCCATTTGTTTTTAAGGGTCTTATTTCTCTTACAGGGAAGGTGGAAGACCAGCATCGGGTTCAGGTGTTGCAGGACACTGGGGGTTCCCAGTCCTTCATTTTGTCCACTGTGTTGCCCTTCAGAAGCACATCAGCATGTGAAACACAAGCCATTGTAAGAGGAGTTGGGATGGGTTGCATTGCTACTCCACTTCATTGTGTTCTTGTGGAGACACAGGAGTGTTCCCTGTAGCAGTGTGACCATGTTTGCCTATTGACAGTGTTGAGCTCATCAGAGGAAATGATATAGCGGAAGGTAAGGTCTTTCCAGTACCCAAGACAGCGATCTGTCCCATGGTTGAGACAGAGATGGGCAAGTTGAAACCTATTTTTCCTGTCTATGTTAAGACCTCTGATCTGTCTAATTCTCTGATTGCTCCTATTCAGGCTGAAGACATATAACATCAGTAAGCTCTGAAATGGAGAACCCTGAGGAGGATAGAATGACACCTCCTGTTGTGCTACTGTCGACTGTGGAAACTTTTATGGATGTTCAGAAAGCTGCTCAAACCTTGGGGAAATTTTGCTGTAGCTCTGAAACGTCAAGGTATCATTAACTTGTTTGGTGTGTTTTGCTGTGTGCTCATGTGCTGGGCGCTTAACTGTGTGCTCCTCTCACTTGAAGGAATGTTCTTTCTTCTTTTATCTTGCAATGCCACTTGGAATAATGTTGTGAAGTGCTCCAGTGGTGCTGCTATTGCTACCACCTCTCAGCACTCTTCCACCCAACCCGACTTAGGTTTTTAGGTAAGCCCATTGTATTTGACACTGGTGGCCTACAGGTGGTAGAAATTAGTTGTTTATTAATCCCTTTGATTTATGTAATTATGATCTGCACGTTTGTATATGGTTTCTCTCAACTATGATTTGGAGCTTATGGGAGGGGGTGTTGCTTGCAGCTCTGTGGATTTGCTGTTTGTTTCACTCCCTCACTCTGCCGAGCAGTGCAGGGAGGTGCAGCTGTGCCCAATTCAGCCAATCAGCCTGAGGGAGGGTATATAAGGTGTGGCAAACCTACCCAGTTTTTCAAACCTTGCTGACACTGTGGTGCTTTTGTGCAGGTTTTATATATATATATATATATATATATATATATATATATATATATATATATATATATATATATATATATCTCATGTCATAGGTGGTTTTGCTTTCATCAATGAAAACTATGACAAAAAATTGTTGTCAACGAACCTTTATGACATGACTAAAACGAGACGTAACGTAAATGCTGGTCATGCGACAATGACTGTAATTAAATGTATACTGCAATATTGTTGAAGACTAAAAAAAAGAGACTAAATGTGGTTTACAAAATAAAAACTCTGCTAAAATGTCTCTCCATCTTCATATACCAAAACGAGAAGAGAGACTAAGTGTTACAACATTATTTTGTCTTGTCTAGTCACGTTTTTATTATTTTGAAGTTTTTCTGTTTCCTGTGTCCAGAGCCCGTTTCTCTCGCAGGTGTTGTCACTTCCTCAAGCTCCACTCATGCCATTATTTAGAAGATGCAGCTGTACCGGGAGTCTGCGACTCTGAGTGAGTACTGAGTAGTGTGACAGAGAAAGGGAATGATAACAGGTGTTATGCCGAGGACGGCATGCCCGACAAAAATTGTATCCCCTGTCGCGGGAACGCGTATCATTATAAACTCACTGATAATATGAAAATGGATTAAAATACCAGCAACGCGACAGCTTTCAAATGTACTTGTAATATTACCATGTTTCTAATGCATGTGCACCCTGAAAACGTAACATGTTATCACAGATGATTGTATAAAAATAGAAAACAATCCCGGCTTTTATTTAACACTAAAAAAAGATGGCACATTTTTTAAAGAGAATGATAAAGTTATGAATGATACATTATTTTGAACATAATTCCATATGTCCTGTGAGGTACTGGTGTGAATCCCAGCTCTGCAGGTACATTTTTGGCTTTAAAACAGGGGATGCATATTTCGGCAACTTTAAACCAAACTGCTCCAGTGGGTTTCCAGACAGGGGGGCAGGATTTGTAATCACAGAAAACACTAATATACTTCCACTTCCTTATAATACCATTACCAGCTCAATGAGAAATACTGAGTCGTAAGGAATTTTCTTAAACGGAGTAGTAGCATCCTATGACGGTACCATGCTGGTAGAAACAAATGTTTGTAGAAGCAGTCTGCATGTCTAACTGGTGGATTTTATACATCTGTGCCCACAGAAGTTAGTGAGGCATCTGAATTCAATGATACCTGTTTCACAGTGTATCTGTACTGATAGATTACGTAGTGGTATTTGCCTACCTGATCTAGACCCTTTTGTTTGAATCAAATGCACTGGAATATGTCAAATAAACAAAACGAGAGTAACTAAAATATATAACAGCGTCTTGTTGAAGATTAAGTTTATTTGACTATCATTGAGAAAGATAATTAATATTTAGATCATATATTACATTTTAAATAAAGACAGTGTTTTGTGCTCACAGTGTCATTCATGGGTTTGTTCTTATTTCAAAGATATGGTCTTTAGACAGACCATAGTGTTTTTCTGTCTCATCAAGCCTTTTTAATGATTTGCAATGAAAATATAAAAATATCTTTATTTTCGATGTGAATGACCAAAATCAAAATGTATTCAGGCTTTTGAGATCATATTTAATCTCTTAATAAATGGAAATTAATTCAATCAATTAGATAGATTACGGGCATGTATTGAAGACCTAAAACAGACTCTAAACCTTTGGCTTTTAAATTCAGACCAGACAGAAGTGGTCGTCTTTTGACCAAAAGCTATAAAAAAGAAAATGTTAAGTCACACTTCTTGATGGCAGTGAATAGGTAATAATGTAAAGAACCTCAGCGTTATTTTTGACCAAGACATGACATTCAAATCCCATAATAAACAGGTTTCTAGGATAGCTTTACCTATGGAATATTGCGAAAAAAACAAACAAAAAAATCCTGTCCAGGAGTGATGCTGAGAAACTCCATCACATATCGGAAATCTGATTGTTCCATATGTTCGTAATGGAGCATTTTGCTGTCAGACTGCAGGTTTATACTGGGGGTTCGTTGTAATTCTAAAAGCAGAAAAGGAAGCAGATATTTTAGTTATGAGGCTCCCCTCCTGTGGGACCAGCTCCCAGTTTTAGTCTGTGAGGCAGACACCGTGTATTTTTAAGACCCGGCTTAAAACATTCCTTTTTGCTAAATATTATAGTTAAAATGGCTTAGGTCATCCTCAGCCATCTTTATAGTTGTGCTACTATAGACTTAGACTCTTGAAGGACAGACTTACAACTTTTCTTTACTCTACAACTTCTACTACCTCTACTACTCCTCTACTACTTTTCAGTTGTATTTTTGCTGTAATTTCGACAGTTAACCTTGTTTTTTCTCTGTTTTTTCTTTCCATAGAAGTTACGCCTGGTCTGGTATCCTCCTCAGCTACAATGCCCTGTTGGATGGGGGGCATCAACATCTTGCATGTCCTGTTATCAACCTTTTACTTTATTTAATAAAGAAAGTACTCGTACATCCTTTTCTTTTGTGTCTCTCTGGTCATGGGAAATAGCTACTTGTACTGAGCCAGGTTCTGCTTGAGGTTTCTTCCTGTAAAAAGGATAGTCGAGAGGATTGCTAATGTTGGAGTCTGTTTGTATGATTGTTTGGCAATTCCTTTTCTAGTAAAGTGCCTTAAGATGACATCTGTTGTGAATCGGCGCTATATAAATAAACTGAACTGAAATAACTAACCTTACCTTTTTTATCAACTGAGTTGTGACTGAAGTTTAATACATAGTTCATTTAGAAAGATCTCATTTATCATGTTTTAACAGTATCTACTGAAGAGTTTCCATTAACCATTATTACACTGAAAATTTGAATATAACTATTTCTTACCATTTGTAAGCAAAACACATTCCCAGGAGTTTATCTAATCTCAGATCAAAAGAAGAGAAGTCATGTTTCTAATGACGTTCAGATTCTTCTTTGTCTTTTTTTAGTTTCTGTTAACTCGTCATTTAGCTATAAGTATTTGTGTATAAAAAGGAAAGTTTTCTCATGAAAAGAAGCTAACACAAACTCAGTAAAACCCTGGCTGTCCTTTAAACATGCACTGGTTCTGTAAGCGATCAAATATGGCTTCCAGCCATCATGGATAATCACTACAAGACACAATGGTACTTGTGCCTCACAGTGGCTGTGATGTTTGCTATTAACTCACATAGGCACAGTTTATAGTTTGCATGGAAAGGAAGCATTACTCTCACAGAACAAACCTATAGTAAAAATGAAATCTTACTTAACTCAGTTTTTCTTTTTGATACTAAGACAAACAGCGTTGACATGCAAATAAATACATCAACATCATTAAGTAGCCAGATATTAACACACTGACCTCGTGCATCATGCTTTACAATCAGAGTAGTGTGGTTCAGACTTGCTGTGCCAGACACCATCACTGGGTAGGAGGTGCTGGAGAAGATAATCTTTGATTAGTGATACTATAATATGTTAGGGAGAGAAGGGTTGAGGAAGAGCTTGAGTGGTTGTACTGTTCTTAATGCACTCTTGTCTTCCATATGGGCCACTATGCTGTATTAATGATCAAAAACGACAAAAGGAGTCCAGTTTCATCTTTAAGAAGAAAGTATTTTGGCCACAATACAAGTTTTACACTACAAGGCAGTCATGTTGGGTTTCAAGATCAGGATTAGTATAAAAAACTACACTGAAACTGTCCTCCTGGACTGAGTTTCTAGGTAGCGTTGCATATTTTTTTCCACTTCAAATGTGAACATTTTAACTCCTGAGTTAAAGTAGAACACAATTAACCTGCACCCTTTAATGACAATGCAAAATTAACACTTTAGTTTTAACTTTAAAAGTAATAAAAAATGCTGAAGATGAGCTTTTTTTGTAGTTGGAAAATGTAATATTTTATTAGGTCGTACCTGTTATAAAAGGTCTGTGAACCACCGGTTCAAGAGATGCGGGATGCTATCCTAAAGCAGCAGCGCATTTTATCTAATAACTGTAAAAGCTTTGTGGTGGATGGGAACCTTGCAATGAGTAACACTTTTTATCATGAAGTTACAATGATAAAGTGGGGAGTTTGAACGTTGGAGTCAAAGCTCTGTGAAAAATAAAACTGTACACAAATAGTTTCTGATTCAGTTCAGCATAAGATTACTCATTAAAAAAAACTGTGACGCCAGTTGCAGGAAATAGTTTTCCAGATTTTGCAATGCCTTCAATTACTCATCCCTCATCTGGTGCTCATGTGACCTTATTATTGCCCCTTCAGTAGTAAATGTTATGTTTTTTGCTTTAAACAACAATAAAAACAACCTAAAAGCAAGCATGAAGACCACCCCTGTCCATTACCAGCCAGTAAGGCCCTCTCCTGTTGCAACTGCTGTTTGGCAGCCCTGAGCAGAACAACAATCTGTTGTCCAGGCACCTGGATCTGTTCACTGACAGGCTGGGAAGGGAAGACAAACTAACTGCCATCTGCATGCAGCACAGTTTACAATCAGCAGTGCTTGGAAAAGCTTAAATGCTGTGTATTCACCTTTTATTTGATGAAGTAAGATTGCTACAGAGAAAGTCCGACCAAGACACATCTTTGGAATACTTTCTAATTGAAGATGTCCAAAAAAGAAGTTGGCTCATGGGATATTTGGCCACCATAGAGGCATCATTTTAGAGTTTTAAATAGGCAGCAACAGAGCTGAAGAACAGACATTAGCAGCCATAGAAACAACAGGAAAGTTACATAATGGTTTCTTTAAGGATTGCAATTTACTTTTTAGTTCCTAAACCTCATTTTGAAATCACACCTGAACAAAGATTTAAAGAAAAAAACAACAACATATAATTACTTTAACACAACGGCAAGTAATGTCTATGAGGGACCTTTTCCAGAACTGGAATACTGAATTGTACTGAAACAACATCTGAACATATCATCTCAAGAGCGGTGACTGTATTTTTGTCAGTAAGGGTCAGCTGATAGATGTATCTACAATGTTGTTTTAGTTCTGTTTTTTTGTTGTTGTTGTCTTTATTAAAGCACATAAGCTTGTGAACTAATGTAGTGGCCACACCCAGCCTAACACATTTATAGAGTCCATTTGCCCCTGATTTCTGTTGTGGCGGCAGTAAAAAGCCCTACAAAGAAACTACAATGCAGGAGACACTCTGTATTATTCTACTGACATTTTTACCTGAAGGACAAACATAGCCGGGCAAGCTGAGTGTAGACAGCTGAGGATATGCAGTCATACCTTTTCTTTGGTGCCGCCTCTGGGTTTTGTTTTTTCACAGCGAGCTCTGGAGGAGCAAGATGGCGGAAACGACGCTTGCGACAAGGAGCAACATCTGTGATGTCACGGAGATTTAGAGGACTTGGAGTAGCAGAATCTGAGGAGAGATTGAGCTAATGCATAAAACTGTATGAAACAGTATAATATTTATGTGTATATATACACACACAGAAATACACATTTTATACACACATATATATATATTATATATATATATATATATACATACATACTGAACAAAAAAATAAACACACCACTTGTTTTTCACATTTTTTACGAGATGAACTCAAAGATGTGAAACCTTTTCTACATACACAAAGTAACCATTTCTTTAAAATGTTGTTCACAAATCTGTCTAAATCTGTAATAGTGAGCACTTCTCCTTTGCTGAGATAATCCATCCCACCTCACAGGTGTGCCAAATCAAGACTCTGATTAGATAGCATGATTACTGCACAGGTGTGCCTTAGACTGGCCACAATAAAAGGCTACTCTGAAATGATCAGTTGTGTTTGATTAGGGGGGTGGGGACTCAGAAAACCAGTCAGTATCTGGTGTGACCACCATTTGCCTCATGCAGTGCAACACATCTCTGTTGCATAGAGTTGATTAGGTTGTCAATTGTGGCCTGTTGAATGTTGGTCCACTCCTCTTCAATGGCTGTGCGATATTGCCAGGAACTGGAACATGCTGTCGTATATGCCGATCCAGAGCATCCCAAACATGCCCAATGAGTATGCTGGCAATGCAAGAACTGGAATGTTTTCAGCTTACAAGAATTGTGTACAGATCCTTGCAAAATTTGGCCGTGCATTATCATAATCATGAGGTGATGTTGGATGTTTGGCACAACAATGGGCCTTAGGATCTCGTCAAGGTATTTCTGCGCATTCAACATGTCATCAATAAAAATCGCCTGTGTTTTTCGTCCATAACGTACACCTGCCCATACTATAACCACACCGCAACCATGGGACACTGGATCTATTGATAGGCCGGCATCAGTACCTGAGACCACTGCTAGCAACTGAGAGGGAAATAGCTCACTAGTTTTAGCATTATATCATCTGGCAATAGCACTGGATAGGCAAGCAACTATGATGTCTAGGCTGGTGACCCACTGGATTGCCTAATCCCTCTGTTACCCATTAGAATGGATAGGCTAGCGATTAGTATCCCGAGGCTCATCAATGGCGCTGTATTTTCATCTTCTTTTGACAGATTGGTGGTTGCCAAACAATTTGAGGTGCATTACTATCATCTTCTGGACAGCTATGTGGACTGGAACAGTTTTAATGCCTTTATCCTTAATTAAATGACCTCTAAAATGCAAAGTATCGTCATATAATTTATATCCGCAATACTAATGTAAAATCGAATTAATTCTTACCTGAATGCTACTTGAGATGCTCAGATTTCAGTATTTTCCTCTCCTGTCTATATTTGCCACAATCTACATGTGCAATTGTTTCATTTTGCACAGTCCCCTGCTCCTGGGTGTGAAAAAAGGAACCTTTCTATTTTATTTCTATTTTACTCTGCTTCCACTGATTGCCTTCTTCCAAATGCAGTGCAGTTCTAATGCTCACGTGTCCATTGTTGGTGCTTTCGGCAGTGGACAGCAGTCAGTGTGGGTATCATGACTGGTACCATGTGGATTTGCAGCCCTGCAAAAATCGAACTGAAATCTACTGACTTCTGACACCTTTTAATCAGAACCAGAATTAACTTCTTCAGCTATTTGCCGTACTAGCTGAAGAGCTAACTAAAATCTAATTTACATTTTTTTTATTGTAAATGTTTTCTCTGTTGTTTTGCAGAGAATATTAAAGAGCCATAATTAACTTCTTCAGCTATTTCTAGTAGCTCATCTGTCAGATTCCTACCTACATAATCGAGCTGTGTAACCTTTCTCCAAAGTTCTGTCCATGGGCTACATTTGATAGATACTGTCCCCTGCAGACTTGCAACTCCTTAAAAGTGCTGGAGTTTTAGGGACGCTCTGACCCTGTTAACTAGTCATATCAATGTGGCCTCAGGTCAAACTCACCAATACCCTGGCAACATTTGTCCTTCAAAACAGAGCAACACTTGTCAGTGGTCATTATTTAATGCTTGACTGATATCAAACTAAATGAAAGCTACAGTTTTTTTCTTTATGGTTGTTACTGGATGTAATCACCAGGGTATTACACAAAACGAGACTAATCTGATCTGTAGTCATTTTTTTACCCTTGGAAGCAGTTTCTATACAAACTACACAAAACAAACCCTTTTCAGACAAAACAGAAACTAACATTTCCCTACACTCACTTTACCCCTCTCCCCCTGCTGACCATGTTAGTTAGAACCATGGCAACAGAAACAATATAAATCCACCTAGCTTTTCCTCTCAAGATGGAGGAGAAAAGCCCACAGAGACCTGAAAGTTGCCAAAAAACCTTGATGAATAAATAAAAAAACCTAACCTGGCTGTGATATTCTACCATGTGAAAAACTGAAACATTAGTAGTTCTGCCAACTTTTCTAAGAACTTCACACAGCTGTCCCAATACTAACGTATGCCCTGTAGTAATAATCCACATGTCTCTCTGTTGATGGTGCATTGTTCATTCCCAGGCAGACAGAGAGTGAAAGTCTGAAGGATAATGAAGTGTAATGTCAACATTAGAGGCTGCTTGTATTTAAGTCTGCATGGGGATATTTGGTCCAGCTATGTGTATTACCTAACTCCTTGGTGATGTCATGACTGTGTTTCAGTAATGGAGCAAAAACATTCAGCTCCAATGACAACAGCAGCCAGAAATATCAAATTGAACCAAATATTATAAATCTATTTGCTTTCATTGCTGCTACTCTGGAGGTTCTCAGTGACGTTAAAGCAAATATAGTGTTTGGTATCATCACCAACATACACTTCACAAATCTGTAATAGTTTTAAGAACACATGGTTAAATCAATGATCAATAAATCAATGATAAATCTGACAATTATTTTAACACAAAAACAAAGAAAATTGAAATACTTTAAAGATATACTACTCGACAAACGCTAGTTGCTAATGAAGCAAAGTCTCCCGAGAAAGCTACTGAACGGACAAGCATCTGTTCAAAAGAGAGTGTCTACGTGCTGAGAGAAAATGGTGGAAAACTCCAGGTTCATTATGAGATATATAAAGAGAGACTGAACAAATATCAATGAACCTTAAAAGAAGCAAGAGAATCATGTTTCTCTGAGATTATTCACAGAAACAACAATAATCCATCCATCCATTTTGTAGATCGCTTATTCCATAACCGGTCGCAGAGGGGGTTGGGCAAGAGGCAGACGGGCAAGAGGTAGACATTGGACAATTTAGATTGATCATGTTTTTGGACTGTGGGAGGAAGCCGGTGTACCCAGAGGGACCCCACGCATGCACAAGGAGAAAAAGCAAACTCCATGGAAACGCAATTCCCCCTGGGCCAGGATACGAACAAGCTTCTTGCAGCAAGGCAACAGTGCTCACCACTGCACTACCGTGCAGCCAGTCAACAACAATAATGCAAGAACATTATTTGCTACAGTGGAGAGACTAACTACTCCTCCTGTGACAGTAGCCCTTGAACTAAGCTCCACCAGTGCCTGTAATGAATTTGCCAAATTCTTTACTGAAAAGATCTTTAACATTAGAAATTCAAACAGTACATCAGTTTCAACTCCAATACAAACATTGAGCCCAGTTAACACCCATGCTGAGAAAATGACTGACTTCCAAACAATAAAACAATTGATCTATGATGAAATTATTGAGAAACTAAGCTCTGCTAACTGCTGCTTATTAGCATTTACATGCTCGTATTTAGCCAGATTATAACAAGAAATAATATCAACTACCACAACTGTGTTGACGACACTCAGCTCTATGGCTCTATGTCACCAGGTGATGTTGAACCCATCCAAATCCTCAATAAATGCATTGAGCGAATTAACAGCTGGATGTCCCACTATTTCTTCTAACTGAACAAAAATAAAATACTTACAGTATCTTTGGACCCAAAAAGATTGATTTAGTATCAGTAAACAACTTCAGTTGGTCCAACTAGAAACTACTGACCAGGCCAGAAATCTAGGTGTAATAATGGACTCACACCTAAACCTTCAAGGTTGCATAAAGGCAATAACAAGGTCAGCTTTCTATCACCTGAGGAACATTTCTAGAATTAATGACTGATGAGGTAAGGAGACCTAGAAAAACGTATCCATGCCATTTATCTCTAGCCGTCTTGATTACTGTAACAGTATTTTCAAAGGTCTGCCTAAAAAATCAATCACAGCTGCAGCTGACCCATAATGCTACTGCACATGTTCTCACTAATACCAAGAAAGAAGAACACATCACTTCAGTTCTAAAGTCTTTACACTGGCTCCCTGTAACGCAGAGAATAGACTTCAAAGTGCTTTTATTAGTCTATAAATCATTAAATGGGTTAGCACCAGAGTATAGTAGAGATCTACTATCGTGGTACAAACCATCCAGGTCACTCAGGTCCTCCAACTCTAATCTACTGATCGTCCCTAGAACCAGAACCAAGCATGGACAAGCAGCTTTTAGGTTCTATGCTCCCCACATCTGGAACAAAATTACGGACGAATGCAAAACTGCACAGACACTTAACTGTTTTAAATCTAGGATAAAAACGTACCTATTTAGATATGCTTGTGAGTAAATGTTTTTATCCTAAATTGTTGTTTTTAATCAAATGCTATTGTTTGTTTTATAAATGTTCGTTTATGCTTTCTGTTACTGATTTTACATTTTAATTTTCACATTTCTTTAATCATGTAAAGCAACTTGAATTGCCTTGTTTTGAAAGTGTGCTATACAAATAAAATTGCCTTGCATCGAAAGGGTATATACAGAGATTATCAAAATGAACTTATAGGGGGGCCGTTGTGGGGGGCCTCGCCTGTGGTGCCGGCACCCATTGTTTAAATGCATCTAGACACTGAGGGCCCGGGGGGGGGGATGGGGGTACCCGGCAGTATTCCCATGTCCCACCCCTTTGTTTTAAGTGCACATTAGAACCTGATTGGTTTAGATCTCTGGACTCTTCTGTTTCTAAATTCCTTTGGAAAGATAAACCCCCACGTATCAGCTTAAAAACACTACAGAAGTCCAAAGATAAAGGAGGTCTAGACCTACCAAACTTTCGTCATTATTTCTTAGCCAACAGACTCCAATACACATCAAGATGGGTAAAACACAGTTATATCGATGAGTGCTGGGTAGATGTAGAACAGACACTATGCAATAAGATAAAACTTTCAGATCTACCTTTTGTTAGCTCAAATATAAAACAAAATGAATGTTTCAAAAGTATAAATATCAGCTCCTCTCTGACAGCTTGGTGGGAATTTCTTAAAATGACAAAGACCTCACTAGTCCCATGCAGGCGTACACCCATCTGGAATAACCCGGATATCTTACAAAAAAAATGCATGATTAACTTTCCGGCTGGAGTTGTAAAGGAATTGAATACCTGGAGCATATATTTGATGGAACAGACTTTATCCCCTTTAATACATTGGTTACACAATTCGGAATTAACAAGAATAAATTCTTAGAATACCAACAAATTAAATCAATTATAAAAAATAAATTTAGGCTCAATACAGTTGATTTACAAATTCCAGGAAAATTTTAGACTTCCTTAATCTTAACCCTCCCAAACTGCTATCTAAAATATACAAAACATTAAATAGAATAGATGAATCAATAGCCCTTCCTATTTCAAAATGGGAGATGGACTTGTCCATCTCAATAGACCAAAACCTCTGGTCTCAAATTTCATTAAGAACCTTCAAATTTCTTAAGAATCCTAATCTACGATTAATACAATATAAAATCCTTCATAGAGTGCATTATACAGGGCAACGGATGTTCAAGATGGGTTATACGCCGTCTGATACCTGTTTACAATGTACAAGCAATCTACCAGACAATTATATTCATGCTCTTTGGTTCTGCCCACCTGTTAAGAAATATTGGTACCAGATTGTGAAGATCTATCAAAGTGTCTGAAATGTAATATCACACCTGCTCCCAAGTTTGCTTGCTGGGAAATTAGATGAAGTTACCATGGATACAAAGTCTATGCAATTATTTTACATCGCCTTATGCATCGCTAAGAAAAATATCCTCTTGAACTGGAAAAATAAAAATACTCTGAATATTAATAATATAGAGATCTCCTTCTGGATTACATTGGTTAGAAACGGCATCTGCCTCCACATCTGATCAATCTTTCTGGTCACCCTTGATCAGTTCCATCACCTAGTGGGGTGGGCCCTGTCCGTTGGGGGTGCGTGTGGGGGGTTGGTGGTTGCGGTCCTGGGGTGGGTGTGCGGGGGTGGTGCCGGCCCTCGCCGGGGTGGGCTTGGGTCTTTGTGTGGTGATGTGGCCATGCGGGGTGGCCGGCGTCTCCGGGCCCGATCGGCTATATTGACACTGGACATGGCTCCTGGGTCTTGGTCTTAGCCCTCGCGGGGGTGCTGGGGTGGGGGGCTCTGGCCGGTGTTGGTCGGCCTCCACGGTGACTGACCAGTTGGTGGGGTGTGGGCTGGTGGGTGGACGTGCTGGGTTCTGTTGCCACCCGGCCATCGGGCGGTAGTAGCAAGGCTGGAGGATGTCGGCCTGGGGATTGGCCGCCCGGGACTTCGGTCTGCTCACGGGCCTGGCGCGGCATGTCCGGGGTACCCGAGTCGGTGGTGCGCCGGGTTCCGGCCTCGGCCCGGGGGTCCTCGGACGCTGGCGGTGCCTGGGGCGTCTCTTATTGGCGGGGAGGCTTTTTACCATCTAGCACAGGCGCTCTTTTTAACGGGGTGCGCTTGGGACGGGAGGGGGGAGGGCGTTGAGGGTGAGGGGGGGCTAAACTCAACCTGGGTGTCTAGTGACATGTGTTTTGTTAGCAGTGTGAATGTTGGGGAGGATTTAGGTATGCCCCTGGCATGGGGGCTGGTGGATTGCCGGGGCCCCCATGGGGCTCGGCGGTACCGCTGCCGTGGGCCCCGACTGGACGTGCTGGGGCCTCCCACCCCTGGTGGATCGGGCCGAACGGGGGTGCCTATTGGAGTCAGCAGGGGAGCTGGCTCCCTGGGGTTGGCAATGGTCACCCCAGTTATTTTCTCCCCATCCCCATGCCTCTGTCCACCTGCTCCTTCATTCTACCATTCACAAGGCCTTGGGACGTGGGCACGTCACTGGGGTGCGGGATGGAGCTTCCGTCTTCGCTACCCGGTGGCGGCCTGGGTCCCGATTTTATTGAGCAATTTAGACACTACACTTGCAACATTTACAGGGAACGCACATGTAGGGACCTGGCGGTGTGGCGCCACCGGCACCACTGGTTAAACGCATCTAGACACTGAGGGCCCGGGGGGGGAGATGGGGGTACCCGGCAGTATTCCCATGTCCCCCCCCTCTGTTTTAAGTGCACATTAGAACAACACGCAACAACACCACATTGAGCTGGGGGAGAGAGGCTGGGGGGTCTTTCCACACCCCTGTTCGTTGGACCATCAGGGGTCGGAGCCCGGATAGAACATCACGCCGTCTGGTCGGGGTCCTGGGCTGGTGGGCTGCTCTTGCCGGTGTGGGGCCTTGGCGGTCTACTTGTCCCCGTCCTGGTGGGCAAAGGGGTCTGTCTCCTGGGTGCAGGGGCAGGGTTCTCTACTGGGGCGTCTGTCCCTGGGCCTGGGAGTATGGAGTATAGTGTACGTATGGGGGGTATGAATGAGGGTATAGCGTCCTTTTTTCGTATGTCCTGTATTTGTAAGAATGTGTACACATGAGAGGGAGGGTACGTATGAGTGTCTCTGTCTGTCTATGTCTACCTGTCAGGTTGGGTGTTTGGCTGCTCTCTGGCCTGATGCATCTTCTTCCCTCCCCGTCACTCCCCGTCGGTGATGGTTGCTCCTGCCCGCTGGTTGATGATGACTCTCGATGCATGGGGCTGGGGGTCCCGGTTGCGGCCCGGCTCGGTCCTGGTGCATGTCGGGCGGGTCCTGGGTGGTCCGGTGTGTCGGGCGGCCGCTGTTTCGGGCCGATGTCCTCCTTGGATTGACTGGGGCACCTCTTATGGGGGTGCCGGGGTTGTAGAATAGGTTGGTGCCGTCCGGTGGATCGGTGGGGACCGTGCCTGGCGCCCAGTCCTCCTGCCGGTTCCAGGACTTCAGCTGGCTGGTCTGTTCGCCTGGTGGGGCTGTCCGGCATTGGCTGGGCCCCTGATCTTGGCGCCCCACGTGGGGCGGGATCTGGACCCTGGAGCTGGAAGATCTGGATGTCCAGTTGCCGGCCTGGGGAGGGCGTACATCCGCTGTGGCTCTTGCTGTGGCTCCCTGGCGTGTGGATGTGTGGAGGCGGGCCGGGTTGTTGGCGGTGGGTACTGGTCCGGGGTGGCGGCGGCGTGTGTTGTCCGTCGGTTGGCTGCGGGTCCTCCTTGCCTGCGGCGGGGGACCCTTGTCGGCTGGTCCCTGGTTGGGGCCCCGCTGGGGGGTGGGGTGCCCCTGGTCCCCGTGACCTCCGGTTCCTGGTCCGGGCCCGTCACTGCGATCTCTCGGGCCCCAGCATGGCGGCTGGTGGGTGCTCCCCTGGGGCTTCCATCTGTTCCCCTCTTGGCGGGTGATCGACCCTGCGCTGATCCGCCTGTGGACTCTGTACTCTGTGGGACGCTGGATGCATACATCTCTTGCCTCCTCCATGTCTGTGCCGATTCCTGTAGGACGGATTGACGGTTCCTTACACCAGCTATCAATCACTTGCATGGGAAACTTATTCCGACCTGCATGCTCGCACACACATAGGTGTGGGGACATAGGTGAGGACGGACATATCTAAGCTGAGGTTATCATCATTAGTTAGTTGTTCACAGGAGCTTACCAGAAACATTTGTATTAGTTCATTAATCAATGCTTGTGTGTAGTGAATGTGTAATTCTTTGTTTATTCTACCAGATCCGAACTATTGGTTTGGTTCTGTACAGTTTGTTGTTTTTGTTTTGTATTACTGTTTCTCTGCCGTCCGGCAGAGGTGGAGGACTGGGATGTTTTCTTGTGTTCTTTATTTGCCTCCCTGTCTTGTGTCGTCGGTTCGCCCCTCTGTTGGTCCGGTTTCTTTTCTTCACCTTCTTCCTTTCTCCCTTCTTGTCTCAGTTTAATGTCCATGACGTCAGGAAATTGAACCCACAGTAATCACTAATAAAGATTTTTCATACATATACATCAAGTGGCGTACTACAGCGAAGCTGTAATACTCTGCTTGGGAAAGTAAAACTGTTGGGCTTGTACTTGGTACTCAGACACCAATTCTGAGTAGCATACTGCTAGACAGGACACGTTAAAGAAAAAAAAAAAAAAAAGTGCACATTAGAACAACACGCAACAACACCACATTGAGCGGGGGGAGAGAGGCTGGGGGGTCTTTCCACACCCCTGTTCGTTGGACCATCAGGGGTCGGAGCCCGGGTAGAACATCAGGCCGTCTGGTCGGGGTCCTGGGCTGGTGGGCTGCTCTTGCCGGTGTGGGGGCCTTGGCGGTCTGCTTGTCCCCATCCTGGTGGGCAAAGGGGTCTGTCTCCCGGGTGCAGGGGCAGGGTTCTCTATTATGGCGTCTGTCCGTGGGCCTGGGAGTATGGAGTATAGTGTACGAATGGGGGGTATGAATGAGTGTATAGCGTCCTTTTTTCGTATGTCCTGTATTTGTAAGAATGTGTACGCATGAGAGGGAGGGTACGTATGAGTGTCTCTGTCTGTCTATGTCTACCTGTGGCCTCTGTACTCTGTGGGACCCTGGATGCATACATCTCTTGCCTCCTCCATGTCTGTATCGATTCCTGTAGGACGGATTGACGGTTCCTTACACCAGCTATCAATCACTTGCATGGGGAAACCTTATTCAGAGAAAAATAAGAAAGAAAAGAAAAAGAGAAAAAGGAAAAAAAGAAAAGAAAAAGAGAGAACTCTGAGAAAGAAAGAAGAAGAAAGAGAAAAAATAAAAAGAAAAAAAAAGAAAAAAGAACTGCGCCATTACCGAAATGAGTAACAAGCTATCTAATGTGGCAGGGGATATTGCAACTACAAAAGTAGCCAATGCGGACTTAAAGTAAATTATTCAATGGGCTACAGCTGCAAGCAAACTAAGTGGAGGGGAGAATTTCGGAGTTGGAGGACAAGACAGTGAACTAAACAACAAGCACCGATGATATAGGGAAAATGGTAGATAGACGTTAGGATCAAGTACAAGCATTGGAGAACCACAATAAAATAGAAAAATTATACTGATGGGTCTGAAAAAGCATAAGGAACTGAGGGCAAGCTTGACAATTGTGTCAAAAAAACCCTAAAGGAGGGTTTGGGGATACTGGCTGAAGGGGGCTTGGAAATTGAGAGGATGCATCGAGCACCGGCCCAAAGGACGAATGAGGAACATTCACCCCTGAGATTTAAAAGGCGAAGGAGGAACCACCAATTCACAAATGCTACAGAAGCAGAACGCTTCATCAAGATGAACTGCAATGAACTGGATGGATGAATGATGTTTGGGACAGCTCTGTTTTACTGAACGGATGAGGATCTCTATAAACAGAACAGAGTTACACGGAGATGGAAAACAAATCTCATTTTACATAACAAGAGCAAGTCTTTAATCTTTCTTATTTTATAAGACATGGGTTACCTTTCTAAGTTCCTTATACTTCATTTAGTTAATGATGAGGAACTACATCAGAATTATTAGCTGGAACATTAAAGGGTGTGGAAATCCAATAAAGCGATGGAAGGTTATGACCCATTTGAAGCAAAATATGGATACTGAATTCAGTCAGGAGTAGCACTTTATACCCAAGGAGGCTATGAAATTGTAATCTGGATGGGGTGGGCATGTTTTTATATCTCACTTTCAAGAAAATGCAACGGGGTGGTAATACTTATACATAAAAACTTGAAATTTTTCTTTGGTTAAACTGTTGAAACAAAGTCATGGTAGAATGATTTGCTTACAAGCTCTTATAAACATCTATGCACCAAATATAGGAGACCAAAACTTTTTCCACAACTTAAATAAAATACAATAAAATAAAACTCTGGGAGAGATGGAGGGGGATGTAATCTTGGCTGGGGACTTCAACCAAGTTTGGGATGTCTTTATTGATCAAAGTAGATTTACTGGCCCACCAATCTCGAGGATAACGGTCTAGTTGACATCTGGTGCTTGATTAACCCAAGTGAAGGGGAACACACTTTTTTCTCTAAATGCCATACAACATACTCAAGAATTTATACGTTTTTGATATCAAACAATGTAACAAACAAGTTGCATAGTGTAAAATGAATATAATAGCTTTATCGGATCATGTAGCAGTAGTAATGGGAATTGATATAAATATTGACACAGAAAAAAGAGAGGTAGATGGAGACTTACTATGTTGCTGGAAGACAGACTGACAACTTTTCTTCACTCTTCTACTACTTACCAGATTCATTTTTTCTGCTGTTATTGCAATTGCTAACCTTGTTTTCTCTCTGTGTTTTTCTCTCCATAGAAGCTACACCTGGTGTGGTATCTTGCACAGCTACAACGCCCTGCTGGGTAGTGAGTATCGATTCGTATGATGCTCCCAGTGACTAAACATCCTCCTTGTCCGGTTGTCAACTTTTTACTTTCTTTTATTTATAAAGTACTTTTACATAATTCCTTTTGTTTTGGTTTTTTTGTCTCTTCTCTGTCTTCTCAAACCTCCAGACAGAGTAGACTGCAGATGACCGCTTGTACTGAGCCAGGTTCTGCTAGAGGTTTCTTCCTCTTAAAAGAGAGTTTTTCCTCTCCACTGTTGCTAAATGCTTCCTCAGTATGACGGATCACTGAGGGATAGCTGTGGTTGGATTCTGCATGTTCCACACACAACCTCACGTCAAAGACCCGACAAAATCTGCTGGGATTCCTTACAAAAAAAACTTTTAACTGATTGGAATGTTTGTATAATTGTATTGAAATTGATTTTCTTGTAAAGTCCCTTGAAATGACATCTGTTGTGAATTGGCGCTATATAAATTTAATTCAATTCACTTTTATTTATATAGCGCCAGTTCGCAACAAATGTCATCTCAAGCCACTGGTAGCATTATTACAAAATAATTTTGTACTCTTACTTTCTTGGATGGCTACTTATTTTTTACTTAAGTAAAATTATACTAAAGAAGTGTACTGTTACTTACTTGTTTCAACCATGTCATGGTTTATAAATGTAGATTTAGTATAGTGTATTTAAACTACTCTTAAAAGTATATTTTTTTTTCAACAGGTTATGAAAGTGAATGCATCTGACTAAATGTAACTAGATACTACCTACAGTCTATTAACAAGATGGGCGGGCGTGGTCTGCAGCCGCTAATTTACATTAAAGTGACAGCCCCTCTAAAACAGCTATTTTTAAAAGGGCCTGATATTAAAAGAATTTGAATTGAACCAATTTATGACACACACAGATCAATGACGCAGACAAACACTCAAAGTAACAAAAATAACAAAATAAATATACAGGAAAAGTTGCCGTTATGACGTTCTCACATTCAAGCACAACACTCCCGGCCACGCTGCAAACAACACCTGCAGCTTATAAAACATCCACCCGGTTCTTAACCTCATTCTCAGAGGGGAGAACGTTTTAAAAAAACAAACTGCACTACTACAGTCCGCTATTGGTAAGACGCTGGTAGCTTTAGCTGCTGAACTCATCTTTATTGACCCGGTGTCTACACAAAAAATAAACCAAAGGTCTGAGCCAAAAATATAATTAAGTTTCATGCAATGTTAAAGGTATGAAGAGCATCGCAATAAGCAGTGGCGTCGCCAGGCCTGGGCATTCCCGGCTCTAGCCTCGAACATTTCTCATCAAGCCCTGAATGTTTTTTCATCCCCGAATGATAACGCTTACATTAACTGAGCCGCCCTATAATATTAATGAAGAAAGCATTTTTTTTTTTTTTCTGGCTTTGGTGAATGCTACAGATCCATGACTGTATGACCAATCACAGAGGGGCCATGTAGTGAATCCTCTGTTTTATTAGTTACTGGCAGTGGGAGGAAAAACTCTGGGCCAACATATAAACAGGTAAACAACAATTAGTCTAACTTAAATCCTGTAGCTATATCTAAGAGATTTCGTGAAAATAGGCAGATCAATCCTGAAGGCAGTGTTTGTGAATGTCGTACATTACCGACATAAGTTAAGACTGTACGGTGAAAAACTTAAAATAGTCTAATATGTTGACTTTTGGCTTCTGCTAAAACTTTGCAACTATACTGCACTAAAATCGTAAAAAAAATTTTTGCATCCGTATGCATCTCCATCGTGCAACAGCTCCAGCCCTGGAGCCCAAAACTGCACCTGCTCATCGCAAGCTTTCTCTGACGGCTTGCTTTTAGCAGCACAGAACTTCCTGAGCAAAGCTCTGCCTGTTTGTGTTTTATGTTTGCACGGCAGTAGTCGCTTTGGTTTGATAAAGCTTCTCTCACACATCTGCGTCAGAATCCGCACAGCTGTTCGGCCCGCAGTGAAACACTGAGAAGAGCAGCTTTATGAACTTCAGCTCTATTGAGATTTTCAGCTGTAGATCACACACAAATGTAAAAAAGTTAAAGAAAGAATGACTTTTATAAGAATGTGAATTATGTTGTGTAGACCCATTATGCTTGAAAAATGTTTATATAAGCCTAAAAAAACTTCATTAGGACCGCTGAGCAGGGGTGTATCCAGGAGGTTTTTAAAGAGGGCTTAATGGGGTCACTGATAATCTTGGGGTGTCACACCAAATTAAAAGCACGGCTGTTATACAAAGTGGGCGGGGTCTATACTGAGTGACAGACATCCGCCACAAAAGAGGGGATTTAAACCTTGACATAAACAAAAATACATAAAACTATGAAGTTATTCTAACAAAGCAGTTTGTCTGTTTCATCATTCATTAAAATATTTTCTATATAAGTAATAATGTAGGTATCTTAATAAATGCTTAAAAAAGCAGCTGCTGCAAAAAGCATGACAGAATTAAAATCATTGACTAATCATCAACTATTTAACATTTTGACTAATGATTGTCTATGAGAAAAAATTAGAGTATACAAATAGAATAGACTACACAATTAAATTAACACCCCTCTTTGACTTTTGTTCGGAGTGCATAGTCATAGTCAAGACCGCTGTCTTGACTATGACTGAGCTGACTTGGTAGAGGTCTATGGTCTCTGAGTTCTTTTTATTTAAAATTGAGCCAATTTCCCCCAATAAAGGACACTTGAATGCTGATTATTTTGGCAAAAGTCAGATCCATTTTATAATTGCCCTTTTAATAACATCTATTTTGATAAAAGAAATCTGATGTTAAAGTCCAATAACCAATGACCTGGTCAGGGCAGAGAATGTGGAAAAGAGAGTAGCATACATATTAGTCCATCATACACCCTGACAAAGAACTACATTTTGTGCTTGTCAGGGACAAATGGGAAAAATGAAGATAAAGTTTACCTATCGACTACTTTTATCACCATGTCTTATTTAATATCAATACTGATTTTAGCTATCTTGTTTAAATTGTCATGCTTAAGTTTGAAAATAAATACATTACATCTTGAAGTACGTATTGTAGTATTTAAACAAAGTTCCATAATGCTTAAAAAGCTTTAATAAAAAGCCAAAAAATTCAAATTCTCAGTGCATAGGTTCCCCCATATTTCTCCACGAGGGTGAGGGCTCAGCCCCCAATGTTCCCAGGTCCAGGAAACGCCCCTGGCAATAAGACTCTAATTTAAATTACTGAAATATTTTTTGAAAGTATAGCTATAATGGGGTTGATGACATTACTTGTTGCCCATGCTGCTTTACTGCAGTCAGACCGGGGCTCAAGGCTACGTCATGAAATAGGCGGCACTCACAGGTGGAGGCAGGATTTTAGTGAAACCGAGCGTCTTACTTCAGGGTTGAAGATTAACTCCAGGATATAGATTATATTTCAGGACAAATTAAGTCTATATAACGCCAACTGTAACATTTTATTATATACTTCATATATATCCAAGACTCGTGATTAATGAATGGTTAGTGTTTTACTGAAAATCTTACCACTGGATGATGGTTGAGAAGCTGCTGTTGACTGATCTTCCTTTGGCTCTTCATCAGTGCTGCCTCCATATTCATCATCCTCGCTGTTGGGATCTGCTGTTTGATCCGATTTTGCAGGATCCCCATTTTTCTGTCCCTCAGAATTCCTAAAGGAGAGCCACAAAACAAATACACTGCCTTATTATGTATCCCTATAGGATTGGATGCATCAGTTTTGAAACATGCTTCTGAAACCTCTTCCTCTTTAAAAAAGTTGGCACTTAACTTAAAACCTCATCAAAATCAATCTTATAGTTGTCTATGGCTTCTTATAATTGCTCTAGACTCTAGAGTCTAGAGGGGAACACTAAGAAGCCTTTCTTTTAAAATTGCTATAGGACATAAAATAAAATATGTATTGAGAGATTATCAGTCTACATCACTCTCTGGTCTACTGGGCATGCCGGTTGGAAAGAGCTGCAAACATGTCTCTGTGCAGTTTCTTTTTTTGCACAAATCGCTTTGATAAATTCAATAGAAATCCATTGACTCCAACCCCTTTCAATGCAAACAAAGAGGTCTTTGGTTGCAAGCAGTCAGAAGAAGTGAATGGAATAAGCAGATGATTAAAAATACAATAATCTGTTGTGATCATGGCTAAAGATTACCCGACTATTTTTTGTTGTCATTTTGACTGATGGGGTCAAAAAAAGAAGAATAAAGTCATAAGCAATTTTTACTCTCAATCTGTAAAATGATAATAAATAATTATTCTGTTGTGTTTGTCAACCATTTGCGGTCTGTGTCCGATGAAGGCCAAGCCTTCTTAACGTTTAGCGTGCTGTCAGCTCCTGGACAGCGAGATGCATTGGTACGGTGCCCAGGTCTGAGGTAATACTCAGATGCTCTCATGGGTATCCTTTCTGACTGGTTAGTTACACGAACGCTGTGCGTCTGCACAAAGTGATCAGGGTGGGATTTACAATCTTTCAATGGCCTTCAGATTTTTCCTTCACGGTTTAAAAAAAACAGACGGTCAACCGAAAATATTAGGCAAATGCGAACACTGGCCTTGGCTAACAAACAAGCTAACACAGCTAACCAACACTGCAACTGTGAATTAACCACAAACAACAATAATAGGAGCCGGAGCTATTTAAAGGGCCAACATGTTTCTGCACCAAGGTTACGCAAGCATTGACTGTGTTGATAAACAAGTAATCCCTCTAGATTTCTTACTTATAGTCATTAATAGGATCATAAAAATGTATGCAAAACTAAATCAAGAAATATTTAAGACTGATGCAAATGTGTATCAATTCTAATATTTCAGCTTCTCAGATAGATTTTATAAGTCAATCATTTCTCCCTCGTGGCTTTTTTTGGTATAACATTTATGGCATATTTAGTTGTGAAAATATGATAAACACAAATGAACAAAAACATAAAAAGTATCAAAATCATTACAGTTGATGGTTGGGGAAAAAACATGTGGTCATGTTAAAAGCAGAAACAATTCCTATTTTTAAAATACTACATTTTCTGACTTTTATGTCCGAAGCTTTGTAAGAAGCTTCAAAGCACGTGTCCAACTAAAGGCCCGAGCGCCAAATCCAGCCCGTCATATCAATTGTGTGGCCCTCTAAACTCTAGAAGACCACATAAATAGAACCTTTAAGTTATATTTATGTGCACCTAAATGCTATTTTATAACTCAAATCAGGTTTTATTTGAATCTTCCTGAATCACATCATTTTGAAAAGATGTTCAGTATCGTTTAATTTTAAGAAGTATTTGTCAAACCTTAAGTAGAACTAGTTGAGACAGATATTTATTAATATTAAGCAGTGTGTTAAAAGTTAATTTTATCAAGACTTTCTGCCACAACCGGTCATTCAAGGACATTCATCATCTTCATTTGGCACAAAATGAAAATTTGTTTGAAACCCCTGCTTTACAATATTCATAGGCCTGAGGAGTCAAAGGTTTGCCTCAAATATTGAAACAAAAACATTTAAAGTTTATTTTCCTCCAAATGAAATATCTTTGGAAGTCTGCTGGTGAATTTCATTAAGAAGCTTGAGTGAGCTTGTGGAAAACCTGGTTAACGAGAGCCCTGCACCTTGTTTCCTGCAAGTTTGTGACAGCTTCCTGCAGACTTCGGATCTTTTTTTTCTTCTCGTTGAGAACCAGAACAAACCGAGAGAACAGCTCTGCCTCCAGGGCCTCTTTACCATCGGCGTAGCCTTTCAGCCTGAAACGCACACACACCAACACACGTCACATCTACTGCTTCTATCAATCACAGATGGAGGAGTTTCACCTTTACAGCACAGAGTAAGTGATTCTTAATAATTATGTTGAAAGGCGAATGACGTGTACACAGTCCCCAATTACTAAAGTCATCAGAATTTTTTTAAAGCTAACTTTACTTTCTTTATACAAGTAGAAGACCATGTACAAATTGTTATGAAGAGTTGTGCTAATGTGTTTTAACCCTGTTTATAATCCTTGAAGGATAATTTGACCATTAGTGAAACCAGTCATTCATAGTTCAGCACATTTTTAAATGTGCCTACACTCATCTTTCCTGTGCAGCCAATGGAAGATTCTCTGACCGCTCTCCGCTCCACATTCCATCTATATGGCAAACAGACATTTAAAGAAGAGTGCAAGGGCAAATGAGGTGGATTAGCGGTGCTTGTTAACAACTGATTGTGTCATCCAGAACATATTACTGTGAATTATATTATCTGCTGCCCAGATATTGAGCTGTTAGGATGCAATGTTAGTCAACACTCTTCAGTCAGAGGCTTCTGCTACCGGAGATGCTTCACCATCCACAATGACTCTGAAAACACTTGCATGAGTTATGACAACATTTAAGTCCCTTTGGGATAAATCAAGTATGCTGGACTTGAGTCAATGGGTCCAGTCAAAGTATAACTAAGAGAGAAATAAAAATTGTAACACAATTTCAGGCCCAATGAAAGAAGTTCAATTATTATAAATGTACTTTTAAAGAATAAATGCCTAAATGTACTTTGATGATCTACTGATTTAGCTACATAAAATAAAAATGCAGCTTTCAGACTTTTAGTTTCCAAAATCTTAATCCAAACATGGAGTAAGATAACGTTTAAGCTGTATAAACCTTCCAGAATGGATTCAAATAGGCTTAACTACAATGAATCATATTTTCCAACTCCGATCATGAGCTTTGAATGAAAAATGACATGATCAAAGCTGAAACGCTGACAGGTTAATGATGTGTTACCAAGTAAGCATATTTTCCTTAAACATTTTGAAGGACCACCTAGGATAAAGTCCACATCAAGGTTAAACAATAACCAAACACCATTAATGAGCTAAAAAATGTATTTCAATTTCAAAAGTTTGTTGATGTTCTCTGTTTTCTACTGATCCTAATTTGAAAATCCTCAAAAAGCAATGCCATCTTCAGCCATCCAGCAGCAGAAATCATGTGTTTAATATTTGCTGTGTGTTTACTCTTCAGTGATGCGTTGATGCTCTTGTAGCAGCCTATGGTTCTCCTCCCTCAGGTTGTGGTTGTGCCGCTGCAGTGCATTTCCCTGCTGTAGAATGTGTATCAGCACCTCCCTCACAGCTTCGGATGGCTCTTTGACAGCATCCAGCAGAACAGAGCCCAGTTTGAACTGAGGGAGACAAAAATTAGACATTTTTTTATATGCTTTGGAAGTCAGTGAACAAAATAAAAAAAAATAAAAAAAAATTGCTTTCATTAATAAAACCGTTTTGAAATGGATCATCATTAGAATAAATTCAAATTATTACATTTACAGATTATACCAATATTCAAAATCAGCCAAAATTAGGGATGCCCTGATACCATGAACAAATACTAAAAATGTGGAAACTCTTCAATAATTTCACAGAAAATGTGTATTCGTCTCTTGAAATTTTCATGTGTGGTTATATTTTTATATGATTTTTTTAAATCTAATTCACCATCATTTCTTGTAACAAGCAGAGAAGAAAACAAATATAGGCAGAGATAGGCACCAGCCCCCCCGCGACCCCTGGAGGAATAAGCGGTTCAGAAAATGGATGGATGGAAATCTTCAATCTTTGGAACCATAAATGTAATTGGGAACCATTCACTAACCACTAAATTAGATAAAAATAGCTTTAGAACATTTGCTTTTAGAATAATAAAGGGGTGTGTCCTTTTGATTTACAGGTCTTAGACGATCTGTCAGTGCTAGTGCTGGTGACTAGCGGCTTGATCCCATTGCTCCCTCCAGGGAAGGCCGCAACCTTGGCATCGCGTTAACAGTCTAGGCCATTTCGTTTCACTGAACTTGACCATCACTGGCATTCGCAATATATACTCATGTTCGGATGTTAATCTTGGATTTATTGGACAAAAATGGCTTGTTGTTGTATTGATTACACTAACAGAGCATCCAAGAAGTCTCTGCCCCAAAAATAATATTCTAGCTGTGCATTTAACATTACTTTACCTAGTTAAAAACTAAACACATGCACCAACACATAGGTCTGTAAAGGAAAATTTAGTCCTTATTTTGAAAATACATAAAACCATGTTTAGTTACTGGCAGTAGTCGTTTCAGATCTCCCTCGCCCTCCCAAAACACATAAGTGGTTCTTCAGCAGAGAAATCTTTAGACTTCCTGTTTATTACATTGCTCCAGGTCTGAAAAAAATTATTGCTCCGCTACAGACTAGGAGAAATAAAATAAAACAGCCTCAGTTGGTCTCTAGGCTACAATTACGCAGCCTCCTTCACTGTGATATAAACAAAACAGCACCGCACCCAAATTAATATGTTATTTTTACAGAGGCGATATAGATATAGCTGACTGGAATAGAAGAGACTGTTAAAGCAAGCAGCGACTTGACATTATATTAAAAGCACTTCAGGGTCAGTAAAATTATTTTAATGTCAATATTTTTTGTATTTAAAATAAGTTTAATGTGATTTGCAGTTGCAGCTCATAACTTGGGACTGATTTTTTCTAGGGTTAGAAGTAGCTAAGAAGAAAAAAGAGAGGGCTAGAGTCATCTCTGAAGGAAACTCCTCACACGGCTTACGTGACCTAATGACACACAGGGGACCATCTTTATGTTTGCATACGTGTTCTAAAGGAAAGGAACTCTAACACACTTCCAAATACGTATGTCTACAAACTTCTGCAAAAAAACTTTCTTCTTATTCCCCATTTTCTGCCAACATGAGCAATGATTAATTTTTACTCTTAATGCAATACATTTCCAATGTTGCATAATACAAAAATATGATGCAGTATGTCCATCCATTTGACCCTCAAACCGGATTTATTGCGAAAATGTTTTACAAACTAACACTCATGCACAGGATTTAATGAGATGTGCAAATATGTAGTAATAACACACTTCCTTTATTTTTCCTGAAGGAAGAAAGCAAAACTTAAGCTGGATATTGTTCTTTTATTTATGGAATAAATAAAAATTATGTCAGATATTTTGGTTTTAAGTTATAAAATACATTGTTTTGAACTCAGTCTCCTGAGAAATAAATGAAAGCACAGTTTGTAATTTGTGAAACTTTCCCCCAAATATGGCTAAAATATTATTTTCTCAAGAATCATCTATCATCAACAGGATATACTTCTATATATACTGCTTGATGAAAATGTAGCACTCACTGAGATGTCCTTCTGCATCTTCTCGTATGTCAGAGTGCAGCTACTGGTTGGTGGGTGTGGCTTCAGGGTGAAGCAGTAGGCAGCAGAGTTTTCTGGCTCTGTTAGAGCCTGCTGAAGATCCTGGATGTACTTCTCCTTCGGCATCTCCAGCTCTTCTGCCTCTTCATTCACCACAGCCTCACTCACTGCACACAGAAAACCGGTTTGATTAATATTGTGATGAAATTGCTTACTTTTATCATAACATGTTTCATTTCTCATTCCACTTTGTTCAGCTCTTTCCTTACCAAAGACTTGTAGAATTACTTTGAGGAAACTTTTTCTCTATGCTGTCAGAAGAAATCTAAGTACATCCCATGACTCAGAAGCGTGTAGAACCTTCTTTCGCAGCAGTGAACTTAGGATATAGTTGTTTTTTTTAAATGACTTTCTGCTAGAGGAATTTTGGCTCACCGTTCTTTACAACGTTGCTTCACTGCTTTAAGTTTGGACACATTAATTTCTACAAAGCTACCTTAAAGTTCCACCACAACATTTCAATAAACTCTAATTTTCACTTCTCCATCAGCAAGTTTCCACGCACATGTATTGATGGAGACGTTTTCCTTTTATACTTTTCCAGTGTTGCAAAGCAATTCCCCACCAGGACAGCAGGGGGTGCAGACCTTTCCTGGCAGGTCTGTCTACCATTACAGCAACATCTCTAGTCAACAATTTCTTACTTCAGTTTGTGAACGCATTTTCATTCAAAGAGCAATGGTCGACAAAGAGGGAGTTTTGTTTGAGCTGGAAAGATTTTTACTAGGAAGTAAGCTCATAGTATACTCTAAAAACATATGTAAACAAACACAGCAATCTGTTTTGTTGTCCTCTTCACCTGCTGGTGTTCAAAACTGACCATATTAAATAAACTGGTATTGCAATATTAAGTATAGAGTGCCCAAAAGCTGCATTGACTACTAATTGCATGAACAATAGAGGACTGTTCTGGTAAAATGATTTGGGGCTGATCTTGGACTGACTAATCACAGACTTGCGCTCTCTGTTGTGTTCAATAGGTAATAAAAATATTGGGCTCTATACTCTGTTTGACCTAGCGGGAGTGACGGAGTTCTTGCATTGACGGATAATGGCGTATTGCATCTCAGTAGCGACACAAATGGAGAAGTATAAACTTGGCTTCAGGTTGATGTCTGCATTCGACTGAGAAGACTCTGCAACACCTTAATTATTTTCTTCTTTTTTTCTCTTAGATTCTCTTGCAGATTGGGAAATGGGGGATGGGATCATTGTCCTGTTCATAGCCCAGTTTATGTCAAGATTCAGCTATTGGACAGAAAGCTAAACATTTAACTCCAATATCAAATATTACTAAACCTACTCTGACTTTTTAATTATTTTTTTAGCACAATGCTGCATGTCCTTGATCATCTGAAATTATGAGAGCTGGAGATTTTATTAAATAATTTCCAGATAGGAAAGAGTTAAACGCTGGAAGAGACTCTAATTATTATTATTGGCAAATGTAAAACCTCCAAGAAAAACATTTTTCTTAGTAGGTTTTTTACAAAAACCTACTGTTAGGAAGTAGGCCTTAAAGGGTAACTGAACCCCATGAAAAACAGGCGAGAAGAGTTGGGGTGCCAGTCAAGTGTCGAAGTCATGGCTGAACCAACTAGAACTGATACTGCGCTTATTCGCTGAGCTCCATAAAGGCTCTCTTTACCGGAGAAATCATGATACCTCTTTTCCGCTGTCCACCTGAGGTAAAGGGATGCTTTATGGAGCGCAGCGGCCAAACTGTGTATCAGTTCGAGTCGTTGGCTCACGCTCCATCAAGCCAGAGCTAAAGTTCAAAACACCCCCCATAGCTCTCCACCCATAGGCTGATGTAAATCCAGTCTGTTTGCTCCAACTACTTCCACGTTTGTCGTTTTAAACCACCTCACCATTGTGGTCCTCCATAGTGCGTTATATGGTATTCAGTTTCTCTGTTTCTCTTAGCGGTGTGTGGTTGCATACAAGATACACATTTCAGCTCGCCACAGGGCGGGGTGAGTGTGCCAGAGAGAGTGCTTCTTTGTTATGTTCCGGGTTGATTTAGAGGCTATAATACAACCAGGCTACACTATCGTAGAATTTCAATGATGTCCCTGCTGTGCTCCATCCCAGTTGTAGTCTGAGCCAGATTTTCACTCTGTGCTCTATCGCGGTCAGCTAGACAGAACCTGCTACTGCAGACATCAACATGGTTTGCGTTTGCGTGTTTCCAAATTGCACTAACTGATGACCATTGGACTAAGTTCAGCTTCCCCAGGCTCCCTTTCTGCAACCTACACAGACTACACCTGCAATGGCAGGTGGCTGTGAAGTCATTGAAATCGCTAGTTTGTTCAAGTTGGAATCGCTTGCATTAAAAGCCTGTAAAAACCCCAGAAGCCAAAACATTAGCACCTCCGAGACGTTCCAAACTCACAGAGGAAGATCGCTAACCGTTAATAACAAAACATGGTTAAATGGAGGAGTTTTCGGGTGGATAATGCCTTATTTAAGGCAGCAAAGTCCCGCCCTGATTGACACCCATGATATGGATAAAACGCTGACCCCGACTTGACATAAACGTCTCCCGAAGGATTCTAAGTGGCTCCAAACTTGTCTGGGTTAGAAAAAGGAAAATACAGAAAATAGCAAGAAATAAGCACCAGGTTGAAAAAAAACACTACTTCTTCGTCAGCAAGTATGCACCCAGACACAGCTGTATTGATAGAGACATTTTTTGTTTTTACTTCTCCGTTGGGGTGTCACAGTGTTGCAAAGCAATTCTCCACCAACACAGTAGGGTTGTTGACTTCTTATGGCAGTTCTTCCTACCATTGCAGTGCCAGTTCTGGTTAATTAGACAATTTGGGGCTAAGTACCTTGCCCAGGGGCACAACGACATGTGACTGGAGGAAGCTGGAATTGAACCTACCCTCCGATTGCAAGACAACTACTCAACCAACTGAGCCACAGTCGCCACAGTCTGATGTTCTCTAGACTTTATTGTGCTCAAAAAGGCCATATTAGATAAACTACATGCTTTTGATATTAAGCATTAATTCACCGAACAATACATTCACTACTGAATACAACGCCTACAGAGCACCGTTCTGGTGAAAGCATCTTGGGCTGTCAAGCTGACCAATCATAGGCAATTTTCTAACTATGCATTGACTAATAGTTAGAAAATTGGGCTCTACACCGTCCACTGTTGCATAGGTGATGAAAAGCCCTTGCATTGACGGATAACTGCGTTGCGTCTATCTGTTTCGACATAAACGGAGAAGTATAAACTAGGCTTTAATACTGACCCTCCAATTTTCACTTCAGGGGGGGATTGATGTAACAGTGAAGTGGGAAAGTCTGCATGGTTAACTAAGTATTGCTATACAAGAAGGACAAGCATACACCTGTTGCATAACATCTTCAATGGGCTTTCACAAAGGGTTAACTTTTACCATTTCCTATCCAAGCCTTCTGTCCATCAGTCAGTAGCAGCTGGAAGCCACAACCTAAGCTCCTCCCCTCCCAGTCCACTCGCAGAATGTAGGACGGGTCTGCCTGAGATGAGAAGTGGATTTCACGCACAGACGTCTGCATTCCTGCACAAATACACACAACACGCTTACTACAGGTCAATCTACAGTACAGTGCTTGTCATAGAAAACAATTCAAATAAAATATAACAACATCATGCTGTCATGTTGGTGACTCCTGCTTGGTAGGTCTAGGTTCACATCCTGCTGTAGTGGTGCTGAAATCCTTTTTCACAGTAAGTTCACAGACATTCTTTCTGGTTTCAGAAAAAATAACTTTCTAAAAAAAATGTTTTATTATTATTTATCTTTTATTTTTAAACCAAGTTTTGACATCAAAACAGTGGCCTGATCAGTTCTATATGTTCAGTGCTGAACATACTATGAAGATAGGAGGAATAATAATTCTGTTTATTCATTTGCTCAAAAATGCACAAGGTCTTCTCAATCTTCAATGCATTGTTCAGCATTTATCTCAGAGATGTTGTAAAATATGGAAGGAAAACATGCTGTGGTTGATGTTTAACATTTTAAACAACGGCCAAACCTCTATTATTTTACAGGGTAAAAAGTTCATAATAGAGGATGAATATTTGATTCAGATTTTTTTTCATACCAAATCCAAATCCAATTTCAGATTTTTTTTTAAAATTCCAACCTTTTTTTTTTGTAAAAAGAAATTGCAAGGGATACAAAATATTTTCAAAAACCTGCTTTTATTGCAATCACCCTGTCCTGGAGCTGACTTGAATTTAATGTCCAACTAAAAACCTTGTAAAAGGCTAGATTGAACTATGGAAGTCTAAGTAGTACATTGGTAAAAAAAAAAATCTCTGTTTTCCAAAAATTAAATCTTCATAAACAGAAGAGAGATGCTTTTTGCTAGAGCTTTTGTTAAACAAACCCGCCCATGTCCTTGCCAGTCTATCGTTCTTTTGAGATAGTAATGGAAACGCTACCTACTCATTCCAGGCCGTACTGACCCGTTCCATTCTGTACCGTACTGGCCATAATGGAAATGGAGCAAACGTAACAGGGTGGGGTCTCTTGGTCCACATCTGTCGCAGCAAACCCAAACCAATTCCACGATGGAAGCTCCGCTGAGCCAAAAATGTGCCATTACACAAAAACTCTATTTACCTTTTTTTTTAAATCTCCTGCCACAAAAAATGTAGAATGCATTTAATTATTTTTTTGCCCAGGCCTAAATCATGTATTTAAATATAAATTCTAGTCACTTTCTGTATTGGGTGGTAATAGCTCACTTCGTTTTTAAATTTCAGGTGGATTCACAGATTTGTTGCACTGCTGATGGTCCGGCACCACTAGGGTTCCTACATAAATCCTGTGGCACTGCTGCTGCTGTCAGTGCAGATGTTTGGTACTTCTGCTCCTCTCCTCTTTCTGTCATCTTTACTCACGCCAACATTTCAAAACAAGACCACACAAAAAAAAGAGACTTCAGCCCAAAAGAACACACAAGTTGGGAAACATTACCGAATAAAAGTATACTTACAAAGCAGAAAACAGCAAAAATAATGTATAATATAGAGAATTGAATATAATGTTTTGTTTGATCGCTTGGAGCCAAAACCAACATTTAAAAGGATAAACTGAACCAATTACTTGGCCATGTTGCTTTCATGAGCGCTGAATTTATACGCTCAGGTTGCAGCTCTGCATATAAACACTACTGAGTGGTTTAATGTTGCTGGCTTGTACAAAGACATTATTGCTTGAAACCTGGAGCTTTTGTCACGCCAATGAATTGCAAAACCCTAACAGGGACAGCCCAAACAGATATATATCCAACTGGACGAGAAGGGTAGTCACACCAAAGTGTGTTTTATTTCTCAACTGTGATAAAAAAATTTCCAAAATCCGGCAAATAAGAACAATGTGAATTCTGGTTCAAATCCAGGTCAGAATAAACTGAACTCCTGCAAGTATTCTTAAGTTTTCCCATTATGAACTCTTCCTGCCTGAACTGGGTTGTTTCTTCTCTCTGTAGGTCTGATATAATTTATGTTACAGTGAGCTGAAGTGTGTGCAGGGGGTCGAGCTATTGTTTTTAAACAAAGAACAGAGGAAACAGAGACAGATTGAGAGGTGTGCAAATCTGTAACCTATCAAACATCCCATAAGGCTTGGCCAGGAACACATACCGGTATTTATCCCAGGACTGGAAACGACAGATCTGCTTGCAGATCCATCTGTAGTTTGAAAAAGCTTTAATAAAATAAAGCATAAAATAAATGCTTGGACCCTGTTAAAAAAATAAAAAGGTTTTCGATGAGACTTCCACATAAACGCAAAGCAGAAATTAAAACACTGCCAAAAATACTTAGAAAATATGACAAAGCATATGATGCCTTTGGTTTTTATATCAAACACCTGCAAATTCTCTGTTGAACACATTAAGTTTTGTACAGAGTGGAACCGTATAAAAATGTATCTTTCCTGACAACAGTAGCCAGCAAACTACAGCTTAATCCTCCGTCCCAATCCCATTATTCTGCACTTTCAGGACATGTCAAAGAGTCTGTACAGACAGGAAGGAAGAGGGGTGCAGGCGCTCAACAAACTGCATGATACACTGCGATGCGTCGAAACCCAAGCTGAAAGATTAAATGATCAATGTCTTCGGCACAGTCAACAGCATCATAACATGTCTGGGTCTTTGGAGTACTGAGCAAAGAAATGGACCCCGATCACATAGCTGTTCTGTTTCACAGTAGCCATTTTCAGATAGACGTTCTGGAATATTTGCTGACAATTCCATCCGGTCTTTCAAGGCAAATTTTATGTTTTTTTACTCACCCAGAGAATTTTGGAGCCAGTCAGAGCCATTTAGAAGTATTTATATCCACTTCCTCCATCAGCGGACATCCATTGAATGGGAGTGTTAGAGTCAGTCCACATTACGCATGTAATAAGGTTTAATCAACCCCACAACGCTATAATTTGACCATGTTTATATTCCCCTTGGACTTACGAACGCTCCGGAAGTGCTTCTGTATGTTTTTCAGGGCTGATTTGGACGTTACGGTGTGTTCACACCGTACATGATCAAGGAGACCAAAAAGTGCCAAATGCCCCTAGCTGTTCCCTTGCACATTCGCACCTTGAAGCGTGTCCACTGAACTGGTCCTACTTCAAAGTATACAATTTTCACGAGCGTGAAGCGGAAATGCGTAACTAGTGGAAGGACCCTGCCCGGGACCGCTCCGTAACAGTCGGCTAGCCTCCTCCTCCGTCCCTCCTTCTCCCGACTCCCAGAGAGCTTCCAGTCAACTCTGGTCTCTGAGCTGACCGCATTAAGTGTTTGGACTGGCCTTGGGCGGAGTTGGGACCGCTCCTGCAGGGGAAGACCCAGTCGAGCAGCGACAGAAAAATCCAGAACCTGGGATCCATCTCCATCGAGCCCACGCTGTGTGAGCAAAGCTGCTGGTTGACCATGGTCTCCAAGCTGACATAGGACGGAGGACTGCGTGGACGACGTGTTAAGCCTGGCCTCCGGCGGAGCTAGAACCACTGCATTGGGGGTTTGGAGAGCTAAAGACTCAGTTGAGCTATGATGGAGGGATCCATAAACACTGGCTCCTCGTCGCCTCAGAGAACCTGGGCTCTTGCCCAGTTTGAGGAGCAGTGTGCCAACTACTAAGCTTGGCGGCTGTCCATCTATTTATAATTTAATATGTGTGTGTGGGGGGGGGGACGTGCTGTGGTGGAGCAATTACCAGACCTGAGTTGTGTTACAGCCAACATCTCCAAAGAGGCTGTCCGAGTGGGGAAGCTGTTTCACTTTGCGGCAGAGAGAGTAGGGCCTTTTGCGCAACTCTCTGGTCACCTTGAGTGTAAATGCACCATAATACACATTTACACTGCTGCAGGACTGTGAAGCCAGGCAAATCTGCCACGGTACAGCACAGACTGGCAGTCTTGCTACGAGGCAACAATTCTTAATGAAAATAATAAAAATTCCATCATTAACCATATCTCCGGTATCACAAGATATACCTCGAACCTTTAGCAGATTGTTTTTTAGAAATGTCTTATTTTTGTAAGAGTCAAGAAAAAGTGCATCAATGGGCTTTGACTTTTGCCTATAAATCATATTCGAAGGTTGTTTGTTTATTAATATTAAAATTTGAATATATCTGAATATTTCTTAATTATATTTGGACCTTTAAATGTCTTCAGTAAGACCAATATTGGTATCAAACTTAAGTTCTATATGCTATAACCACCAGAGGGCAGTGTATCAGTCAATGTTAATAGACTATGTGCCAAGAGAGTCTGGCTGCAGACCTCCGCTCTCAGGACCCTTCCTTGCAGACCTGCACTCTCAGGTCCCCCTCCGCTGTCAGGACCGGAACTTTATTCAAAGCCTTTCAGGACATACTGGGATAACATATCATTAAACATTTCTTGTCTGAGAAATGGTATTTAAAAGAAAAGAAAGATATTTACGAGCCGCTTTGGCAGGACATAACATCGAGGGTTAAAGGTTACTTTCTTTGGTGATCCAGGAAATATGATTCAGCGTCATTCCACTCACTTTTAGACTTAATTCCAATATTTTTTAGGGATTCATTTTTTTAATGGACCTGCAACTTCAATTGGAGACTCTTCTAAGACCCTTATGGATTGAAAAGGACGTTTTTTATCGAGTCAGAGCAAGTTTATGACGCTAAGCGTGCAACAAGTAAAAATGTTTCTTACTAGTAGACGATAATTCGAAAGCAGTATGTATCAATAGATAGACGTGTGGTAAGATAGAAAAAAAGAGTTTGATAAAAAAGTTTGATAGAAAAAACGTTTCCCCTCAGTTTTTCATTAGAGACCATCAGGTAGCTTAATACAACAATCATTACTTACTCCAAACAAATCATTAACGCTGACCCAGGAAGCTCTGTCGGCCACCCCTCTCTCCTTTCAAACCACAAAAAGGATCAAATGATTTGAGCTGAAACACAATTTTTTGATAGTCCCTAAGTGAACCATCGCCGTAACTTTGCCGCGGTCAGATATCACAGCAAGGGAGCCGCAGAGGAAGTTGTTCCCGATAAATGTTTCAGTGGCTCAGGTAAATGTCGCGTCTCATTTTGAACCGATCCTCGACGCACTAAAACACTAAACATAGTGATCATAAACCAAATAAAATCCTACGATCAGTTGTCTTAAGCAGGACTCCCCTCTCCCGGCTCGCTACGAATCTGTTACAGAGAGATACAGGAAACTTACCCAGGTCATGCTGATAACAACACCTGTGGCTTTTAAAATGTCCCCTCGGTTCTGCGCCCTCAGAAGAGAAAAACGCTTTAAAAAGCACCATGGGGTTGGAAAGACCTGTTGGTTTCAGTTATCTTCACTCTGGTGAGTAGCTGGTTAGCTTTAGCCAACAGCTGAACCAGAGCTGAACTGAAAATGAGTACGATTTTTTGACAAACTAAACCAAAGGTTTCAGCTATTAATATTATAAAGTGTCATTTACATGTTTTAAAGATTAAAAAAGCATCAAGATAAGCCTTTAATTTAAATTACTAACATAACTAAATATATACATATAATTTTTAATAACAATACTTTTCTTTGTATTTACTGATGTTACTTAGGTCTCTTGATTTGTTTCGGTGTCTTACAAACTTAGTTATGATAAAAAGAAGTGTTTGAAAAATGTATTAATTTAATTCACAACGAATCATTAACAATTACCCACGCAGCTCTTTGAGCCACCCTCCCTCCTTTCAAACCTCAAAAAGGATGAAATAATTTGAGCTGAATTTTTTTAATAGTCCCTATCCGAACCATCACTGTAACTTCGCCGCGCTCAGACATCACAACAAGGCAGGAGCGGAGGACGGTGTTCCGGACAAATGTTTCAGTGGCCCGGGTAAAGGTTGTGTCCCGTTTTGAACGGATCCTTGACGCACTAAAACACTAAATGTAGCAATAAACGAAACTCTTACAGGGAGACACAGGAAACTTACCCAGGTCGCGTTGCATTGCTAACATCTGTGGCTGTAAAAATGTCCCCTCGGTTCTGCTCCCGGTCCTCAGAAGCGAAAAAAACGCTTTAAAAAACACAACAGGGGTTGGATAGACCTACTGGCTTCAGCTCAGGACTGAACTGCAGTGTTCCGGGCTCCAACACTGGTGAGTAGCTTGTTAGCTTTAGCCTACAGCTGAAGAGAATTTTTATAAGCTTTATTGACAAACTAAACCAAGGGTTTCAGGCATTAATATTATAAAGTGTCATAAAAGATTAAAAAGCATAAAAATAAGCCTTTAATGTAAATTACTAACATGATTAATATATATATATATATATATATATATATATATATATATATATATATATATATACACACACACACACACATATATATATTTACACACACACATATATATATATATATATATATATATACACACTGTATATAGTATAATGGTTAATAATGTTACTTTTCTTAGTATATACTGAGGTTACTCAGGTCTCTTGGTTTCTTTCTGTGTCTTACAAACTTATGATAAAAAGAAGTGTTTAAATTTTTTTATTTAATTCTTAGTTAAAATTAGTTCATTGAACAAAAAAACAATCAGCATCCTTCTACCAATACAATTGTCGTCTCTCCTCTGAACATATCCAAACCATCTCAATCTGGCCTCTCTGGCTTTATCCCCAAAACACGAGTTGTTATACTCAATCCTGAACCTATCCATTCTTGTCACTCCCAGAGAGAATCTCAACATCTTGAGTTCTGCAACCTCCAGTTCTGCTTCCTGTCTTTTTGTCATTGGTACTCTCTCTAGACCGTACATCATCGCTGGTCTAACTACTATAATGTACACCTTTCCCTTCATTCTTGCTGAAACCTTATTTATTACACATCACACCTGACACTTTTCTCCACCCATTCTAACCAGCTTGCACACGCTTCTTCACTTAGACTCACTGTAACTTCACCGTTCCACTTGTGTCTCATTTATAAACATGTATTTTGTCTTGCTGTGACTAATCTTCATTCCTCTCTTTTCCAGTGCATACCTTCATCTCTCCATCTTCTCCTCAACTTCCTCCCTGCTGTCAATGCAGATCACAATGTCATCTGCAAACATCATAGTCCATGTAGACTCGTGTCTAACATCATCTGTCAGGCTGTCCATCACCAAAGCAAACAAGAAGGGGCTCAGAGCAAATCCTTGATGCAGTCCCACCTCCACCTTGCTCTCCTCTGTCTTTCCTACTGCACACCTGACTTCCTTCTCATAGCTCTCATATATGTCCTGCACCACTCTAACATACTTATCTCCCACTCCAAACTACCTCATGCAAAACAACTGCTCTTCTTGTGGCACACTGTCATAAGCTTTCTGTAAATCTACAAAGGCACAATATAGCTCCCTTTGACCCTGAATGTACTTCTCCATCAGCACCCTTAAAGCAAAAACTGCATCTGTAATACTCTTTCCTTACTGCTGCTTGCAAATGTTCACTTCTGACCGAAGCCTAGCTTCCACCACTCTTTTCCACAGCTTCATTGCATGACTCATTAACTTTAGTAGTTGCCAAAGTTCTGTACATCTCCCTTGTTCTTAAAGATTGGCACTAGAACACTTTTCCTCCATTCCGCAGGCATCTTCTCAGTCGTCAAGGTCTTATTGAAGAACCTTGTCAAAAACTATACTGCCACCTTTCCTAGACACTTCCATACCTCAACAGGTACAGATGGGCAAAAAAGTGTTTAGTCAGCCACCAATTGTGCAAGTTCTCCCACTTAAAATAATGATAGAGGTCAGTAATTTTCATCATAGGTACACTTCAACTGTGAAAGACAGAATTTGAAAAAAAACATCCAGGAATTCACATTGTAGGATTTTTAAAGAATGTATTTGTAAATTATGGTGGCTCTTACAGACCCGTAACTTCTTCTTTAAGAAGCTCTTCTGTCCTCCACTCGTTACCTGTATTAATGGCACCTGTTTGAACTCGTTATCTGTATAAAAGACACCTGTCCACACCCTCAAACAGTCAGACTCCAAACTCCACTATGGCCAAGACCAAAGAGCTTTCGAAGGACACCAGGAAAAGAATTGTAGACCTGTACCTGACTGGGAAGAGTGAATCTACAATAGGGAAGCAGCTTGGTGTGAAAAAAAATCAACTGTGGGAGCAATTATCAGAAAATTGAAGACATACAAGAACACTGATAATCTCCCTCGATCTGGGGCTCCACGCGAGATCTCATCCCGTGGGGTCAAAATGATCATGAGAACGCTGAGCAAAAATCCCAGAACCACACGGGGGGACCTGGTGAATGGCCTGCAGAGAGCTGGGACCAAAGTAAAAAAGGTTACCATCAGTAACACACTACAACGACAGGGAATGAAATCCTGCAGTGCCAGACGTGTCCCCCTGCTTAAGCCAGTGCATGTCCAGGCCCGTCTGAAGTTTGCCAGAGAGCACATGGATGATACAACAGAGGATTGGGAGAATGTCATGTGGTCAGATGAAACCAAAGTAGAACTTTTTGGTATAAACTCAACTCGTCGTGTTTGGAGGAAGAAGAATACTGAGTTGCATCCCAAGAACACCATACCTACTGTGAAGCATGGGGGTGGAAACATCATGCTTTGGGGCTGTTTTTCTGCTAAGGGGACAGGACGACTGATCAGTGTTAAGGAAAGAATGAATGGGGCCATGTATCGTGAGATTTTGAGCCAAAACCTCCTTCCATCAGTGAGAGCTTTGAAGATGAAACGTGGTTGGGTCTTCCAACATGACAATGATCCCAAACAAACCGCCCGGGCAACGAAGGAGTGGCTCCGTAAGAAGCATTTGAAAGTCCTGGAGTGGCTTAGCCAGTCTCCAGACCTCAACCCCATAGAAAATCTGTGGAGGAAGTTGAAAGTCCGTGTTGCTCGGCGACAGCCCCAAAACATCACTGCTCTCGAGAAGATCTGCATGGAGGAATGGGCCAAAATACCAGCTACTGTGTGTGCAAACCTGTTAAAGACCTATAGTAATCATTTGACCTCTGTTATTGCCAGCAAAGGTTATATTACAAAGTATTGAGTTTAATTTTTGTTATTGACCAAATACTTATTTTCCACCATAATTTACTTGGCTGCACCTAGAAATCCTGTCCATAAACGTTATGAACAGGATCGGTGATAAAGGGCAACCTTGGCGGAGTCCAACTCTCACTGGAAACGAGTCCGACTTACTGCCGGCAATGCGAACCAGACTCTGACACCGGTCATATAGGGACCTAACAGCCCGTATCAGAGGGCCTGGTACCCCATACTCCCGGAGTACCCCCCACAGGACACCCCGAGGGACACGGTCGAACGCCTTCTCCAAGTCCACAAAGCACATGTAGACTGGTTGGGCGAACTCCCACGCACCCTCCAGGACCCTGCCGAGGGTGTAGAGCTGGTCCAGTGTTCCACGGCCAGGACGAAAACCGCATTGTTCCTCCTGGATCCGAGGTTCGACTATCCGTCGTACCCTCCTCTCCAGAACCCCTGAATAGACCTTACCAGGGAGGCTCAGAAGTGTGATCCCCCTGTAGTTGGAACACACTCTGTGGTCCCCCTTTTTAAAGAGGGGGACCACCACCCCGGTCTGCCAATCCAAGGGAACTGCCCCCGATGTCCACGCAATATTGCAGAGCCGCGTCAACCAACACAGCCCTACAACATCCAGAGCCTTGAGGAACTCCGGCCGAATCTCATCCACCCCCGGAGCCTTACCACCGAGGAGCTTTTTAACAACCGTTTTGGTGACCTCAGGATCGGGTCTCTGCTTTTCGCAGATGATGTGGTCTTGTTGGCTTCGTCTGAACGTGATCTACAGCTCTCGTTGGAGCGGTTCGCAGCCGAGTGTGAAGCGGCTGGGATGAGGATCAGCACCTCCAAATCCGAGACCATGGTCTTGAGTCGGAAAAGGGTAGGGTGCTCTCTTCGGGTTGGGGATGAGGTCCTTCCTCAAGTGGAGGAGTTTAGGTATCTGGGGGTCTTGTTCACGAATGAGGGAAAAATGGAGCGGGAGATCGATGGACGGATTGGTAGGGCGTCTGCAGTCATGCGGGCGCTGTACCGGTCTGTCGTGGTGAAGAGAGAGCTGAGTCGAAAGGCGAAGCTCTCGATTTACCGGTCGATCTACGTTCCTACCCTCATCTATGGTCACGAACGCTGGGTGGTGACCGAAAGAACGAGATCGCGGATACAGGCGGCTGAAATGAGTTTCCTCCGTAGGGTGGCTGGGCTCTCCCTTAGAGATAGGGTGAGAAGCTCGGTCATCCGGAGGGAGCTCAGAGTAGAGCCGCTGCTCCTCCACATCGAGAGGAGCCAGTTGAGGTGGCTCGGGCATCTAGTCAGGATGCCTCCTGGACGCCTCCCTGGTGAGGTGTTCCGGGCATGTCCCACCGGGAGGAGACCCAGGGGAAGACCCAGGACCCGTTGGAGAGATTATGTCTCCCAGCTGGCCTGGGAACGCCTCGGGATTCCTCCCGAGGAGCTGGCCCAAGTGGCCGGGGAGAGGCAAGTCTGGGTCTCCTTGCTTAGGCTACTGCCCCCGCGACCCGACCCCGGATAAGCGGAGGAAGATGGATGGATGGATGGATGGAATTTACAAATAAATTCTTTAAAAATCCTACAATGTGAATGCCTGGATTTTTTTTTTCACATTCTGTCTCTCACAGTTGAAGTGTACCTATGATGAAAATTACTGACCTCTGTCATTTTAAGTGGGAGAACTAGCACAATCGGTGGCTGACTAAATACTTTTCTGCCCCACTGTATGTCATCAGGACCTTCTGCCTTTCTGGTCTTCATAGATAGGAAGGACATAGAACAGTGGGCTGCTTAAGGAGTCAGAACAACCAGGGAAACATAGACCGGTCACTGCCATGGGGCAATCTGTGATCGGACTTAAAGAGGAGCCCCAATCTGCAAATTCTGACAGAGGAAGAACAACAAGAGGTGGCCAGGAGGATGTTATTTGAGGAGTCCAAGGCCTTCGCAAGGGACGCAAATTATATTGGCTGCAACCCTAGCCTGCAAATGGTGATTACATTTCTGTGCACAGAACATACACATCCATACCGAAACCGCTACTGAGATAGGTTAAAGAATATATTCAGGACCTCCTTGTGAAGGGATGGATAGTTAAATTTAAGTCTGCCTTATCTGCCCCCGTTGTGTGTGCTACGTCTCTGCATTGACTACCGTCCGCTAAATCAGAAAACAATACCAGACAGACACCCAATACCTCGTATACGGGACCTGTTAGACACCTTGGGGGGTACTCTTGGTTTAGCATTCTCAACCAAGGTAAAGCTTAGCACCAAGGGCTTATGGCTGAAGGCTCAAACCAACTTACAGCCTTCATCACACCCTGGGGCCTTTATGAGTGGATGCGAATCCCCTTTGGTTTTTCCAACGCGTCAGCCGTCTTTCAGAGATCCATGGAGGAGATCTCGAGTTCTCTAAGAGATTAATTAACCTTGAAGACATTCTGTGTTACCCCAAGACTTTTGAAGATCATGTAGAGGTAGTACGTAAAGTGCTCCAGGCCTTACAGTGCCAGGGAATAAAGTTCCGTCCTGAGAAATGTGAGATGTTCAAGGGGGAGGTCCACTATGTTGGAGCGTCTTGTGTGCTGAGGGTGTTCGAGTCGATCCTAGAATCCTTGATGGTGTACTAACCCTGAAAACTAACACTCCCCACACCGCAGTCGACCTTAGGAGAAACCTGGGGTCTCTTTCCTATTACAGCTCCTACATAGAGAACTTCTCAAAGATAGCCAAGCCGTTGTATGAGTTGCTCCACATTAAATCTCCAACAACACAAGCCAAAAGCTCTGATTTTTAATTCTCCATCGATCTAATGCACTTTCAGACTCTGGTATGACTCCGTAGAGCAGTTTGAGCTCAGGTCAGTTGTTGCAAAATACTCTATAACTTTCTGTCTGCATTTTTTATACAGCGCAGGTAAAATATGGCTAAAATGTGTGTGTGAGATTTAGTCCTATCTTATTCATCATGCTTAACAACGCATACTTTTGGCTATAAAACCCATTATAGCACAAATTATTTCCGTGTGCCATTTTTTTTAAGTTCGTAAGGAACGATTTTTTCAAACAGCTCGGTCAGCGATCCCTGTCGGCTGGGAGTTTGTTTACTGGAAATTTAAACACTGGTGGCGGTCAGTTTAGCCGTGCAACTCTCATATATGGTGGTGTGATGTTTTTAGGTGTTGATAAAGGTTCTTACTGTAGTCTACCTCGTGAGGCAGCAACAATACCAAGACGGGTTCTGCATAATATCTGCCGTTGCGCGGCATCAACGTCTTCATAGCAGATATAATTTCTCACAACTGATGTACTGTTCCTGTTTGGTACCAAATATTGTGCAGTGTTGGATTCTGTTAAGCTTTAGGTCATTTTATAACGGGTTAAAGTGCAGCGTTTCCTTCTCTCCCTGCAGTGTTTGAGCTGTTTGCAAGTCACGTGACTTTACCAGATATGTTTACATCAAGTCAAATCGCAGCCTTTGCGATTCGGAAATTGCATTTTACCAAATTGCGATTTAATTGCATATGCAATTAATCTTTCAGCCCTAGCCACTATATGTTGCTTTTACTAAATCAAGTCCTGTTTTTCATCTCTTCATTTGATTTATAAATTGGAGATGCCTGCTCATTGCCATTTCTGGTATCTCAAGAGACACTCAAGGCCCCACACTTACCTGTTCGTGGCCCCACTTGGGGTCCCAACCCCAGCTTTGGGAACTGCTGCAATAGAGCACCTTTGTGATATGGTGGAATAGGAGATGGATGTGCAGCCAAGAAATCTGCACCAACTGTGCAATTCTATCATGTCAAAATGGACCAAAATCTCTGAGAAATGTTTCCAGTTCCAGGTCCCATGGCAGATATTTCATGAAAATGTCATTCAAATCTACCGATAATATTTTGAGTTATGTTGCTAACTAACAGTAAGACAGAGAGAAAAACAAACCCTGGCAAAAACATAACCTCCTTGGCAGAGTTAGTAATCTATCACCATCACCGTCAGCACAATGGAATTGTTTTTAGGTTCATTGCCCTACACCAATCTTGCAGGAACATTTTCTGAGGGCGCTTTCACATGGTACGGGAGTCCGTACTCGGGTACGGTATTTGGTCAAAATCCACTTATTTCGTACCATGTGAACACAGACTGTACCGTGCCAGAATACGGCCAGAGAGACCAGCCTTGGGGGTAGTATCTGAGTCCAGTTACGAGCGGCCACGTATCATGTGAACACAACCCGTACTCTGGCCGTACTCAAGACAATGGACGCGCTCCATGCGGAAATGACGACACCGCCGGGCGATATTACAGAATCACCTCGCGACCATACAAATACCAAAACAACGCGATTCAAGCATCCCACAGCAACACAGCAGGTTACAAAACGGCGGGTTTACTACAACACTCACCCTGTAGATGGCTTCAGGTAGCAGCTGACCAGTAGACCAGTTTGTTTACATTCTAGCCTGTCGCTCGTTTTATGACGTCGGTACTTCTCACTCCCTTGTTTGTTGGAGAACTAAGACTTATTTGTATACCGCCACCTGCTGTTTATTTGTAGTAAAAGACTGGATCCCAATACGGGCAGAGATCCGTGACATGTGAACAGAAAAAATTAGCATTTTCTCTGGCCGTTTTCTGGTACGGCCACACATGTGAAAACGGCCTGAATCACTTCATTCTTTCTTTTCTTCTTCTCTTCCTAAGTAGACAATGTAGAAACCAGGTCTTGATGCCCCCTAAGGGTGAGTAGTGACTACTGCATTTCTTTGATTTGAATAGAGTAATTCAGCTGAGCTTAAAAAGTATGAATTTGAGTAAATGCCTACCTCCAAGTGGCACATATGCATGGACCTATAAATGTCAAGCCTTTTTTTTCACCATTACTGCAGGTATTTTACAGTGCAATAACCTTTTATAGGTTAATATAATGTTACTTTCAACCTACTGAGCCTTTTGTGCTATTTGGAGATCAATAACATAGAGTAAATACTCTATATTGTCATTGGAAGTCCTTTACCCTGTGCTATACATAACATATTGTAACTCTTAATTTATTAAATGTAGTACTGAAAAAAATACTCGTAAAAGTGTTTCATTTATGAGTTTAGTATTTTGTAATAAACGTATTTATTACTTTATTTTACTTTTTAAAATACCAGAATTTGTAAATACCTTAATATTTGCCTGTTTGAAGACATTTTTGCAATATATTAAATCAGATGTTCTTATTAGTTACTTGTTTCAGTAATTTCTTTGACAGCTATAGCAATTGTTTGGGACTCTTCCCACCCCTGCATACAATGGTTGTCTAAATTAGACATTCTGTTACTGTGGTATCGATACTTTAGAGTCCCACATATATTCAGGCTGCTTTAGAGTACACCGACACGCACGTACCCTGACAGTCAGTTTTAAATTGTGTTATCTTTCGCCAGTTTTTTGGGTGCACTTTTAAAAAACACTGCTGATACTTGAAAAGTTTAAGAAATATTGTCTACATTTAATTTTTGCACTATAAATTTAAGTAGCTAGATAAAAGGAACGTTATTCATTGTACCTACTTGTTCAATAAATTGGTTTTAAATCACCTCGGTATCAAAATCGACTAGTGCCTTTTTTCAGTATCGAATCGAGTTTGAAATATCAGTATCGTGACAACACTACTGCATACATAGTATAATAGACCGCTTTCTGTCTAAATATACTTTTCTGTTAAAGAATCTAATTAAATGTGTAAATAGGAGCAGCTGTTTGGAAAATTCAACCCTTAGAAAATACAATTTATTAAAAATAAAAGCAGTATGAGAAACGAATGCTACACAAAGGCATAATTTTAATGTGCTAATGAATGCATTACGCCTGAAGGCATTCACTATGACATAGTTACATTTATAACAATCAACCTGGTGAATTTCATGAAAAGGTATTCACGTACTTAGGATTACTGAACTCAAAATGCAGTGAAAGTCTCCCCTCCCAATATGGCGGCATCTCTGACGTACGAAACTGTGCGTAGTTATTCTTCTACCTGTTAATTGTTCCAGTCAAACTCAAAATGACGTCCAAATCTCCTGATACATAAAACCTTGAAGCTGAAAGAGGATATGATCAATGTCCAACCAGAATGATATTAATAAACCGTAGAAATGCTGGGAGTTAGTAATTAGCTGTCAGAGCTAGCAAATGGCCGAACTGTTTGTAAACAGAATGGGTCGTGCTACCACGTGAACAGAAGCGATATGAAAAGGTCATTACTACCTCTAAAACAACGCTTTAGTTCATGTCCTACCTCCAGAATAACAACGGCGGTCTGGCTGCTGAGTTTTGGAGAAAACCTGATCTCTGCTGTTTGAAACAACTACTGACCAATGTAAAGGCACACAGGGAAAGACTGATTGCGTCATCAACGTGCGACAATACGCAATAACGTAATATACAGTAGAAAGAAAGAAAGAAAGAAAGAAAGAAAGAAAGAAAGAAAGAAAGAAAGAAAGAAAGAAAGAAAGAAAGAAAGAAAGAAAGAAGTTTAACCTAACAAATGATTGATTCAAGCTAGTTTGGAAAACTTGATTTTCTTGATCCAGCAAAAGGCTGAATCAGAAAACAAAATATAATTTAGATTATGACATGGTTTCCTATTAAAATAAATAGTATTCAAATACCACAGATAAATTAATATAATACCTCATTTTACACAGTTTTCTTCGTTGTAGATGCTGATAGCTGTGGGCAGGAAACTTCTCATTTGTTTTGCATATTTAAAACATAGCATACATTTTCAAGTCATTGTTAAACTGTAAAGTTTGCATAGTTTGCATTAGGTCATATTCAGTTAAGTGACTGAGGTCACCATCTCATTGTATAGTAGTGAGGAAACAGAGTATCAAAGCCACAAAAAAACAATTAATATGACCTCGCAGACGTCTGATGCTTAAAAAAAATATCAGTTCTCCATCAACTGGCAGAACAAATATAGATCATAGTGTATGGAAATTTTGACTCATTGAACGTTTCTTTCTTTTTTGTCATAGAAACTATTAAAGTGTTGATGTTAGCAGTACATTATTTTAATCTTAAGACATCTAAGTTTTGTGTGACTGACACAATATGTCCTTTTGTGTGAAAAAAGTAAAGCAGGGTCTGATTAGAAAGATTCAAAGACAGGACACAATGACTACTGAGGGAAATTCATAATGGTGAATGAGCATGTAAAGTAAAGGAAGGGTTTACTTCTTCCATTTATTATGTCCTTAATGAAGCATTGCTAGTGACTCGTTTTGAATCATCTATATTCTAATAATTATTATAATAGTTAGAGATAAAGATATTTTCTTATAGACCATCTAACACAATTTTAGAATATTTAATTATTACCAGGTCACATTGCTTTTGCTGGAGCTGCAGCTATAGCTCCTCTCTATAGGTCATCCCTCCTATCCCCTAAAAAATCATGACATCAGAATTGTGTGCAAAGTATGACTTTTTGTAAACGAATAATTAAAAACACAAACTAAATATCCTTATGTAAACAACTGGGCTACATCAAGTTATGATGCATCAAGAGTGTTACAACAGTGTTTACTTGGTTAGCAATCTCTAGCAAGCACAAACTTATAAAACTGATCAATTTCCATGTTTGATTGGAACACCTCTACTGCTGCTGCTAGCTTTTTCTATGTCTTGAGCTCATCTTTGTTTTTTCTTATACAAAATTGTGTAATGAAAACTAAGTGTGCAACAAACACACAGAAAACAGGCCCTACCTGTAGTAATGAAACAATGTAATACAACAAGCAGACAATAAAACCAAATCAACAAGTTCAACAACAATTAAAGCATTCAGCCTTCTTATCTAATGCCCCATTTCCACTAGTGTCACTTTAGACCGGAGCGGTACGACGCAGTAGTAGGTGAAGACATGGGCGTGCTCAGCTTTTTTTTTTTATTTTTTATTTTTATTTATTTTTTTTTTTTTATTGATCTTTATTTTGCATGCTGTTATATATGTACAGACATAAACAGAACATGTGTATAAACAGAACATGAGAATGCCAGGAGTAAACATATTTTAACAATGTATATATATGTATAAAAAAACTGAATGAAGATTAGAAGGAAATATAGCAAAAGAAAAGACAAAGGGCACATTACATTATATACGCAAACAAGTGGATAAAATTTACAAATTAACTTCAAATTTGTAGGTTAACTTTCAGTTTGTCAAGAACAAAATTGGTTTTAACTGCTTTATGATTTTCAAGATCTTTAATCATGAAGCTGTATTCTGCAAGTTCATGGCAAAAGTGGTTTTTGTTTGGTTTTGAGTTTGTCCATCGTGATTTATGGATATGGAATTTTCCCAGGAGGAGTAGAAGCTGAGTGAGATAAATAAAGTCTTTGTCTTTTTGATCGAAGCAAAGTAGAACATCTTTCTCAGTGAGTTGTACTGCTTGTCCAGTTTTCATTTGAATGAAACGTTGTACATCCGACCAAAATATTCTTGTGTACATACAGTGGTAAAATAAATGACAGATTGTTTCAGTGTGTTGCTCACAAAATGTACACGAGTAGTCAATATCAAGATGAAATCTTTCCAATGTCTTTTTAACTGGGTACACATTGTGTAAAATTTTAAAAGTAACTTCTTTAACTTTATTTGTTAAACAGAATCTTCCTGCACTTAACCAAATTTGTTTCCAGTTCAAATATCCAAATAAGGAGGACCAGAAAAATCTTCCTGAAGGCAAAGTCACTTTTTGCAGAAAAGCTCTAATCAGTTTATTAGAGCATTTCTTTTTGGTGACATCCACTTCACCAATCAGTATGCTGCTATAATGTAGGTCAGTAATTGCATTTTCAGTTGTTGTCCCTTGAAGAAGTTGCAACACACCGCTTGGCAAAGCATCAAACACCACTGCATATTCCTTGGGAGTTACTGGAAGTTTAAATTTGAATAAAAATTCACCGTATGTCAGAAGATTCCCATTACTATTCATCAGTTGCTTCACAAGTATGATACCATGTTCTACCCAATTTTTAAAGTAAAGTGATTTATTCTTGTAAAGGATATTTCCGTTATTCCAGATATTATAATAAGTTGGAGAGAAATTTTGCTTGTATGCAAGTTTCCATGCCAAAAGAGCTTGTTGATGATAACCAGCCAATTTTACAGGCAGTTTTTCAATTTTATAGTCACATTTTAGTAAGAATTTGAGTCCACCCATCAGATTAAAAAAATGTTTGGGGAAGGGCGTGCTCAGCTTAGGAATGTGGCGCAAAAGGTCCGTGACGTCATTCGGAATCGCCACATAAGCAGTAAACAGACGTCGATGCGCACATTGAAAGCAAGAAAACAACAATGGAGGACATTGAGGTGCTGTTTTACCTTGTACTCGGTCTGTGGCTCCTGAAGAAAGAAACTCTGTGCTTGACATGCAAGACAACAAGCAACAAGCAAGGCTTTTGGCACAGAGAAGGACTCTACTCCTCCAAGAAGCTCTTCGGCAGCATGAAGAGACATGGGGGCGAGGGGGAAAAGATGACAGAGTGAGAGGACGCCTTGCGGCAGGCTCGTATCTTGGTTAAGTTTTTATTAACCCTTGATTGTTAACTGGACGCATTTTGCTGTCAAACGTTAGTTAAAAGCAACTTCAGGTATTTTTGCTTAGTAAATCTGGGGAGAAAATAGATAGACATTCCTTTTCCTCTTTTTCAGTCAACTCGGTGTGCTCGAGTGGTAGCTAAAAATGGAGGACCATGACTACGATTCGGCGACTTTCCTCGGAAATGGTGACGAAGGGAACTACGAGATGGCTGATTTTGAACCCGCGGATCAATCACCGAAGGCGGGCAAAATTAATCTGGCCAATACTCCCATTAAAAGCCCACTTTCTAAAAAACAAAAGAAAGGCTGCAAATCTTCTCAGGGAGATTGTCTTGGCGACACCATCCTAGAGGCTTGACACACAAACTGAACTCTTAATAAAACTAAACTCTTAATAAACTTTGAAAAGCAAATTACAGAAAACTCCGCCGCCTTTGTCGCAAACAAGAAACACATTGTTGATCTACAAGGAAAGGTTAATAAGTTACAAGAAGAAAATAAACGTCTGAAAGAATCTGTATTAGAGCAAGCACGCTACAAGAGGAAATGGAATCTGAGGTTTAATGGGCTGCCTGAAAAAAAAGGAGAAGACACCAGAGAAGTGGTTATCGGCATTTTTAGTGATACCCGTCTCTTTGGAGCGACTTCGGGAGACGGTGTACACAGTGCATCGCCTTGGAAAAATGAAAGATCCGGCCAAGTCAAACAACACTCCAAGATCGATAATCATCCAGTTTGTGACGAGGGCGATGAGAGATGATGTCTGGAAAAAATCCAGAAATGCCAAAGTATGCCAGGAAATGCACATCCAGTTCAAAGAGGATTTTACTAAGGAGGACAGGATGGCTAGGATGGTTCTGTGGCCGCTGGTACGAGATGCCAGAATGAGAGGTCAGAGAGCTTTCCTAAAGGAAGGCTATGCTCTTATCAAAAACCGTAGAGTGGATCTTACCTAATACCAACTTACCATCTTGGTTGCTTCATATCCATTTACCCGAGACTTTATGCTAAAATGCTTGCTATTGGAAGTTAAAGGATTTGTTGTTAGCTCCTGCTCATCTTATACTGTATTCTGGTGTTTTCGGAAACAGCAAGAGACGTTTGAGTATTACTTCTTTTATTTCCTTAAATCCTAGGGGGCTCAGAAATAATGTAAAGCGAAAAGCTATTTTTCTTTTTTGTAAAGAACAAAAAGCAAATTGTGTTTTTTTGCAGGAAACGCATTCTGTTGAAGAGGACGTTAAATTCTGGAAATTACAGTGGGGTGATTCCCTTTTTTTTAGTCATGGTTCATCACATTCAGGTGGGGTTCTGATCCTTTTTAGTAGATTCCCTGGTAAGATAATCGGCCCCAGTAGTGATTTGAAGGGTAATTGGCTCCTTGTAATAACGGAAATTAATTATGTAAATTACATTCTAGTTTGTATATATGGTTACAATGATAGAAATAAGAACAAAACGCCACTTTCTGATCTTTGTAAACTCATAACTGTTTGTATGCATTCTTACTCAACTGATAAAGTGATAATAGGTGGAGATTTTAATCTAGCACCAGATCTATGGCTTGACAGAAATCCACTTAGGGCTCAATGCAATAAATATGATGATTTGATCATTAACTGATGAACAGTGCCAATTTAATTTATTTTTGGAGGTTTAAGTACCCTAATTCTAGACCATTTTCATGGTTTAGTGGCCTTGGATAATGGCTTAAGCTCTAGGCTTGATTATTGGCTCACTTCTACATTGATAATGAGCTATATTAGAAAATGTGATATCTCTGCTTCTCCTCTAACTGATCACTGTGTCATCTCTTTAGAACTACAATTAGAAACATTTGACCCTAACCCAATTTCTCTGTGGAAATTCAATAATACTCTGCTGTTTTCTGCAATGAAACCAAAAAGCTAATACTGGAGGTTGCCAATTTGAAAATGTCAGCTGTTGGTAAATGGGAGTGGCTTAAATTTAAAATCAGAGAATTAGCCATTGATTGTAGTAAACAAATATCCAAATTAAGCAAGCAAAAACCACTAAAGATTATCACTAATATTAATTTTCTCTCCCAAAAAAATGATCAATCACCAGACGAATTGTCAGAGTTACCTAAATTACAAGGGGAACTAGATAGTTTGTATTTAAATAAAGCAAAAGGGGCCTTCGTACGTTCACGTGCTAGATGGATTGAAGAGGGTGAGAAAAACACCTCATATTTTTTTAATTTGGAAAAACAAAGACAACAAAAAAAGAGAATATCTAAACTACAGATAAATGGATTGATTTTGGAAAATAAAAGTCAAATTGAAATAGAAATACACAATTTCTACTCTAACCTATATAATTCCAACTACTCAGAAGTAAACTGCTCATCTTTTTTGAATTTGATCAAGCAACATAATAAAAGCATTGATAAAAACTTTAAATCTACTATGGAAGAACAAATCCAAAATCGAGGAATTAGATAAGTCTATCTTGAAAATGTCCTTAGGAAAATCTCCCGGTCTAGATGGGCTAACAACTGAATTTTATAGATTTTTTTGGAATGATATTAGGACAATGTTATTTGAAGCTTTTTTGGAATGTATCTCTACAGGAATCCTTTCCAGTATAATGAAGCATGGAATAATTACTCTAATTCCTAAACCGAAGAAGGATATATTAAAATTATACAATTGGCGACCTATTACCCTATTATGCATTGATTATAAAATTCTGGCCCTTGTCTTTGCTGATAGACTGAATACAGGTCTAAAAGAGATAATAGACGAAAGCCAATCGGCCTTTGTTAAAGGTAGAAGTATACATAACCATGTTTGACTTATAGTTGATTTACTAGACTATAGAGACTGCATTGATGAAGGAAGCCTAATTTTGTTTCTTGATCTTTATAAAGCATTCGATACTATTGAACATTCCTTTTTGTTGAATGCCTTAAAATTCTTAGGATTTGGTGAACTTTTTTGCAAGCTAATCAAAATGTTGTATTATGATATCTATAGTTCAGTGTCCCTGAATCCAGGACTTACATCTAAATTTATGATCAAACGTGGTATACGTCAAGGCTGTTCCATCTCCCAGAAATTATTTATCTTGTGCACTCAACTATTGGCCCTCCACATCACCAAAACCCCAGAAATACAAGGAATTCAGATATTTAATAGAGAAATTAGATTAAGTCAATTTGCAGACGACACAGCATTATTTTTGAAAGATAGTTCAATGGTTGGTAAAGCTCTTAACATTATAACCGTCTTTTCTTAGGCTTCAGGGTTGGGGCTCAATATCAACAAGTGTGAAATTCTTCCCATTCATAATTGTGCTCAAAAATGTGTTTCGTCAATTGCAGTTCAAGAGGAAGTTAAATATTTGGGAGTGATCCAATCTAAAAATATTAAAAGACGAGAAGAGATAAACATCTCAAAACGTTTAATAGACATGGAAAAGGGACTCAATTTTTGGTTGACAAGGGATTTAACTATATTCGGTAGGTCCCTGTTAATTAAAGCTGATGGGATTTCAAAAATGATATACCCAAAAATGAAGGTATTAAAGCACTGGACTTTGAGGCAATGATTCAGGGTCAAATTGTTAAAAACCTTCATTAAGGAGCAAGACTCAATGTGGTTTCATATCCCTAATACTATTTTTAAACAATTGGGTGGAATTTATTTTTTATAAGATGTGACTTTGAATTAAGTAAGATACCCGTTAAACTATCCAAATTTCATGAGCAAACTATCCTTTTTTGAAAAATGATATTCCAACATGATTTCTGTCCTCATAAGTTGATTTTATGGAATAATAGATCAATACTAGTTGACAAGAAAACGATTTTCAATAAGCTGTGATTTGACAAAGGTGTTATATTTGTTAATGATCTTCTTGATTGTCAAGGTAATTTAATAGACTTTAAGTCCTTCAATACTAAATTCGACGTTCAATTCAATTCAATTCAGTTTATTTATATAGCGCCATTTCACAACAGATGTCATCTCAAGGCACTTTACAAAAAGAGTTCACTGTTGTTACAAAAAATATTTTAAAATATGCAAAGCAATTCCCTTAGCATTATTACAGTTGATCAAGAAAATCAGTACATATTCCAAGGTAAATATCTTGTTACCGAGTTTACTAGTAAATAACTGTAATCTGCTTGATCCAAAATGTAATAATAAGGTGATTAATAATGCCATTAAAGAAAAAATTTACACCGAGTATAACAGGATCTCTTTAAAGAAACGAACAACTTTGTATTGTGGGATTGTATTGAAAAACGCCTTTTCCAAATATATTTAATGGCCTGTTAATCCCAGGATAAAGGAAACTCATTTCAAGATTATTAATGGAATATATCCTGTCTCTAAATTCCTGGAAAAAAGATTTAAATTTATAGCTGATAAATGTGCCTTCTGTGAAGCTGAAGAGGAACCTTTTGTTTTCCTGTCAACACTCGCAACGGGTATGGATGGACATTAATGACTGGCTTAATCTCAAACTTCATATCCCTTTATTTGATGTAGGAGACATTCTATTTTATGTCAATAACCTGAATTCTACTTTTTCTGATGTCATTAATATTGTTGTTTTATTAGGTAAATACCATATACATTGTAGCAAATGGAGAAATGGTAAGCCCTCCTTTCAATGTTTCCTTAATGAGTGTAAGCAGTACTTTGCTTCTATTAATAGTATAAAAAATTGGAACACAGCCAGAATCATCTCACAACAGATCAAAAATGACTTACTCTTCTAAATTTTTGTATAATTCCTGCCTTTTTGACTTACTTTAATTTATATGACCCTGTTATACGTGTGATCGCCCCTTAGCGGTTCTTTTTGTATGTTCATACATCCTCTACGAGAGTCTGTATTTTGGATTTTTGTATTGTTCAAGTTTTGAATAAATAAATAAAAAATAAAAAAATACAAAAGAGAGACATGGGGAGCCTAAGTCACGCCCTTCTTCTTCCGGTCCATGGGTCCCCAAATGCCACAAAAAAATGAATGAGAGTAAATGGAGCTATTAAAGTTATTTTCTGATCCAGTTTGAAGTGCGCCGTGGATCGAACATATGATATCCGGGAATTTTAAAAACAAATTTTGATGCAGAGAAAACGCTGATTTTTGATGGGAGGTAAAAGTTACTTTAGGTTTTGTGTAAAAACACTTAGCGGACTACAACTACAGAAGAAGAAGGAGAGTGATGGCCGTAGCCTCCAGGACGAAGAAAGTAGTATTAAACACGGAGAAAACCTTTAAAAATCTGACCTTGTGGAAAGTAGCAGCTTTGTCAGGGATAAAGCAGTCGGTGGAGTGAGAGCCAGCATGGAGGAGAAGCTCTACAAGCTTTTGCTGAGTGTTTTACGTGCTATAGCTAGTGCTAACTTCCGTTAGCAAAATTACATCATATATGCAACTTCTGATTTGTAGGCATTTTAAATGCGATTTTTTACAATCAAATAAATGCCAAATTACTGGACAAACACAGTCGAAGCGTACATAGTTAGTTATCATTTAAATCGAAGTACAACATATGTGTGATCCAGGACGTAAGACAAAGCGGACCAGAAAATAACTTTTATCGCGCCATTGACTTCGATTCATTATTTTTTCGGTTTGGGGACCCATGAGCCGACCGGAAGGGGAGGAGACTTAGGCTCCCCATTATAGAGGCACAGGACCAGACAACGCACGATGGTAAGAGCTTGTTATTACATTGCCTTTTATCGGTGCTTAAATGGAGGGGCTTCTACAAAACACCAACAAGTCGTAGTTTGGCGCAAGGATCAGATAAGTTTATGAATGGGGAGAACAACTAACATGGCATGTATGTTGTTAATATATTCTGGTAAAAGTAGTAAAAAAAATAACAAAGGTCCTGATCTTTGTGGAATACAGTAGGATGATTTACTACTTCCAGGCCTCTCCATCTTGATTTGACTGTGATTTCCTTTTACATATAAAACAAGTAGTTGTAGTTCTTTAACAAATGTTGATGGAATGCCTGAACAAAGTGGGAAATATTTGTGTGCAAATGCTGTTGTGGATGTCTGTGGTGATTTATTTGGTCAAGTATTTACATTTAATAACATGTTATGGTTTAAAATATGCAGAATGGTAAGTCAACTAAGCTTAAATGGAAAACATTGACTTGAAAGTAACTAGCTGACAAGTAAGCATTGTTCACTTTTTGTATGCTGCAGTTCAGTCTGAAGATGCACATCAGCAATCATTTGGGTTTGTTTTTACCGATCTGAGCACCACACAGAGTAATCGTCATTACCAACTGAGTAAATCAGCTTAACCTGGGAGTAGTCATTTGACCTAACCCAAAGAAAAAACTGTGAGTGGTTTTAATAATTAATTGATTGCAGTTTACTTGTGGGGTTTAGAGAAAGTTGAGAATTGAGAACCATTGCCAGCTGTTCAGCTGCAACATATTGATATCCACAAGCTATCAGTGTTGGATGTTAAAATAAATCTTTTTTTTTTTAGATGGCTCTGTTGGAACAGTATTACCGACATAGACGTGCAGTCTGGATCCTCGACCGACCATCGCAGTGGTGGGATTCAATTGTTCCTGGCTTCACTGAAAAGCTGTGGTTAGACAACTTCCGGATGTCTGAAGCGACATTCACACACCTGTGCAACAAACTGCACCCGGCTATGCAGCGGTCAGACACATCGTTCCGTGAGGCGGTTCCCCTGCAGAAGAGTGTGGCTGTTGCCTTGTGGAAACACGCTACAGGTTCTGAATACAGGAGTATTGGACATCTTTTTGGGGTCAAGAACACAACTATTTGCAGGTGTGTCCAGGACTTTTGTACTGCAGCAGAGACATTACTGATGCCTGAACTAATTCATTATCCGGATATACGACAGTTTATGGAAATGGATGCTTATTTTGAGAGCAGGTGGGGGCTGCCACAATGTGTGGGCACTGTTGATGGCTCCCACATCCCTGTCATAGCCCCGAAAGAATTTCACACAGATTATTTCAATCGCAAATGATGGCATTCCATTGTTTTGCAAGCTCTAGTTGATGGAACGGGGATGTTCTGGAATGTGCTTGCTGGCCTTCCAGGATGCATGCATGATGCACGGGTCCTGAGACTTTCTAAGCTGTGAGAGATGGCAAGACATGGAAACCTCTTCCCTGCTCATTCAGTTAAGAATGGAGACATGGATATCGGCTACTACATCTATGGTGACTGCTTACCCACTGAAGGACTGGCTTATAAAACCATTCGGCGACAAGGGACGATTGACGTAGCAGCAACTTAACTTTCACCATAAGTTCAGCCGTGCCCATGTTGTTGTTGAGAATGCTTTCGGCAGACTGAAGGGAAGGTGGCGCTGCCTTATAAAAAGGAATGACTGTGACATTGATCTTGTGCGATCCATGGTTCTACTGTGCTCTTCATAATCTCTGTGAGAGACATGGAGAAAATTTGAAAACGCATGGACTGACCCAGAGACTGGGTCAGTCCATGTCCTGTTTGAGCAGTAGTCTGTCCTTCAAATAAAGTTCTGATTTTTTTCTTACACTGTTTTTTTTGCTTGTCCTCTCAATCAACAAATAACTGTGACAGTATTTGCAGTCGAATTTCAATAGTAATTTAACTTCAGTCTATGATTTAGATTTACTTTATTTTTGTTTCTGAGATGTCTGACTCTGAGACATCTGACTCCTGAATATTCAAGCAACATAAAATGTTTTATAACATGGCATCTGATGAAGGATTATTTGTATTTTAAAGAATCCATTTTAATGGACCTTATTCTGAAAATCAAAAACTTTACTAATACCTTGTGCTCTATCAATTGCTTTCAATCAGTTTTATGCTAAAGAGCTGAAGGTAGTCATGACATCACTGTTAGTCAGTGTTTGGAGCAGCACATGGCATGTAAACATTAATATTGTTTGCCAAGCTAGTATTTGCTCACAAACAGTGGTAACAACCTTGTTTGCTTTGAACAGTGTTATAATTTGTTGCTTGGTGATATAGATGAGGGATAAAACACAGGTAAAAATTTGTGCTGCAACTTATCACTGCGCTTTCAGAGAAAGAACAGAGTTAAGTCACTTCCTGGGTGCAAACTGGACAATAATAGAAAATGGGGAAATTTGATGGTAAACCTGCTGGATGCTGATCATTAGTCAGCTAGCAGATGACACTACTCTTTTCCATAAGAAATCTAACAAAGTCCTCGTGTCTGAGCTTTTGCTTGCTTCAACAGCCTCGGGTTTGAATCTGAACGAAAATATCTTAAGGAATTCAATTTAAATTACTGAATGACGTTTATCATTCTAATAATTTCCTACACAATGGATTCAATATCTGGACCAAAATATGAACTGTTATTCTTGAAATTGAAACTGTGGAACATCTCTTCCCTTCACTTGATCACACCACATAGTTGTACTTAACTCTCATGAATTGGTTAGTCTGTGAAACGTTTTGGCCAGAGATTACTTATATCAAATATGGTTTCAAGTGGAAGATAAATCTACAGAAATAAATAATATAATATAAATCCTCTTATTGGCAAAATGTTTTTACAAATGCAAGTTTCTTAAAATGTCCCAATTGAAGCATTTTAACCTGATTTAATTGTTTTATGCATTGGATAAATTCCCATTTTCTAAAGCCCAGCTGCTAAGAGATTTTATTCTGCTATACCATTTAAAACTGTGCAAGATTCAAAAGACTGTAACACTGATAATAACCCACTTATGTCCTGCAAATTTTGCAAGTCATGGTACTTTTTTCCCCCATACTAGTAGTTCAACAAAGAAAAAAGGTAAAAATTATCAGAAAATGCCTTAGACGACATGACTTCAGTAGTAAACAAACATGGCTGGGTCTATTTGCAAAGGAGGACCACAATGTACTTCAGAGCGTGATATAATTCACTAATTTAAAGGCTCAAACATCTAAATGTTAATTAGAATAATCACTCATGTTGATAACAGACAATTTATTTTGCCTTTCCAAATTATTCCACTAGTTTAGCTCCAGATGCAGAGTAAAGACACTTTTTTTTTGCACCGCTCACTTTTATTGAATATTTACATACATACATATTTACACTACGGAGTAATTAAGTCTTCTTGTTTGCCACTGCCTGAACGAGATCCCGAAAAACTGAAAGAAATGACTGGTTAAAGTAATGTTCTTGCGCCAGCGCAATATTTTGTATTATGATTTATCTGTACTTTGTAATCAACTATGACCTAGTTTACTTAATGTTGTAGTATCAGTTTGAATGATTAGTCTCATTGAGTGACAACTTTACCCAAGACACAGTCAGAGAGTTTAGATAATGATAGTCCATATCCTGTGTTACCATGGAGATGGTTCTTCGACCGGGCATTCTTAAAGATATACCAAATTCACAGCTTTCTAATCAAAAAGAAAGGCGCCACTAAGTTTCCGATTTTCATCTTGAGAGTTGTACTTTTTTCAAGTAGAATAGATAGCTACAAATAATATAAGCTTGTTGTTGTAGACCGAGATGGGTCAGTATTCTACATTTACTGTGATGTGTTACTGTCCTCCTGGACAATCAATTCAAATCATATTAAAACCTCCAAACGTTTAAAGGAATCTCTCTCATTTATTAAGAGTCTAAAAGTCCGACCACAGCCTCCATTTCTGGAAACCACTTCCAGGTGCGACGGTCGGCCCAACTCGGCCGTTGTGGTCCTTTATGGCGCAGTAATCACACCTCAGCTTTTTCAGCTTGTCGTGGCACTGCTGGGATGTCCCCGTGAAGCCGTGGCTCACCATGCCATCATAGAGCACCTAAACACTTGCTTGTTCCGCTCCGTCCAGCTCCATTAGGAGTCTGGTGTCTGCAACCAAGGACAAGAAGGTCTTCACTTCAGCGTTGCTCCTTTCTGAATTCTTCGGCACTGCCATCTTGTTTAAAGAAAGTTATAACGTGCCTCTGTTCCGGATGTTTATTTACGTTCTATCTGGTGCCATTCTGTTACATAACTTCACATACACACTGTCGGACCAATCAGTGGCTTTGACTACGTGGGTAGGCGTGTTCCTGACATCACTTTACACAGCCAAGCAATCCTTAGGTGGAAGTTTCAGGTCGCTTCGGTAGGCATGGAACCAGGGCAGAGGTAGTACGAAAAAACTGGTCGGCTGGGGTCGGCTCGGACAGGACACAGATAATGGAAACACAGCAGAACTGTTCTAAACCTACTCTTTCCGTACCGTACTGGCACTAGTGGAAATGGGGCATAAATCAGCAGTTCTTGAATAGGGAATACTGTCAGCAGGAGGAACGTGAGTTAAAAAGCTACTGCCTACCTCATACTATGAGGAGAGACATTGAAATACATGAGATGCCGGCTCAGACGTCGCCCGGACAAACACGGTCTGCGTCAGGTGCTGCGGAACCAGGGAACCTTGATGAAAAATCGGCTACTGGAACAACAACCAGGTGGAAATGGATGAGATGTGAGAATATGGCTCTGTTGGACTGCTACTACCCAAGTAACCCTAATCCGAGACGTTACACAAAAAGAATGTGGGCTGAATGGTTACTTTGCCACAGTCACAGTTGACGGCAAAACGCCTTGTAGCTCAGTGTTCCAACATCCACAAACGGCAACTGCTATCACAATTTGAGATTGACAAGATACAACACAACTTATACGGCAAGGAGGAGTCAGGACGCCAGGTCAGAGGGGAGGTTATACCAACTCCCCAACCAAAGATGGGGAAATAATGAGATGATGGAAACAATAGCACTGAGCAAGGAGGTGACTGACCTGAAAGATAATGTCGAGAATGAGCGGAAGACTCCCTGACGCAGATTACAACAGCTAAGTGAAGTACCCTCGCAGAGCGAGTCAATATCCATGTCTCCAATTTTAAGTACACCATGGAAGAGACGACTGGAAGCTAACATCAAGGTAGCTCGGAGAGAAGTAAGCCAATTGACGGAGGCCCAGAGAGGTGCAATGCAATGACCAATACCGAAGAGGTACACTCAGATGTCCATACCTGAAGCACTCAAAACTGCTAAACAAAGACTTCAAACCTTGGCCAGCCGCGTAAAGAGGTACACGAAAGACAATGAAGCCAGATGAATAAACAGGCTGTTGCAGCTGATGCAACCCAACCAGCAAAGGTGTACGCTCAGTGGCAGGCCATCGCAGCAGAGTAGACTCACCAAGGCTGGAAACTGAAAGATACTGGAAGAGCATATGGGAAAAAGAGGACAGCAGTGCTCAATGGCTGGTCTCCCTGAGCAGAATCCAGTTAACATCACAGTGGCAGACATCCAAGATGGAGTCTCAGGTATTAAAAAACTGGACAGCACCTGGCCCTGACATGATCCATGCCTACTGGCTAAAGAAACTCACAGCACTCCATGAGCGCCTGGCAGCACAAATGAACCAGCTCCTAAGAGATGGGACTCACCCAGAATGGCTAACCGAAGGGTGAACGAACCTGATCCAGAAAGATCCCATGATCCCATCCAACTATAATCCAATAACCTGTCTCTCCACAACATGGAAGCTCATGTCAGGTCTCATCGCAGCTAAGATAAGCAGGCACATGGATGAATACGTGAGCAAAGCACAGAAGGGCATTGGTAGAGATACCAGAGGTGCTAAACACCAGCTCCTGGTTGACAGAACAGTTGCCCAAGACTGCAAATCCCGAAAGATCAACCTGTGCACTGCCTGGACTGATTATAAGAAAGCGTATGACTCGAACAGCCCTTATTGAGCATTCATTACAAACTCGATGAGGTTGTGGAGAACCAGCCTTGAGGCCAATGGCAAGCCACTTACACACATTTTCATCAAATGTGACAAATACCAAGGTGATGCTCTGTCCTCACTGCTGTTTTGTATAAGTCTGAACCCCCTAAGCCAAATAATCAACTAGACTGGATATAGATATCGTCTCAAGAATGGGGCTACGACCAGCCACTTCCTCTACATGGATGACATCGAGCTGTATGCTAAGAGCAAATGGGACATTGATTCCCTGATCCACTCCACCAGGATCTACAACAATAACATCGGGATGTCATTCGGGCTTGACAAATTTAGTAGGATGGCCACAAAGCGAGGCAAGGTAGTCCACACTAAAGGGGTCTCACTCCCAGAGGGAAGAATAGCAGACATTGAAGACAGTTACAAGTATCTGGGAATACCACAGGCAAATGGCAACCTTGAACAGGCAACAAGGGAAGCAGCAACAGCTAAATATCTCCAACTAGTTAGGCAAGTCCTAAGAAGCCAACTCAATGGAAAGAACAAGTCCAAGGCAATAAACAGTTACGCCCTACCAGTGATCAGATACACTGCGGGAATAATAAGATGGCCAAATGATGAGATATAGACCACAGATGTTAAGACACATAAGCTCC